>JAVLUX010000024.1:22502500-22847500 GCA_032164185.1 Moxostoma hubbsi
GCAGCTCTTTGTTTGCTTTGGTGGACAGTGGAAAGGAAGCTCTGTCTCCAAACAGAGGATCGAACACTGGATAATCGATGCCATAGCCGTCGCCTACCAGGCTCGGCATGTGTCACCCCCTGCAGGGCTACGAGCCCATTCCACCAGGAGTGTGCTGGCCTCCTGGGCTCTGACCAGTGGCGCCTCCCTAGCTGACATTTGCTGATTACAATCTCCAGGTTGAGCCGGTCTCGTCCTGTGTCTTAGCAGGAACAAACGGTCAAGTCCGGACCGACCGGTCAGGTATAATGCTTGCGCCTAGAACCTTTCACCTCCCTCGAGCTGAAGATGTGCGTTGTTGATTCCCAGCAGTGTTCACAAATGTGTTCCCTGGTTGATTTCCTCCTAGCCCTGTGGCAGATGATTTTGGGGAGATACTCACTGCCAGCCCAGTATTTGTGCTAACTACGCCACGTGCTGGGACAGGTGCTCCGCATGCGCTGGTTCCCTTATAGGCAACCCCTTGCAATGTATTTTCCACTGAAAAACGTTTCCCGGTTAGCAAACTGCATCTTCCTTGGGGAGAGACCCCTCTGCTCCAGTCTCTATGCTCATAGAGCTTCCTCCCTAGCATTGTGACTTCTCCACATGACATACTTCCGATTAGTCTCGGCAAGACCATGTGATGTATTTCCACTTAACCCCCCCACTCTCTCACACTCTCTCTCTGGGTGGGGTGTGGTCTCCACAGTGTCTTCCCCTTGCTTAACTACTGCTGAAATGGTCAGGATCTTATTCTCGACTCCTCAGCACAAAACCGAATGATTGGTATGCTCCTTTTATACCCGTATGTCTGGGGGAGGGGCCCCATTGGCTTGTAACCATGACGCACCTGGAGACCTGCTCTAGGGGAACCCCTGCTCTTAGAAATGCGAGGTCGTTGAAGAGACGGCGACAGATCGGTGTGATGGTCATGTGATGTGTGCCATGGCGCCATGCCCATTGGCCTTTTATCAAAGACAGGGCTCTCAAGAGTCTCACAACGTCTCGTCCCCTCCATCAGGGAACAGAGGTTACGAAAGTAACCAGGATGTTTTGCTTGCTGAATTACTGGCTTCGTGAATTTTTTGACATTTTTAAACACTTTTGATACTATGTTGTATCAACAGCACTGTGCTGATGTCCAAAGTAAAATCTTTGTCCTGAAGCAAAACTGGTTGTGATCCCGAGAGCCAGACTTATAGACTGCTTTGACACGCTGATTAGGCAGCTCCGAGGAGAGGGCAAAAGCTAACGAACAAGTATGTGTGGGTGAACATCGTGACCTGAATCTTGTCCTGAATTACTTACAGCTGTACTTAAGACTTTGACTGATTGACTGATGGAATGGAGCAGAGAAGATGGATGCGAAAGAAGCGCCTCGCTTGAGAGAAGCCACTTCACAATGAAAGACCAATGATATTTTGCAGGCCTAAAAAGCATGAAAGAATACTCTATCAGGAAGATTGATGGATTTTCCACTCAATAAGGAGGTATCCCATTGGAGAGAGATCTGATTTCTTGAGGGATTTCACTGGCTAAAAGAGAAAGACACACTCTGATGATAGGAGGAGTTCGGTAAATAGATTAAAATAACAATAGATTTTGCAACTTTTTCTGGCTTTGCACCATTATAGTTGATGCAGAGAGGGAATGAAGCGGAGATGGAGAGGTGTGGATAGAAACACTTGGATGAGAGCTGAGATAGAATGAAGGAAAAGGGAAATGAAAGATGGAGCTTTGACCTGGTTTTTGGAAACAGAATGAGCACAACACAAAGGAAGAATACTAAAGAGATCTCATGCTGAACCCTGCACTGACAAATTATATACACACTTCCCCTCTGCAGATGAATTGCGAACATCTTTATTTCTCCTTGCTGTCTGCACATATCAAAACAGAGATTTTAATATATTTGTAGATCAGTAGTGGTTGCCACTCTTTTTTATTCCAGTTAATATTTCTTAAGGTAGGTACATTTTTAAAAAAGCTATAGACACATATAGACAGATGCACAACTTAAAGTGTTGACTAAAAAAAGCAATTGAACATTTGCACCTAAGGGTTGCAGCGGTATACCGGTTTGACGGTATACCACGGTTTGAAATTTGACGGTTATCATACCATGTACATTTGCTTATCTACGGTATTGAGAAAAAAATGCAACCGGACGGAGAATCTCACATGCGCATCTCCTTTCCTCCTTGTCTGCCTGTTAGACTCGTCAACTTGCGACATGCACGCGCGCGCAGCGGAAAAAATGTAAGAGAGAAGCGAGGCTAGGGGGTCTGACATGAGTTTGTGTGTGAGTTAAAGCAGTGTTTCTCAACTGGTCTATTCGGACAGCAGGGAAAGAACAATGCCATGGTTCTCCCATTGAAGATATTTCAGCGGCAGCCCAAGTGATCGACTATTTAAGACTTCCGACGTAGATTTAATGATAATCTCGCACACTAAAAATTTAAAGCAGACATGTGCAACATATGGCCAGCGGCTCATTTATCGTAAAAGTGTTTTTATTTTTCATTGGATATTTCAATTAAATTGCATTGGGACCTAACGCGCCTCCACACGCATTTAACTTGCTCAAGGTTGCCAGATAAGAGCCGAAACACCCCCAGTTTGAGATTTATACTTGCGCAAATTGGAAATATTCCGCCTAATGTAATACTTATGTTGCGCAATCTGGCAACCATGCACGTGAGTGTGCTATTTCTATTTGAACAAATTTGAGGAGCCTTTCCTCCTGTGTAATATGTGCATAAATATGTAATATTAGGTAACAAACGGGATAAAAATGGGCTCATATATGTAAATATGTTATTCAATTTTTAAAAGGTGGAGAGAAAACTTCCTGTAGATTTTGACATCAACAACAAAAATAATGTCACTTGATAACCATGAACAAAACTATGCAACATAAAAGGAAATGCAACCCAGGATACATTAAATACAGGTTATGTTTAATCTATGGCAGGTTGACACTTGATGTCCAATGTAAAATCTGTCCTGTAGCAAAACCAGTTGAGAAGCACTGAGTTAAAGATACAGACAGGAGCAGTATATGTTCATTATTAATAATCATAGGACATTACTTTAAAAGCTCTCACAGCTGATGTTCTTTTTCATTTAGTAGTTAATTTAACATGCTGTGCTAACATGTAAACTAACATGCTTTAGTTATATAACATGTTATAGTTACATGCTATTTTTATCATGTTTATAATTCAGTTTATTTTTATAATTCTGTTAGTTTTCTTATTCTATTTATTTTTTATTTATTTTCAAAAGGGAGAATTTTTTTACACATACTTAAATGGTTTCAAGTTTCAATTATAGTGTTCAAAAGTGTTTGCTTAAAAATACATAAATAAATAAATAAAATAACCCTAATACTAATTGTGTAATACCGTATACCGTGATACCGTGAAACGTGATATTTTCTGAGACGGTTATCATACCATGAAAATCTCATACCGTTGCAACCCTATTTGCACCATTATTGTCCAGAATAAAGATTTCCACACATTTACCTTTCATGACAACATGCCCCTATTATGGGGTCACAGTAAATGGAGTAAGTTGTTACAATGGAACCTGCCATTAAAAAGCCTATAATAGAATACAATTCACAAAACAATATAAATAAAAAGTACAAATAAATAATTTTGAAAAATATCAAGCTATTGTTTTGGCCAAGAAATATTATAATTAAAAAATTAAAACAAATTAACATTTAAAATGTGTGGCAACCTGTCCCAATAAGAATGTGACTTGGCCCACCCTGACTTAAAAAAATGTCGCCTTGCCTTAATTTAAGCCAGTGTGGTTTTATTGTCTTCAATTGTTTAACAGTTTGGAAGTTGTTTAGTTTGGAAAATTAATTTAGAAGAGATAAATATTTTCATTTAAGATGACTTTGAACTAGTTGTTTGAAACCATTGTATAAAACCACTGCTAGAGAAAACACACATGAGTTTAATTCGATTTTATCTCAAAACCTTATATTTACTTAGATATGTGATTTGCCCTGCTCTCCCATATTGAATGCACTTTGTATCCCACAAACATAAAAGAAAATTTCAAGAAATTATCACATTTCATTTATAATTTACTATACACCCAAAAATCTCTATTTGCAGAATCATTACTGTGGTCTTTATGGAAATATATTACATTAAATTATGAGTATAGAACAGTGTTGGTAGCAATACTCATTAAAGATCTGACCTTTATTCTAATCCATTAACAAAGCTCTTCTTGGAATTACAGTTTTGGTGAGAGAACTACGTCAATGGATATGGTGTTGATAATACAGCAAAAAGTTGTGAATATTAGCTCCAACAAAGTCTTAAAAGTGCCCTCAGAAACGTTTTGTTCATATCATCTTGGAATTACAGTGACACCTAGTGGTGTGGATGCAGCAACATTCAAAATCAATAGCTTTTAATTACAGATACCAGAAACTATGTAGAAATTCACTATTCACAAAAAATTACTGAGTGCACCTTTAACATTTTCAACGTGGAATTTTGAAAAATCACCCAAAAATCTAAACTCTCATTATTTTCTTATCCTCATGTCAATCCAAACGCATATCAATTACCATACAATGAAAGTGAATGGTGACCACAGCTGTACCTGATCCCCATCCACATTTTAATGAGAAAGAGCAGATCATTGCTAAATATCTCCTTTTGTGTTCCATGAAAGAAAGAAAAAAATTGTAATGACATGAGATAACAGAATTTTAATTTTTTAGGATTATTACCCCTTTAATCTCTAGTGCAGTATTCAACAACACCTCACACAATGCACATGTTTTGTGGTTGACCACATACTTGAGATGCACTGTACAAGGAGAGCTGTTTGTCTTTGAGAAGAAACATTTACACTGGCAGCCAAAAGTTTGGAATAATGTACAGATTTTGCTCTTATGGTTGGTATTGGTACTTTTATTCACCAAATTGGCATTCAACTGATCACATTGCATAGTCAGGACATTAATGACATGAAAAATTACTATTAAAATTTGAAAATAAAACATATCTTAAAATACTTCAAAGAGTTCTCATCAAAAAAATCCACATCCACATGCATAAATTACAGTTTTGCAGATCCTTGCCATTATAGCGGTAAGTTTGTCCAGATACTCGGGTGACATTTAACCCCATGCTTTCTGCAGCACTTGCCATAGATGCGGCTGTCTTGTTAGGCACTTCTCACGCACCTTACAGTCTAGCTGATCCCACAAAAGATCAATGGGGTTAAGATACATAACACTCTTTTCCAATTATCTGTCCAAGTTTCTTTGCCTGCTCTAACCTTTTCTTTTTGTTTTTTTTTGTTTCAAAAGTGGCTATTTCTTTGTAATTCTTCCCATAAGGCCTGCACCCGAGTCTCTTTACTGTTGAACATGAAACTGGTGTTGAGTGAGTAGAATTCAATGAAGCTGTCAAATGAGGATATGTGAGGCATCTATTTCTCAATCTAGAGACTCTGATGTACTTATCCTCTTGTTTAGTTGTACATCTGGCCTTCCACTACTCTTTCTGTCCTTGTTAGAGCCAGTTATCCTTTGTCTTTGAAGACTGTAGTGTACACTTTTTAATGAAATCTTCAGTTTTTTGGCAATTTCAAGCAATGTATAGCCTTCATTTCTCAAAACAATGATTGACTGGTGAGTTTCTAGAGAAAGCTGTTTCTTTTATGAGATTTTTGATCTAATATTGAGAAAATACTGTGGCAACTCAAGACAATGTTAACACAGCTTTCTGCTGTGTTTGATATAATGGTAAGCGATTTTCTAGTACCCAATTAGCAATTTAGCATGATTACTCAAGGATAAGGTGTTGGAGTGATGGCTGCTGGTAATGGGGCCTGTCTAGATTTGATCCATCCATCGTCAACCGCTTATCCTGTACAGGGTCACGGGGGGCTGGAGCCTATCCCAGCTAACATTGGGCGAAAGGCAGGGTACACCCTGGACAGGTCGCCAGTCCTCACATCCACACCTAGGGCAATTTTTTGGGAGACATCAATTAACCTAGCCTGCATGTCTTTGGATGGTGGGAGGAAGCCAGAGCACCTGGAGAGAACCCACACAGACACGGGGAGAACATGCAAACTCCACACAGAAAGGCCAGGGCAACCAGGGTTTGAACCCACGACCTTCTTGCTGTGAGGCGACAGTGCTAACCGCTGCACCACCGTGCCACCCTGACCAGTTGAATGACACTTTGGTGAATTAAAGTACCAATTTCCTTCCGAAACAGCAAAATCTGTACATTATTCCAAACTTTTGGCCGCCAGTATATGTGGACTGAACAGTTCTTCTCTGAATGCTATTTAGCTCTGAGAGCTCACCTTGATAAATTAGCCATAGTTTTAAAGCCGTTTTTTTAATGATGTGTGCGTCATTCTCTCTCTCTCTCTCTCTCTCTCTCTCTCTCTCTCGCGCGCGCGCGCGCACGCGCTCTCTCTTTCAGACAGTTTCAAAGATACTGTTGAAAATTCCAGAAATACAGCTGTGGACCACAATCAACATTAACATCTGAAAGAATAATGAAGAATGTCTGTGCATTCCACTGTAGCCCATTGGAAATACAAAGTCTCAAATTCAGTCCTGCCCTGATGCTGCTTTATAGACTGAGCACACACATATTCTCCTCTTAATAATTCTCTTAATAAAAAACACTGATCATTTTAACTGAGAGTTATAGCCCAAGAAATCTAGGCTATGCTTTCTGAACATCAGACCTAAATATAGTTCGACTGTATATTCATTGAAGAAACATTCCCAACATTTATTTGAATTTAATTCCTCTTCACCTGCTTCACCATGACAAGGACTCAGGGATGTCAATGTCATCCTTTATAAAAAAAAAAGTATGTGCAAAAGAACGACTGATAAGCAGCCCCAAACGGAATCTGAGCCCAAAGAAACTTAGAGGAAAACTTCCCAGATTTCCACAGAATTAGGGGCCATTGTCTGAGCTGTGGTGCTGTGGGCTGCACAGATGCTCAGAACATATAAGAGCTCTTCACTCACAGGGAACCAGGTTTGATTCCAACTTGAATCATGTGCCGATCCCGCTTCCCCCTCTTTCAACCCTACTTTCCTGTCTACATTCTACAGTCCTATAAATAAAAGCAAAGGGTCCAAAAAGAAGAATAAAATAAAAAGAATTAGGGGTGGTTCATACTGGACGTGTTTTGCACCCATCTGTGCTGTTTTCAAATATATATTTTTTTATGTAAACATGCACTAGACTTGTATGTTTTGTACCATTGCGCCACTGTTTATATTCATTGTTTTGACAGATGCCCATATATTCTAGTGCATTAAAATTAGTATTTTATTTATAGTGTGATTATAGCGGCTATAATCATTATTTATGGTGTCTATAGTAATGCCCCTGGAGCACTGCAATATCAGACTGTTTACAGAGTGATGTATATAGGATTAGGTTAAGGGCTGTTTACAACTAATGCATTTTTGTTTCCATCCACACTGTTTTTCAATTGTTTTCCTATGTAAACATGAACTACACAGACATCTTTGACCATTAAGCGCAATGTTTTTAAGACACTGTGTCTATTTAAAAATAACTTTTAAAGCATGAGACACCTGCGTTCTGTTTCTTTCTGTTCGCTGAGCTGAATATAGCTTTTTTAGTGGAATAACGTGCTTTGGTCTGAATGGCCCCTTAGAATGCTTGGCATTCACAAAGTTCTATTGATTTTTTTTTTTTTTTTTTTTGCTAATTTGACCATGCTTTCAACTACCAATAACAGAGTTTCAGCTCTGTTAACATATTTTACCATAATAAAATCCCTTCCACTTATTTTTAAACCAAAATCAGCTCAGAAAAAGCCAAAACAGTTTGCAGATTCCGTCTGAGTCTGCTGATGAGCTACACACACACACCATTCATTAATTCAGTTTTCACTGTGTTCATTTATTTGATAAATGTATGCATTATATCCTCCTCCCTCACTCTCTGTCCCTCTTTTTTTTTCTCTCTCTCGTTTTTCACCAGGAGCCCAAGCTATTTTTAGAGGAGTGATTTTGGACTTACCAATGGGTTTAACAACCATTAAAGCTTTCAATTAATGGTCATAAATAGACCTTCTTCACTCCTTGCTGGAACTTTGTCCTTCTGGATCCGCATGGTAGATCAGAAACTGGCCTGACTCACCCTTTCCACTGAAGCGCCGTCCAAGTGGTGTGGGCGGTGAGGGCTGCGCCGTGATTGGTTGAGTGCAGGGTGGGTGTGCGATGCGGATTGGAGGATGTCGGGGGACTGGGAAGACGACCTTTGTAAGAAGGCGTTGGTGCTGGTGGAGGAACTGTGTTTCCGGTCTGGAGGCTTCAGCCAGAGTGCGAGCTGCCAAGAGTTTAGCTACATGATGAGAGGACCTAACAGACAAATGAATACAGGTAAGAGCACAGCCCAGAACATTAAAGACCCCATGAAATTGCGTGACGAGCACAGTTTGCTTTCCTATGTTGATGTATTTCCTATTTAACAGGAATTTGGGGCGGAACATATCAAACGGCTTGTCCCTTTTTTTAAATAGCCAATAGTTTTTAGTTTACAACACATCAATGAACATGATTTGCTACTTGATACTGCTAGTCAGAAGTTCTGGTAGGTGCTATCAGAGAGCTTTTGAATAGACAAAAATGTGTAATATTTTTGAACTGTTTTCCCTGAAGAGAAAAACAAAATTTTCAATGCATAAATCTGCAAAAATGGCATTTTGTCAACTTTGCAGAACAATTACATACTGATGACCTACAAGCTAATAGACATGGACTAAAAGCTTCAAAATACATCTAAATTTTTATTTCATGGGGCTTGTGAAGCACACTCAGAGATAGAATTGGTATGTTTTATGTCCAACTTCTAACAAAAACATTGACTTTTTACTGACAAATGCCTGAAAGGGTAATTTCCCTCATCAGCCCATTGCACTGAGCTATGGGAGCAGGAAAGCATATCAGAGATGTTCACTGGTAAAAGCTGATCTTTCACGTAATTGCAGTTGGCCGTTTATTTGTATTCACCTCATGCCCACCGCAGGTGTTATGGCGGGTTGCTGTGTTCAGAGTGAGGCTGTCCTGTTTACAGATTTAGTCATTATTGTTGAAATCCCCAAGTGCCCAGTGATTGAATTGGAAATGAACTTGCATTCTATTTAATATGAAATGGCACAACCACAGGTAATTGAAATGGCTCTAAGCTTCTTGTGAAAAGAAGGGGATGGAATGAAGCAATACAGACTCTCTTTTCTCAGTGTTCTAAGCACCCTAAAATCACCAGGAAGAGGTGGTTGTCAGTTTAAGCGATTCATTGTCTTTTTCCTAAAAGTATGGATGTATATTAAGGTTCTGTCTACAACTATTTTAAAATCTAAAAATATTTTTACTTTTCAAACAATTCCTTGAAAAACAAGCACTTTAGTGCATGGGACTTTGCCAAAGTGGAAATTTTATGGTGAGGTCAGGTAAACTATTAATTGCAAGATGTTTTTCAAAGGTATACGTTCTAGTAAATACAACAATATTGAATGAATTGCTTTATGTTTTTGACCAAGCCCATATGGAATCTGTGCCCTCCACAGATTTAGATTTTAAATGCTATCATTCACAATGTTGTACAAAGTTGTAATTTGGTTATGTGTTTATCTACAGGTATACCGTTAGCTCTGTTTAACATATTTTATCATATTTATACCCATTTCAGAGAATTCCACTGATTTAACCAAAAGTCTGTGCAGAAAATTATAAAATGTGCAGATCCTGTCTGGACTTGGTTTTGACAGTGACTAAATGCTGGTCATTAGTTGTTAGGTTGGGGCTGGATTTAATCCAGCTTTGGGTACCATGGAAGTTGTGCTGGAAAGCTTTAACTGCTCAAAGTGCTGAGTAAACCTTTCACCTTAACAATTTAGTTAGATTTAATAATAAGTGTTAAAATACTTTCTCCTGTCTCAACTTAGTATGCAGAGAAAACTAAAGTTAAGCCATTTAAAGGCTGATTTTCCCAAAAAGTAAACACTGTTGCTTTGTGGTGCTTTTAAAATATTAATCTATTTGTTTCAGCATTCCGACCAGCCCGACAGCAAAATTGATCAATGGCATGAGTTTGGGGTGGGACAATGTGTTTGTTTGACCAATGAAATACTGGGGTAATGTGCGGGAAAGCTGCTGGAGAACAGTCAATATATTTGCAATTCCGTTCAGTGATGTTATTGGTGCAGAAATTACACACTTCAGCTTTAATGCCTCACAGAACCTTTTTGATATGGTTTCTTCAGACAACACAAATAAAAAATTCCCAGTCGAAGAACCCTCAGATTATTCTACATGGTCTTTACTTAAACAGAGTTCCTTATAAAACTCTTGGACATGAAACAATGCATCACTTAATAGATGATCAAAAGCTGAGAAGCACTGACCCAGATATGGGAAGCTCAGTTCATGGTGTTGTTTTGCTGAATGTATTGTGCAGTAGTGACATGCATAGCTGTGCAGGAATGGCAGCTTACTATAGGATTAATTAGTGTGAAACTGAGGGAAGCTGCCTTGGGCTTTTAAACTGTTCTGTACTTACAGTATGGCCCATATGTGTGCTACTGCTGAAGGGTACTCATGCTGTCAAGCATACAGTAACAAGGTGAAACAGAAAAAAATACAATATTTTGAACACTGGGTCTCAGTCTAAGTCCAACATAGTTATACAGCAGGGTTGAACATTTCAATTTGAATTTGCTGCTTTATCCTAAAAGATTCATTTCTTTAATATACTCTGGGTGAAACCAAAAAGTGACCCATGATATATGATTCCACCCCCACTGCTTGATATTAAGTCACAGTGGGACAGAAAATGCGTGATTGCTAATGTTTGCTGAGTATGAACCAAGATTAAACTGGCTGTTCACTTCAACAGATCTTTCAACATGATTTCAGCATTTGTAGATATGCATAGTGTCATTCAAGCACATGTACGTTTTCATATACACAAATTGTGCAAATTACTTTACATTTATTAATTCAAAAATTGATTTCATTTATTACATAATTTGCCATTAAAAAGGTTTCTTGGAAAAAGTGTGTACATCATTTACTAATAAATGAGAGTGATTGTGTCTGATTATTGAACTTGTTTTCCTGGATCGTTTCCCACAAAATGGTTCTGGCAATTTTAGTTCCAACCAGCCTTCACGGTTTTTGTAAAGATTTGTACATCTTTTAAGTTGTACAAACATAAAAACCTTTGCCACATTTTAGATGCTGCCAATATGAAGATATTCTATGTTTCAGTGTCAATCAATCCAGTTTCAGTTTACACTTAACTATATGTACAAATACCTACAAATACAAGTGAGATCTTATGGAGATGGTGATGGTGTAGAAATGTCTATGAGTCAAGATACAGCGAAACTGAAGCTTAGCAAGAGCTCAGAAAGCTAATCTTCTGGTTCAGCTTGTATCAGACTCCCACCCTATTTATTTTTCCTCCAAACCTTTTTTCTTGGCAAAACCGTTCAATACATTCACCTTTCAAATCCCAAACCCACCTTTGTTTAGTTCCCTCTTTCCATCAGTGTCTGTTTGTTTGGCTTCACATCTTTCATTCCTGCAGGTCCTCCACTCTCATGCCAGCTATCCTTCTCTCTCCATCTCTCCATCACTGCCCACTTTTTTCTGGCCTGTGTTTCTCACAAGGGAGTGCTTATGGACTTTATTAACCCCTCTCTTGTGCTATCTCTTTTTCTCACCTTTGACGTGTGGAGTCAATTTCATGCTTAAGAGCCTTCCAACAAAAATTGGGCGCTGGTTAAACATCTGCTATGGTATAATGTAATATTTGTCATTTGTATGTTGCTTGCAAAAAATAAATAAAAGTTAGTCAGAACACATAGCTACTTTTGACGATTGGTCGATGGAAATACAGACCCCCCTTTTTGGTGTCGTTACGGCATTTACCCCAACAGGGGTTGACTGCAAAAACTAGCCAGCCAAATGCTGAGTCATTGATGCATGGAGAAAAAGACAATGGTAGGGAGAAGGAGCAATTATTGAAGAAGATTGAAGAATGAACTGCGAAAGATAGCATCACAAAAGGAAAGAGCTGAGGTAGACATATGATATGGCCTCATTGCATAATAGAAATTATAGAGCAGCTTGGTAGAACCACCCTGGGGATTTTAGAGCTGCTGGTAGGTGTTGGTTCTGAGGAAGTGATGTGAGAGAGGGGTAAGCCAAGGAACTATGTGGGAGTGAGATCTGAATAGAGCTCTTGAGAGCAGACAAACAGTCAAGCTGACAGACAGGCCCTCTGTTTTTCTTGATTGGCATGCACTTGTTTGTTTCTGCTTGGTGCAGGGGAGCTGTTCTCCCCACTGTGGCGATGAAACTGAGTTGCCAAAGATAAATTTTTTCATCAAATGACTTAGTCACGCGCACCCTTAGAAATTGTTATTAAAGGCTTCCTGATTGAAAGCTCATACTTGGAGAGAGACAGAGTCATAAGGCTTAATCACAGTTTAGAGGATGCCTTTGTGGAAATTGTCATTGGCGTTGCCACTTCCTCTGCGAAGAAATAAATCCATCTTTTTCTTGGCTTTCTATTCAGATAAGGGCTTGTGAATGTTGGGAGAGCCAGTGGTAATTTACAGTCACAATGTGCCATATATTTTCCTTTTTGTCCCTCTGATCCTCTCTCTCTCTCTCTCTCTCTCTCTCTCTCTCTCTCTCTCTCTGCTCCTCACTCGGCTTCTCCCAAACTGCAAAAAAGTATTTTTCTTAAATTCATATTTTTTTGCCTTGTTTTTTGGAGAAAAAAAATGTCTAAAACATTCTTAAAATTACATGAATTTACTTTAGAAGCAAAATTATGTAAGATATTGTTTTCAGAAAATATATTGGGTGGTTGTAGGGGTATATTCACTTTTGAAGGTTGACAATGCTTTCATGACATTGGTTGATGAAAAAATTTATTAAGAAAAATAAAAGGTGAAGATAGAATGCTACAAAAATATCGAATCTTTCTTGTTTTAACCATAAATCTGATCACATTTAGAGATATTAATGCTGAAAACAACAAAACAATTTGCTTGTGAGGAAAGAAAAATAAACTCAATTAAAAAAATATATTCACAAAAAAAAAAAAAAAAATTCTTAGGGGCTGTTTACACTGAGCACGCCCTTGCACTAAAAGCAAGCTAGACACATTGTCACGAATAGAATAAAATGCAGGTGTATAAAGATGCATTTTTAAAAGTGACACGGCATCTAAGGCCATGCACGCACTAATCTTTTGCCACAGAAAAAAATAGCATTGATTTTGCTATGTTTACTCTACAATTCTCATTCACACTAGAACAATGTTTTCCTCCACCGAAAACAGACAATCAAAAATGCTTTCCATTACAGCATACAGTACTTTGGAAAACGATGATTCCAGTGATGTGGCCAGTGATTCCCAACCGGGAAGCAAACGGGTTCCGGGGGTTTGCGAAAAGAATTGTATTTTGCTATGATGAACTTATAAAACAAAATTAATGGCTTAAAATATTAAATAACAGGGATTAGGGCTGGGTAAAAATAGAGATTTTGTAATTAGTCACAACCTTCATTTGAACATTCTTGATATCCATTCAAAAAAAATCCCGAGATCATCCACACTATCCATTTGTCATCATAATGTTTCTTTTAATATCCTGTCAATTGTTGTTGAAACAAAAAAGAAACATTTATTTGTAATAAAAGATGCCGTGAGACTCTAATATTTGAACAACCAAAACAAAATGCGGAACCGCTACTGATATATATCAGAGGGAATTGACAGTTATTTTAAAGAGACTCTGTAAGCGTTTGTTTTGTGTCGTTGAAGGGGTACTTGAGCCTTACTGAGCCTAACCCTGCTGTGGGGTTCTTATTGCAAAAAAGGTTGGGAAACACTGCTTTAGGCAACTGAAAATTCCCAGGTTATGCAAACATGCTTGTTACCTCCCAAGATTGTAGGAAATCAAACTAATTTATTTCTAATTTTCGCTCTCTTTCTGTCTCTCTCTCAGAGATCTCCGTGAGTCTGCTCTCCGTCATTGTAACGTTCTGTGGCATCGTGCTGCTCTCCGTCTCGCTCTTTGTGTCCTGGAAGCTTTGCTGGTTGCCATGGAGAGATAAGGAAGGAGGAGGTCTGAGCTTGACATCAGGGCTCCTGCCTGGTGGTGTGGGTTTGAGTGGGGTTGGGGGTGGAGGCCCGTCGCTCCTCCCTCCTCTCCTGCAGAGGAAGGACACTCCCTCCTCTTCCTCGCTATATCCTTCACTTTCCCAGCATGGACAGCACCACCCCCATTTCTCCGACCTGATGGGAGTGGAGGGCGGAGGGGGGCTGGTAGTAGGGGGTGTGGTTGGGGGTCCACAGGAGATGCAGGAGCACTCCTACCTAGACATGGATTCTTATCCCAACAATGCTGGTGAGCACTACTTTACCACCAATAATTTCATCTAACTCTTTACTCCAGTGGTTGCAAGGTACAAAGGTCTGGTTAAATTGAGTAATCAAGTACCACTTTACATTGCAAAAGAATATTAAAAATTCTACTCTTCTCAATGATTGCACACAGATTAATTTTGTAAATTGATGAGGAAGAGAAAATAAAATACAAAATGTTATTTAAATAAAACAATATTTTTTATATTTAAAATGTACTAATTACAGGGGCCCCCAAAAGTATTTGGTCATGTTTTTGACACATAATTCACAATATCAAGCCAAGTGGCTTCTGCAAATAAATGATTCTAGACATTTTCTAAGAACTAACTTCATGGCAGATTTTTTAATTACTTTTAACCAGCTGGTGTCAAGTGTTTTACTTTTATATTTTTATGAAAAAAATTATTCGTGCTGCATTTCTTTAAAAAATAAATGGCACTTGCATGTAATGCAAAGATATTGCAATATTTTTTTTGTCTGTCCTGTGACTGAAATACTTTTTTGGGCCATTGTATGTAAATAAATATTATGCAATGGAAATATTTAGTGTTCAAATTAAAAGTTAACCTAAGAGTGCACCATGTAAAAAAACACTGCTTTAGTCATTGGAAGACTTGCAGACAGTGATATATCTACAGCATGATCTCTTTTCACTATACTCCATCCTCTTTTCTGTACTTTACTATACTCCTTTGATATTCTCTATGGCTTATGCTTTCTCTCTTTCAGCGAATATTAAGTTGAGCCAGACATCTCCTGAGTTGCCCCCAGCAACAGAAGGAGGCTCAGCTGCAAAAGACCTGCCCAATGCCCACTCCCAGCAGCAGGTCACCACCAGGTCAGTGACCTTATCTTTTTGTACCTGTGGTGGTGGTGGTGGTGTGTGTGTGTGTGTGTGTGTGTGTGTGTGTGTGTGTGTGTGTGTGTGTTAAAGGATGGTGGAGTGACTGTGTGGTTTAGGTGTTTTTGAATGTATGCTAATTTAGGTGCGCTGTGTGTGTTGAATGAAAGTTTTTTTCAGTTTGTTATTATAATAATTTGCAGGAAAATTTAAATAGTGCTTTAATATATTGCATAATCTTACAGGAGTCTCTTTTGAATATATTGTATTGTTGGATCCTCCATATTTTGGCAGAATATAATTTATTGTCATCTAGGGTTGTTTGAGTTTGCTTCCATGACATTCATGTAATTTTGCCATAGAACAGCATCATGAATTTGCTACAAACCCTCCAAGAGCAACCTTGTGTTAAGTGTCTTGTTCTAGTACACAATTGTAAAGGCTGATTTATTAGGGGAATTGAACCAGCAACCTTCAGGTCATATTTACCCCAAAACATAAAGATGCAAGAAATAATATTTTTATTAAAGAAAATTGAGCCTATTTTAGAACCAATATGATATATATATATATATATATATCTGGCGATCTGTCCAGGGTGTACCCCGCCTTTCGCCCAGTGTTAGCTGGGATAGGCTCCAGCCCCCCAGCCCAAGCGGTTGACGATGGATGGATGGATGGATGGATATATATATATATATATATATATATATATATATAGAGAGAGAGAGAGAGAGAGAGAGAGAGAGAGAGAGAATTTGCATTATGACATTACTTTCATGACAAATAAACACATCTTACCCCCAAATTAACATTACTGTAATGTGTCTGGACATTTACTTTTTGAGTTTTCACTATTGTAATACACTTTGAGTAAATGTTTATTTATATAACCTTAAATTAAAAGGAGTTCAACAAATACTACCATGCCATGTTGTGTACTGGGCAATTGAAATAATATCTTTTTTGCATTACATTAATGAGAATGAGATTTTATGCAAAATAGTTATGAGAATTGGGGGTGAAGTGTGCTTAATTGTCATGCAAATAATGTATTAATGCAAATTGCAATATGACTAATATAGGCTTTATATTCTTTAAGCAAAATACTATTTTTTATGTCTTTCCTTTGATTTTGGAGTGAAATATGACCTGAACATGTTCTTTACTGATTACATGAGATTTTCTCCATACCAGCACTGAGCTTTAACCACTACACCACACCACCCACTGTGATGGGTGTTTGTGTATGCATGTGCATGTGTGCATGTGTGTGTTCACCCTCTGGTCCTTCTCTAGGCCAAAGCCCATTACTCACCAGCTCTCCAGCCCTGATTTCCACGGTGAGGAGAAGAGTGAGCAGCTGACCAGCATTGGGCAGATCAAACCAGAGCTCTATCGGTTGCGCCAGGGAGACCAGGGGGATGGCAAACAGGGCGATACCTGTGGCAAAATCAGCTTCCTCCTGCGCTACGCCTTTAAGTGAGTCTGCTCAAACCTCGCCATTAACCTCCTCGACCCATGGGAAAAAAACCCTCTCATATGGAATTGTCACACAGTGTGGATCCATGCCTCTCAATACATCAGTGGGTTATAAATAGATCTCATCGGCAGGGCACACAATTGAAAAGGCAAGCCGGAGAAAGAGGCAGGGGAGTTGCAGTCAGCATACTGAGTTATAGTCAAGCCCCCTATGGGCAGCCCATGCACGTCAGGCCAGGTCTTTATTTTGCTGTCATGCAAAGGGACATTAGAATGGTGGAAAGTGCTAATGTTTGAGAAATGAAGGAGGGAGAAGCTGTTTCACTCATGAATTAGATATGACCAGCCACTTAAAACAGCAGATCTTGTTAACACATAATAACACTGCACTGTGTTATACCCAGAATTACTGAGGAGACCAAGAGGGAGAAAGAAATCTGAAAGATAGGTGATTGGAGATTAATACCTCATGCTTTACACATAGGGAGTAGTTCAAATAAATGATTTGACAGATCTGTCGCTGTTCATTACATTATCAGTCTTTTTTATGTTCTGCTGTGAATTCTAAGGTATGGCACGATTATACTTGTATATGAGATGGGGAGATTTTTTAAAGGGATACAGTCATAATTTTCTAACACTCCTGATCCACCACCCTTTTTTCTCCTTTAACTTTCTTTCCTTCAGGGACAACTGAAGAAGTTAGTTTGAACGTTAGCATCAGTACCATTCTTTTCTTCTTTTTTTTCCTCCATACAGTGAAAGTAAAGTAATCAAATTATATGTTTTTTGGTACAAACGTGAGTAAATTATTAAGTAATTGTTACTTTTGGGTGTACTTTTAACTTTTAAATAAATTTAACAGGAAATGGAATGTAGTATATGTGTGTGTGAGGGCTGGGCAGCCAAGATTATTTCTCAACCCCCAGTGAGTGTTTAATTGACATCATCACACCTCATGCTGAGCTGTTGCTTTTGTAATACATCGATGTGAATATGTCACAGCTACAAGCATTTTGGGAATAGCGGGCAGGTTGACACTGTCAGTCAGAGCCATATCCAACGGGACGCAGGTTTCTATCTGCACAGTGGTTGGCCAATAACACATGCAGTGCCTGGGGAATAGCAGCCATTTCTACCCTTTTGTCTATGAGGGTTTGAGTTGGATTTTCTTTATATATATATATATATATATATATATATATATATATATATATATATATATATATCAGCAAAAAAAGAAACTTCCTTTTTCAGGACACTGTATATTAAAGATAATTTTGTAAAAATCCAAATAACTTTGCAGATCTTTATTGTAAAGGGTTTAAACAATGTTTTCCATATTTGTTTAATGAACCATAAACAATTAATGAACAGGCACCTGTGGAACGATCGTTAAGACACTAACAGCTTACAGACAGTAGGAAATTAAGTTCACAGTTATAAAAGCTTTTGACACTAAAGAGACCTTTCTACTGACTCTGAAAAACACCAAAAGAAAGATGCCCAGCATCCCTGCTCATCTGCGTGAACGTGCCTTAGGCATGCTGCATGGAGGCATGAGGAATGCAGTTTTTCTATATAAATTGCAATGTCCGTATGGTGAGACGCCTAAGACAGTGCTACAGGGAGACAGGAAGGACAGCTGATTGTCCTTGCAGTGGCAGACCACATGTAACAACACCTGAATTATCACACCTGCAGGACAGGTACAGGATGGTAACAACAACTGCCCGAGTTACACCAGGAATGCTCAATCCCTCCATCATTGCTCAGACTGTCCACAATAGGCTGAGAGAGGCTGGACTGAGGGCTTGTAGGCCTGTTGTAAGGCAGGTCCTTACCAGACATCACCGGCAACAACGTCAGCTATGGTCACAAACCCACCTTCGCTGGACCAGACAGGACTGGCAAAAAGTGCTCTTCACTGACGAGTCACTGTCTCACCAGGGGTGATGGTCAGACTCACGTTTATCATCGATGGAATGAGAGTGACACCGAGGCCTGTACTCTGGAATGGGATCGATTTGGAGGTGGAGGGTCCGTCATGGTCTGGGAAGGTGTGTCACAGCATCATTAGACTGAGCTTGTTGTCATTGCAGGCAATCTCAATGCTGTGTGTTACAGGGAAGTTATCCTCCCCCCTCATGTGGTACCCTTCGTGCAGGCTCATCCTGACATGACCCTCCAGCATGACAATGCCACTAGCCATACTGCTCATTCTGTGAGTGATTTCATGCAAGACAGGAATGTCAGTGTGCTGCCATGGCCAGCAAAGAGACCTGGATCTCAATCCCATTGAGCACATCTGGTTGGATTGGAGGGTTAGGGCTAGGGCCATTATTATTATTTTTTTTATTTTTTTTAATCAAGCTGTTTGTCATATTCCAGCTGAGTGGCAATCATTGAGTTTTCCAGATGAACGCTTTTAGGTGGCATGAATTTTAAACAAAGTTAAACATGGTTACTATATTACAACCACCTGTACTAACACCGGTGTTGGGTAACATTACTTTTAAAAGTACTAACACCAGTGTTGGGTAACATTACTTTTAAAAGTAACTTGTTAGAATATTGCGTTCTCCTTAAAAAAGTTCATTTAAAAAGTTAGAAAACGTAATTAATTCAAAAGTTATTTTTTATGGAAAGTAACGTGTTACTTTACTTTTGTGTTATTTTTGCATTACTTTTTTCTCACAGCCACACTCTCTTCTGCTATTCTATGCATTCCATACAAATAAGCCATGCATTGCATATAAGAAACATTACAGGTCATGCTTGCTACTGTACAACACTCATGTCAAAACAACATAGTTAACAGATATTTAGAAAGTAGGTCTTCACATCATATTTATAATAAAGAATCAATAACATGAATATGCATGATTTGTTTTTCCATTAACATGGTAGCCAATATGAATTATGAAGAATAACCTTACCTAAAGTCTTACCTAAAGCAGCAAAATCCAACACTTGAACCTGCATCATATGTCATCATGTGCGGTACAATGTCAAAATCAACAAAGATGTTTTTCAAAAGTCAGGATAAAATTCAGTGGGGAATGCCAGTCTAACATGTTCAAGGAATGTGTCTGATAATAAAATAATATTTTTCACTTTTGTTTCAGTTGATCCACAGTGCCTACAGATGCCACTGGTTGATCACATACAACTTAAAAAGCGCATGTTGATACAACTTGAATGGAATAGTTTTTAATGCTACCAAAACGTTAAAAAAAATAAAAATTGGTTTCATTAATCAAACAGCTTGTTTATAATAAAAAAAAGTTTGAATCTTTTTAGAAACTAAGACATTTTCTCTGCATACACAATTGATGTAGGACGTTGCTCAGAGCCACTGATCCAGAGTCAGCTTTTCTCATCCCATTTTCCCAGTTACGGGGTGCTGTAACAAGGAGCAGTTCGGCTGCTTAAGTCAGTGAATTGAGCGAGTATTTCACCCTGTGTATCATGCCGTGGCCAGTGGAGGACTAGTCTAATAATCCCTCTGCCTAAACGCATTTACTGGTTTTTTAATGCAGTGTGTATTAATACATGAATCAATCGTGGTTCACTCAACCAAATGTTGACCTCATATTACGATAAAACACGTAATTTTCCCGGCTTGTATAGCTAATGTGCATGTGCGTTAGCGAGTTGATTGACAGGAGATGTCTGTATCTAAAAGGTGATTGGCTCTTTTAACTGTAAGGAGGGACTTCCTTTCTACATCCATTGACTGTTGAGTGCTAGAGCTTCTTGGTTGGGCATTCCAATTTCTCCCATTCATTTAAATAGAAGTGACTTGTCTCTGCTAAATAGTCTCAGGCCTCATACTCTATAGAACTACAATGACCATCATGCACTATGTAATCTCCCTGAAGTTTGCACACTTTTACTCCAGATTTCTCGCAATACAGGGAAAATAGAGGTGTACAAAAGCAAATCGTTTCTACCAAAAAAACATGGTTAGTACAACAGTACCATAGCAATACAGTGATGCAATCTACAAAGAAGTGGTGCCAAGCCGTAGGAACGAGTGTGATCGACCTGCCCACGGATCTTCCCCAAACTCTTCTCTGCATTCTCCGACATTCACCGTGACCAAATCAATGCGATGAAATAAACCAATAAATAAAAAAATAAAATTATTTTTTATTTATTATTGTAAATAGTATTAAAGGAAATATTAAGATTGGAGATCGAATGGTTAAAAAAAATGTGTGACAAAAGAGAGAATCGCACCTTGGTCGCAAGGATATCACTACACATACACCTCTTTACATCCCATGCCACTGCAACGTCATCTTAAATCTAGTTTGTCGTATATTTCTATGGCTTCATCAGACTACTGGGGTGCAAATAGCTGCACTGTGTGGCTGATGGTATTTAGGTATAGTATATTTGAATAGTTGTTTTTTGGCAACGTATATTGTAGTTCCCGCATCTACCAGCAGGGCCTAACAAGGACATGCTAAGCAGCCAATTCCTTGCACTCTGTGGTGGTAGGAACCTTTCATTTCATTTAAAATGCTCTCTGTGATGTGGGCAAGATAGAGCCTGTCATTTTCAATTATAGCCCAGAGTGCTAATAGCATCGCACATTTCTAAAGACCAGTCTGATTTAAAGTACGCTGTTGTGCTGCGTGCCACTCATCATGAGATTAAATTCTAATTCCCCCAAACTGAGATAATGTGTTTTAGACTAGATGGCTCAAAATGCATCTGTGACTGTTTATTCTAACTTACACTGACAACAATTATGTTATTTTGTACTGCGATGTGATTTTACTAATAGCACGTGTCTTAATCCTTATCTGTGTATGATTGGACAATATGGAATAATTTGAATTGTCACTTTAATTTAACTTCCAAATTGGATAATTATGATTTTGCATTATTAATATGTTTATATCCCTCCTGATTTTGAGTGATTTGTACCATGTCATGCACAAGTCAATGAAACTATGCAGAAGGCCTTTTTGGATTTGTGGTTGAGCTCTCCCTCCCCCAGTGTTGTTGATTTATTTAAGTGTCTTAATGAAAGGGTGACGCATTCATTAATGCTGAGTGACACATTCTAACTAGGCTTGATTAGCAACCACAGAAATCCGCCCGCCTTTCTTATTTACATCCACACAAGCACTAGGTGAGCCTTGCACTTTCAGGAGTTCACGGTCATGCTGTGTTTGGTATGAAACCGACTGAAAATCAAGTCATGGAATGACCTATGATTTGGTCTATAATGAGGTCTAGATTATTTATGAAGTCCAGCATTGGAGGTCTTTTTGGCCACCACTGTCATTGCATTACACATCAAATATTCATGTTTTTATATTCACATTAGTGATATATTATCTCATATTCATGTAATACAAGATAATTTTAGCTTGCACAGCACAAGTATCACATGTCCATCCAGTAATGAATTCTGAGCTATTAAACATAGTTTTATCATTGGCACCTTCTCACTGAAGTCAATGCTGCAATGCCGTTCTGATGCTGGCCTGGTTGTCAGCCCATTTCAGCATAAACCAACTCTCTTGTCAATGCCTGTTAGATGATGCTGAAATGGACTTGCACCCAGGCAAGCGAGTGCAGAAAGTTCCAGATAGTTCAAAGTGAATTACGGTGATGTTGACATGTCTCTCTTGCAGCACGGAGCAGCTGGTAGTTAAGATACTGAAAGCCTTAGACCTCCCGGCGAAGGATGCCAATGGATTCTCTGATCCCTATGTCAAGATATATTTACTACCGGATCGGAAGAAGAAATATCAGACCAAGGTAACTTTTTACACTACTGAAGCTGCAGTCAGCATGCTGCTTTTAGAATAATCTACTGTTCAGATGGCAGAGACTCTAAGGACTCATTAAGATCTGGATGCATTTCTCAGTCTACCTGCAGATTTTTTCCCTGCTGCCCTAGTTCATCTAAAAATACATCTGTATTAGCCTGTGCATTTTGAATTAACTTTCTGCTTGTCTTTTTTATTTGAGAGGGATAGTTCACCCAAAAATTTAAATCTAGCATCATTTGCTCACCCTCATCTCGTTCTAAAACTGACTTTCAAAGAAGGTGAATTTTTGAGGGCTATCCTGACCACTATTATCTCAAGAATGAAAGTGAATAAGGAATGGGATACTCAGGTTCCAAAAAAGAAAAAACACAATAAAAGCAACATAAAATTTGTCCATATGTGTGCTATATTCCAAGTCTTCTGAAACCATAAATAGGAATTGTGTGAGGAACAGACCAAATTTAAGTCATTATTCACTGAAAGTAGCAATGTTTGATTCAGGAACAAATGGCTCTTTTCAGTGAAACGATTTGATCCAGTTTACAAAACCTGTCTGAATGAATCGTTCACTAGCTGATGCAGTTTTCGGTTAACAGCTCACAGGAGAAGATTATCAGTGAATAACACTTAAATATTTCTCTATTATATATTAAATTCCTATAATATTGCCTTCAGGTGACTTGGAATATAGTGCACGATTTGTAAGGACCACTTTTATGACACATTGATGGTGCATTTTTTGTTATTTTTCAGCTTGACAGCACCAGTACATTCACTTCCATTTTATGGAAAAGACTGGCCAGAATCTTCGTAAAAAAATAAAATAATAATCACCAATTGCGATTCAAGGTAGAAAGACTGTCATAGGTTTGTAAACCCAAAATTACAAAATGTTCATTTTTGGTTAAATGATTCCTTTAACTAACCTCTTGTTCACTCCCTCCACATACTCTCCTATCAGCTCCTCCACTTTTCTAATTTCCTCTAATTTCCCTCACTTTCTCTCATTTCCGCTCTGTCTTTTCCTGACTCCGGTTCACAGGTGCACAGAAAAACTCTCAACCCTATCTTTAATGAGACGTTCCAGTTTGGGGTGCCTCTGGGTGAACTGCACTCGCGCAAGCTCCACTTCTCCATCTACGACTTTGACCGCTTCTCCAGACATGACCTCATAGGTCAAGTGGTTGTAGATAACCTGCTTGACTTCAGCGAGGGAACTGGCGAGAAGCCTATTTGGAGAGACATTGTGGAAGGCACCACGGTGAGATAATGTCTGCAATACACATTAAATGGTCATTAGACTTTAAACACAAAGGGTGGAATTTGCAAAGAAGGAATTGGGTCCAATGATAGCCTAGTTTTCTTGATTCTCTAAAGGAATTGTGTTAATCCGGTAACAGCACAATTACATCCAGATGTTTAGCGATTATTGTAATTTGCATGGCACAATTCCCAATCTTGCTGTGAAGTTTTGAGTTCTAAGTTTATGGAGCATGCAGGAGCCTACCACAATCAGCATTCTTTTCTGGGACTGTACATCATCACACCACCACTTCGTTCACATGCACAGCGTGTCTGGATATTTGCCTGGTTGTAATGCTCTTCTCCATCAGTTGATCATCATTTAATGAGTAACTGCTGCCATGATCAAGAGAAAATATACACAAGCATCTCTTTTTATTAAAATTCAGATTACCACCTGCTTTCCGAGGGCAGTAATTGCGCAGTGTTAATTGAGTCATCCAAATAGTGCTGGGTTTTGTGAATAAGGCGCAAGATGTAAAAAGAGTAACATTTTACAATAAGGTTCCATTTGTTAACATTAGTTAACAACATTAGTTAACGTGAACTAACAATGAACAGTATTTTTTTTACAGCATTTATTAATATTGGTTAATGTTAATTTTAACATATACTACTATATTTTTACAATTTAATGTTGTATTAGTTAACCTAAGTTAATGCACTATGAACTAACATGAACTAACATTGAACAATTGTATTTTGATTAATGAACATTAACTAAGATTAATAAATGCTGTAAAAAATATATATTGTTCAATGATTATTCATGATACCTAATGCATTAACTAATGTTAACGAATGGAACCTTACTGATAAAGTGTTACCATAAAAAATATAATTAAAATAGAAAGGGGGTTAATTTAAATATGGTGCACTTTTATCTTAGAACAGTGTTGTTTGTAAACTAGATGCAGGGTTTGCGCTGAAAAAACTTACGCAAAAGTGGAGCAACGGTTTAATGAATCCACCCCTTGATCTTGTGCCACCTTTCTTTTTCAAGAACATTATCCACGTTCAATACACATTTTATGATGATGGTTGCATCTTTTATGGTACTTGCATCTCACTTGAAGAGTTAGTTCACCCAAAAATGATAATTATTACAAAATTTACTCACCCTCAAACCATCCTAGGTGTATATTATTTTCTTTTTTCAGCCAAACACAATCGAAGTTATATTCAAAAATATCCTGGCTCTTCCAAGCTTTATAATGGGAGTGAATGGTACCTTAGATTTTGAAGCCCAAAAAAGCGCATCCATCTTTCAAAAAAGTAATCCATATAGCTGTAGGGTAAAAGCCTTCTGAAGTGAAAAATATCCATATTTATAACTTTATAAACTATAAACACTGGCTTCCTCTAACCTCTATCCTCTGCGCTTTTACCTTCGTCAATTCTCACCAGAGATTTCGCTATATCTGCATCATACGCCTGAACTTGTCTCTCTCGTGAACGTGCAGATGGCCGTTACCGGAAGCCAGTGATTATAGTGATGGGGGCGCTCGATGGATAAAAGCGGCTGGTAACGACGGTTCAAGAGAGAGAGAGAATGACATGCAGCTGCTCTGTGTTTATGTTTGTGTGTTTTCCGTTCAGTTTTTTATTAAAACTGTTATTTATTTTGTCCAGCCGGTTCTCGCCTCCTCCTTTCCCTTAACCCTCTAAACATATGGATATTTTTCTTACAAAAACACATCACTTCGCTTCAGAAAACCTTTATTAACACCCTGTAGCCATATGGATTACTTTTTTGATGGATGGATGCGCTTTTTTGGGCTTCAAAATCAAAGGTACCATTCACTCCCAATATAAAGCTTGAAAGAGCCAGGATATTTTTTAATATAACTCCGACTGTGTTGGCTGAAAGAAGAAAGTCATGTACAACTAGGATGGCTTGAGGGGGAGTAAATTATGGGATAATTTTCATTTTTGGGTGAACTAACCCTTTAAGTACACTGGTGAAATTAATTAAATATTTGTGATAGAGTTTTTGACTCACAATTGAAAATCATGCATGATTACATGCTAAGCTAATAATGAAGGTGTGAGGAGATCCAGCAATGCATGTTCTTGTCCTTCCAGAGACAATAACATGAAATTAGTGAAGGTCAGCTGTGCAAATGAGTTTTTTACAGAGTGCTTCATAAAATGTTACAGCATCATAAAGGAGCTGTTTTTAGAAAAAAAAATGTATCATCACCAGCATTTTTATTGTTTTTGAGTATTATTGTTTTGAATGGTGTTCGTACCTTTTAGAGAGACACTTTTGAGAGTAGAGATAATAAATCAAGTACAATCCAAGCTTTAGTATGCTTAAAAAGGAAGGTTACATTTTCTGCAAGAAGCACAGCTAGGTCAAATATAGGAAATAACATAAATTTGGCAGCATCTATTCCTCAGTGTGACAAGGCAAACTTAAACATTGCTCAGTGATGCATGCTGGATTTAAGTATATTTCTGACTTGCATATCTTGAATGAAGTGAATCGATATGAATGTTTACACTCAGGCTTCAGCCAATCAGCTGCTCAGGTGGCATTAACTTATTTATCTACTCAGCTGGTAAATAAATTGCTTGAGGTATAAATCATTTTCGGTATCCTGATGTGTGAAACAGAAAAGGCTGTGAAGCTTTCAAATCACGTGTATGGACTCAAACCCAGCGCTGGCAGCTCCTACAGTTCTTTGAGATGTAACTCAGATGCTTGATGTATTTGATGAAATATTGAGGCTCTTCTTGTTTACCTCTGCCACCCATGTTCTTTTTTCATTATAGCTGATGATTTATTCTGTTTGGCATAACAAGAACCTGATAAAAAGATGAAAGTCTCAACAGAGTGTTTAGGGGAAATTGCAGACCTAGCATCTCAAAACGAGTCCCTTAGATAGGAGAATCCGTCTGTTTTTCTTTAAACACATGCTTGATCAAAGATAATAAATAGAATCGTTTTTGTCTGACTTAAACATCCAGAACTGTAAAATGCTAGATATTTATATGCAAGATCTGTGGTATGCCATCAGTTACTTGTCCCTCAGTTTGTGAAAACATACTAAAATTGTGTGTACTGAAATGCACTTACAGTACATGGAAGTCTAAGGGACAAGGTATTTTGGGTTTGAAAGCAGACATTTTCAGTTTCTATTTTTGTTCAATAATAATAATAATTCTTTACATTTATATAGCACTTTTCTAGGCACTCAAATTGATTTACATAGTATAGGGTGAATCTCCTCAACCACCACCAGTGTGCAGCATCCTCCTGGATGATGTGACGGCAGCCATAGTGCACCTGTACACTCACCACACATCAGCTATTGGTAGAGAGGAGAGAGTAGAGTGATACAGCCAGTTAATGGATGGGGATAATTAGGAAGCCATGATTGAGAAGGGCTAATGGTGGTAATTTGGCCAGGACACCAGGGTTACACCCCTACTCTTTACGAGTTGTGTATTGGGATTTTTAATGAAAGCTGTTTAAAAACAAACTTTGCAATTTTGCAATTCTGTTTGGTGTGATAGTGCTGCAGAAATTACAATTCAGCTTTAATGCTTTTCCGATGCAATCTCTTAATTTTTTTATTTATTTTTTTGCACCATAGACTTTTATTACTGTAAACAATTTTAGCTTGTCTTTACAAATTGAAAGATGAATTGAAAATGATTTTTCTGTGGGAATACAACACAGAACATTCCTTTCAATATATTTGATTTAGTCTTGATGACTGCAGACATTCCTTCAGTTTATCCTTGAGTCTGGAGAAAAGGACAAATTAATTATTGAAAAATTGCAAGAAAGAGTGCAATCACCTAAAGGTTTCCACAAATTTTATGAGATGCTTTTATTTTTCCTTTATTGACAGTAATTGTCTCCAACTCCAATGTAAACTTTGACCATTGGATCTTTCCATATATGCAGGAGAAAGCTGACCTGGGGGAGCTGAACTTCTCACTGTGTTACTTGCCAACAGCTGGTCGACTGACCATCACTATCATCAAGGCCACCAATCTGAAAGCCATGGACCTCACAGGCTTCTCAGGTGCCCGGGCCTGCCCGCCGTCTGCAGCCGATCCTCTAATTCCCTCATAATTAACAGCAATGACTCATTAGTGCCTCAGACATTGTTAACATTCAGACATGATGGGACCTCAGCTCATTAATAACTTTAATGTCACACGTCCAGCATGTGACTAATGCAATAACGTCAAAGGTCAAAGTAACATCACTTCTGATAGTTGTGAATATCAAATAGCACCTCTGAAAAGCTGAATGTCAAAACAAAAACACGTCATAAAGGCATCAACATCAAATCATAATGACAAGAGACATTTTTAATTAGTGATGGCTAATTTAATTATTACAAAACAGCTTAAAGAAATGAAAAAAGATTCCTCACATAGGAAATGATTATGTCATACTATCACAGTGTTTTATGAAAAAGTAACATTTGGTTGCGTCACAATAATGAGTGATGCTGTTATTAGCATTAATATTAATGGTATCATAGTATTGTTGTTCCAAACACATAAAATTCTTTCATCTGTAGAACACAAAAGGAAATGTTAGGCAGAATGTTAGCCTCAGTCACCATTCACTTCCATTGCATATTCACAGCTGATGCTATGTATTTGACGTGTTTTTTCTCTCTTACTTTATCTCTATGCCTCTCTCTTTCTCACTCAGATCCATACGTAAAGGCATCTCTGGTTTGTGAGGGTCGAAGGCTGAAAAAGAGGAAGACCTCCATAAAGAAGAATACTCTCAATCCCACATATAATGAGGCTCTGGTCTTTGATATCCCCAACGAGAACATTGAGAATGTGTCTCTAATCATCGCTGTCATGGACTATGACTGGTAAGATCATGACTGCTCTTTTCCTGTTTGATGGAGTCTGGGACACATGTCGCAATACATCATGCTCTGTGCTATGATGCGATGCTTGACAGGAAGTGTCCACTTCTGTCTCAAAGATCCCATGAAATTGCTTGACAAATGCAGTGTTCTGCCCTGTGTTGATATATTTATTCCTGTGCATACATTTTTATTTTCTCACATATACTGTACCTTTTAAAACATCTCCATGGATCACACAGGGGAAACAATGTCATGAGCATTGCGCGCTCTGTTTGTAGCAGATGACAGTAAACAGAGTGCAAATTCATGTTGTAGCACAAGGCACATACAGAGTACATACTTATTTAATAAAATAGCAGCCTTTTGCGGTTTAATAATCACTTGAGTCATGTAGCAACTGGCTTTTCCAGAGTGGGAAGCTGCTGTCATAACGTCAGAGCTTCTTGGGCTAAACAACACAGAAACACTTAAAAATTAAAGCTACATTTATAGAAAAAAATAATAACTGTCTACTGTAAAATTTATGTAATATTAATTTGTACTATTATTACTGTAATTTTCACTGTAATACTGCTAATAATACTACTATTAATAATAATAATAAATCAGTAGAAATTGTATTATACGGTAATTGTAACATCTGTGTTGCTCTGTAATGCAGCACTTTATATGACAAAATATAACTTCAATGTTGTATTTTGGATTGTGCTATGAGGTTCTGTATATAAGCACTTAATTTGATAAAGAATAATACAATGTTATGTTGAAAATTAATTGTTATATTTTTTATTTATTTGATTAAAGCTTTAATGAATACATTTTTTTAACACCATTTGATGATGAAATTGAAATAAACTGTTGATATGGAGTTTAGGAAAAAAACAGGTATCGTCAAGTATCAAAAATGAAGTATCGCTATTCATACTCATTCTCAAAAAAGTGATATCGGGACATCCCTAATTATTTGCAAGTCAACTGAAGGGGAAATGACATTCACATTGTATAGAGCATAGTTTAGTGCCTCATGAGTCATCAATGTTTTTTTCTGTTTTTTTACGGAAGAGAAGCCTTTCAATTGTGCATGTATATATCTTCTAAAAGTTATTTGAGTTTTGAGAGTTCAGTAGCATATAGATAGCTTCAAAGCTAATAGGCCACAAAACTCCAATTTTGTTTTTATGAGGTCTGTAAAGATGTTATTTAGATTTCAAAATACTTTCTCCTCTCGCTGTTTAGTATGCAGAGACAATTAAATGTAAGCCATTCCTAAGTCGATTTCCCTAAAATATGTAAACACTGTAGCTCTGTGTCACCATCAAAACATTGCTGTTTGTTGGCATCCCGATCAGGGTGCATTTCCCAAAAGCATTTTTAGCCGGCTGTGGTCGCAAGTTCCATCTTTGCCAACAGTTTAACAATTTGTTGTTTCCCGAAACCATAAACCCAAAACCATACAGCCTTCCACCAGTGGTTAGAAGCATAGTCCCTTGTTAGTTTGCTGTGTGGACATTATTTGACTTAATTTCTTTATTTAATTTTTCTAAAATTGTCTTTCTCTTTTATTCCATATATATCTTTATCAAGTTTACATGCATTGAATAAAACAACTTATTCCGTGGTTTTGCAGAAAGTGCCGTTCTGAAACATCATGTTAATGCAAATGCAGCTGTTTAAGGGATTAAAGGCTATTAAGAGAAAGCGATTTATCACACGATTTCTGGAGAACCCTGCTTTTATGTCTTTATGTTAATGCATAAGTGACATTAATATGTTTTTGAAGAGTGTGCATTTGTGAATATGCTAAAATGTGTTGGGGGGAACCTGAAATCTGATGTACTGTAAAGTGAAACCCATCTATTTCAGCATATGTATCTGTCACATTACAGAGTGCACACGGTTTTCCTGTCTTCAGCAGCTTTCTCGCATTAAATGGCTTTCTGGTGTATGTGTAAATGAGCTTTTATGATTTAAAATTTACAGAAGATATTACTCCACCCCCTGCTTAACGTCATTAACTACAGTTCTATGTTGGTGAACCAACATGGTTCGAATCATGGATGTGCGACATAGTTACTATGGTTTCGGGGAAAAAGTCATGACTAGCTAGTTAATATCTAGTTAATATCTCCAATGAAGCATAGTACTTTGGTGGTCAAGCAGTGAGTTACGTCGTTGTATGGGAAATGCACCCCAGCCCGACACAGCAACATTAGCAGAGTTTAACAGAGTTTAGGGATGCGACCGTCTGTTTGTTCGACCAGCGGTTGATGGGGGAACAGTCATTATATTTGCAATTCTGTTTGGTGATGCTAGTGGCGCAGAGATGACACACTTCACCTTAAAGTCAAGTATACAGAATATAGCATGTCCTGTGGAATTCATGGTGTTAATATGCATTAACATAGACGAATACGCTTTTCACAATAGACCTCAGTCACCTCACTCACATTTGACAACATTGTTGAAAAATTTGCACTAAAGAAAATTAATTAGCATTGAAATAAAAAGTAATTTAATAAAGTCGTCATATCCACTTAATAATCTCCATGGTTGATAATGATAGTTTGTTGTTTAATTTGTGAAGAAGGAATTACATATAGTATTAGCTCTGCTCAACCTAGGACTATATGCCCCCGTGTGACTCTTCCTGGCAGATGTCTGCTTTGTATTGCTTAAAGACAGACACCTTATGAATATACATAGAGGCCTAATACTAATGGAAGCAGTGTCAAGTAGTGAGACACTGTGTGTGTGTGTGTGCGTGCTGGCATCTTTGTGTGAGACTCGCAGCATTTCAGTGCAATAGACCTTCAGAGTCACATTTATGGAGAGCTTTTGCCTAGTATTTTTATTTATTGTACTATTTGAGAAGGAAATATACCTAGATGTACAGTACTAAACCTATACTACACTGTAAAAATGTTAACCTAAATATGTGGTTGATAGGGTAACATCTATATTAACTGGTTTGATTCAAGTCAAATATTTTAATTACCCTGAATCAGTAATTTGGTTTACCATCAAAACTCATTTTAAAGGTAGAAATAGCCCCGTATGGTAACAATTGCAGTTTACCATTTTTTTTATAGTGTATTTACTTGTACTCTTAGGTGTATCTAATCCCCTCTCCTACTTTTATGCCCATATTTTGTGTGCTTTTTGCAGAACAAAATATGCTTTGCAAAAATCAGTTGCATACAACTCATGCATCCTATTCTATTTTTTCAGCGATGAGAAAATTCACATCCAAGCTTTCCGATGCTTGTTTGTTAGTTCGCCTCATGATTCAATCTCTCCCTCTGTGGAACGCAACCCACCATTCCCTCTTAATAAAGCAGCTCGCCTGTGTGCAGTAGATAACGCTGGATAAATTGCCCTTTGCATTACAGCATGCCATCTGTGCTGAAACCTCCTTTCAGGAGCCCTATCTGCTGGATAATAGTCATTTCTTACATATATCTAACATGCTAAACAACCCATTTTGCACTGTTTTACGATTTCTATATTTAAACGGCCATTGCTCTAGGTGATTGCAGGTGCAAGCAAAATAAGAGTTCTCATTGTATGAGATAAAGACATGTTTGTTTATGTACTAAACGGCTTGTACCAAACTCAGGAAAGTTGCCTCAGGCTTACGTGATCCTGTCACCCTCGGATAAGTGCAGGTTTTAAGCCACTCTACTGTATGACAGACCAGCCGTATGGTGAACTCAGATTGCCAGTAATAGGAGGTGTAGTTGATTATTACCAGTTATGGAGATGCTTTTTGCTACACAAAGACCTTGTTTAAAGTCTACAATAAAACTGTATTGGCTTTGTTTGGGCATTATAGAGCTGTTTAGGTTGTAGTCCAAAAACCCAGATGAAAATTTGCATTTTCGAGCCACGGGTTTGCTCAGGAATTTCCTATTGATTTTTACAATGCCAGTTTTGGATTTATGAGTAACTTAAGGTCTGTGTTAATCGTAACTTTAAGATACCTAAACATTTTGTTCTACAACATAAATTACACACAACGGTTTACTGTTTTGTCAGGCATGTATTCTTTTTTTTTTTTTATTGAGCAAAACACAAATTAACAAGACATAGCAGCTTATACATACACACACACACACACATACATATATATATATATATATATATTTATATATATATATAAATAAATATATACATACATACATGTTGTTGTTGAGAGAGAGAAAAAGAAAGATATAGATTTAAACTTAGATAGATATGGAACAATCATTTATAATAATAGTAATAATATTAATAATAGTTGTAGTAATAGTATAATACTAGTAATAATAATAACAATAATAGTAGTAGTAGTGGTGGCAGCAATAATAATAATAATAAAAACAATAATAGCAGTAGTAGTAGTGCAAACAATAACATCATCTCAGCTTTATGAAATTTTAAGCTAGTCAATAAAATGATTACCGATATACAAAACTCTCTAGGTCCGGGGGCCGCTCCACCACCACCGGCGGGCACATCCAACAGACCCGCCCGACACAGACACCAACCCTAATCCCCCCCTCCCCTGCCGCCGGCAATCCCAAACCAGCGGTTAAGCCTCTGTGCACTGCTATGTCTTCCTCCAGAAAGGATACTGGGGCACTACGACAGGCACCTCCAAATCAAGCTCACCTGGTCAGGTTGTGGCCTGGCAGATGACCAGAAATCGTTGTTTGGTTGACCTTTTTTTTTTACAATCTTTTGCTGGAATTGTGGTGTGCACCAGTTAGCTCCCCAGCCAGAGACACCACATCAACCCAGATAGCTCTCCGACACAGTCACGTTAAAATAAGAGAAGGGATCGCCGGCAGATGCGTCAAAGCGAGGGGCCAGGCAAACCAAAAATTGCACAGGTAATGCCCATGCCGACAAGATGTGCCAAATGCACCCACCGACAGTACTAGAGCAGCCCCTAGACCCAGACAGTTAATAAAGTATATAAATTATAAGTGTATAAATATAATGTTTTTGGAATTGGGTTTTATAAGGGAGGTAGGTGGGAGGGATGATAAATTGTTCTATACTAATATAAATATCAATACTACCACCACTACTACCCCATCAACAATAACAATAATAGCATTAACTATAACAATTACATGCATAATTTACATGCAAAGAAAATAAATGAAATATATTATAGCATTTAAACAATTTTTTCCCCCCGTCCCTTTATTAGAGCAAAGTATGGAAATACAGCAACATAAATACGAGATAAACAAACAAAACAGACATTGCATGATATTATGTGAAGTGTGTGTGTGTGTGTGTCTATTCAGTATGTACCGAAGAAAAAAAAGTGTTTATTTATAAATATATCAATAAATAAATCTAAATAATAATAAATAAATAAATAAAGGGGGGGGGGGGGTGTAAGTGTGTAGTGTTATAGATATGTGTTTGTAATAAAAATAGGAAATTAACATTATTGTTATTTATATATATATATATATATATATATATATATATATATATATATATATATATATATATATATATATTAATAATAATTATGATATGGTAATACAGTCATAGTAAAATATGTATTTATACAAATATATAAATTTTGCTTAACTTTTTTTTTTATTGGTTTGTAAATATGTGCGTGGTTCCGGTTCCAGGTGTTTGATTTAGATTCAAATAAATTAAAAATGTGTTCCAGATGTCAATAAAATTAAATATGTTCTTCTTGTGGGTGAATGTTATTTTTTCTAATGTGACATATTCTGTAAGAAGATTGATCCAGTGATTGGTATGTATAGATTTTTTTGATTTCCAGTTTAACAGAATTATTTTCTTGGCGATAGTTAGAGAGATGAGGAATGGCTTTTTATATTTGGTTGGAAGATTATCGACTTCTTTGGTGTTACCAAGTAAACAAAGTGATGGTGATGGACGGATTCTACAGCCCATGATAGTGGAAAGTTTATCAGTCACTGCTATCCAATAGGAATAAACTGGTTGACAAGTCCATGTGGCATCATGTCCATGTGGCACCAAATCGTCAGTGCTACATGCACATGTCAGGCATGTATTCTTACATGCTTGTGGTACTATGTGTAACGATCCACACCGTCTTTGGTTTGTGTAGCTTTTATGTTAAGTTTTGGCACCTTTTATGTTCCATATTGTTCTTTGTTTATGCACTCTTATTTTAAGTTTTGGCACCTTTTATGTTCCATATTGCCTTTTGTTTTATGCACTCTTATTTTGAAGTCTTGTCATGTCCTGTTTTCCCTCCATGTCTATGTGTCTGATTTTCATTGGTTCATTGTCTAATTATCTTGTTATCAGTTCTAATTTATCATTGGTTTTAGTTTATTGTCTTGTTATCTTGTTTTGAGTTTTGGTTTTCCATTGGTCTATGTTTCCCCTTGTTTTGTATTTAAGCCCTCATGTTCACCTTGTCCTTTGTTGGTCGTTGTTTGGTGTTTGATGCTCAGTCCATGTTGTTTGATGTCCTGCCTTGTCCTGCCTTGTCCTGCCTTAGTCCTATGCCCTCCTTGGAAGACTCCCTGTGTCATTACCTTGTGTTCATGTCCTTATTTTCCCCTCGCGGATGTTTCATTTGTTCCCGTGTTTCTACTTCCCTTTACTTTGTGACTTTTAAATAAAGCTGCACCTGGATCCTTACTCCCTCGTCTGCCCACTTCATTACAGAACGACCAACCACAATGGATCCAGCAGCCCTCACTGCCCAACAGGCGAATTTTCTGCTTCTCGGCCTCAAACAGGAGGACCGCCCGATAGAGGTCCACGTCACTGAGTTTCTGGAGCTGGTAAATTCTTCGGATTTCCCAGATTTCAGCTTGGTGGTTTTCTTCAGGGCAAATCTCAACAGTCAGCTAAAGGAGCGGTTGCCACCAGCGACCCCCTGCTGGACGCTCCTCGACTTCCTAGAGGAGACCCTCAAGATCTGTGGCTCGCCTTTCACTGTGGGTGTTGCGGAGGAGGACGCTACCTCTCCTCCCACAGTGGTCACCTCCCAGCCTTCCATGACTCGTTCCTCCACGCCTGCCACGGCCAACGTGCCCCCAGCCTTGTCTGTCCCAGGGCCAGCGTTGACAGCCCCGTCCGCCAGGAGGAGAAGAGGGAAGGCTTCCGCTCTTCAGTCTCAGCCTGCCACGGCCAACGAGCCAACGCCCACGCCTGCCACGGCCAATGCCCACGCCTGCCACGGCCAACGAGCCAGAGCCAGCGCCTGTAGCCTCGACCGTCCAAGAGCCAGCGCCTGTAGCCTCGACCGTCCAAGAGCCAGCGCCTGTAGCCTCGACCGTCCAAGAGCCAGCGCCTGTAGCCTCGACCGTCCAAGAGCCAGCGCCTGTAGCCTCGACCGTCCAAGAGCCAGCGCCTGTAGCCTCGACCGTCCAAGAGCCAGCGCCTGTAGCCTCGACCGTCCAAGAGCCAGCGCCTGTAGCCTCGACCGTCCAAGAGCCAGCGCCTGTAGCCTCGACCGTCCAAGAGCCAGCGCCTGTAGCCTCGACCGTCCAAGAGCCAGCGCCTGTAGCCTCGACCGTCCAAGAGCCAGCGCCTGTAGCCTCGACCGTCCAAGAGCCAGCGCCTGTAGCCTCGACCGTCCAAGAGCCAGCGCCTGTAGCCTCGACCGTCCAAGAGCCAGCGCCTGTAGCCTCGACCGTCCAAGAGCCAGCGCCTGTAGCCTCGACCGTCCAAGAGCCAGCGCCTGTAGCCTCGACCGTCCAAGAGCCAGCGCCTGTAGCCTCGACCGTCCAAGAGCCAGCGCCTGTAGCCTCGACCGTCCAAGAGCCAGCGCCTGTAGCCTCGACCGTCCAAGAGCCAGCGCCTGTAGCCTCGACCGTCCAAGAGCCAGCGCCTGTAGCCTCGACCGTCCAAGAGCCAGCGCCTGTAGCCTCGACCGTCCAAGAGCCAGCGCCTGTAGCCTCGACCGTCCAAGAGCCAGCGCCTGTAGCCTCGACCGTCCAAGAGCCAGCGCCTGTAGCCTCGACCGTCCAAGAGCCAGCGCCTGTAGCCTCGACCGTCCAAGAGCCAGCGCCTGTAGCCTCGACCGTAGCTCCCGAGCCTTCGAGACCACAGTCACCCGAGCCTTCGAGACCACAGTCACCCGAGCCTTCCACGCCTCTGTCACCCGAGCCTTCCACGCCTCTGTCACCCGAGCCTTCCACGCCTCTGTCACCCGAGCCTTCCACGCCTCTGTCACCCGAGCCTTCCACGCCTCTGTCACCCGAGCCTTCCACGCCTCCGCCTCTGAAGACAGCCTCGGCTCTGCCTGCGCCTGCTCCGCCACCAGACCCTTCCACGGCTCCGCCTCCAAACCCTTCCACAGTTCTGCCTTCCACGGCTCTGCCTGCTCCGCCTTCTACGGCTGTGCCCCAGAGGGCCTTCATGGTTCCGCCTTCCACGGCTTTGCCTGCTCCGCCTTCTTCGGCTCTGCCCCAGAGGGCCTTCATGGTTCCACCCTCCATGGTTCTGCCTGCGCCTGCTCAGCCTTCCAAGCCTCCGGGAACCTTCCAAGCCTCCTTGGTCGCCACCTACCATGGCACCACCCCTGGAGTCCTCCTTGACTCCTCCCTGGCCTTCTGACCCTGTCTTGTGGCCTCCTCTCTGGCCTTCTGACCCTGTCTTGTGGCCTCCTCCCTGGCCTTCTGACCCTGTCCTAGCTCTGTGGCCATCCCCTAGACCTCCTGACCCTGTCCTAGCCCTGTGGCCATTCCCTAGACCCCCTGACCCGGTCCCTGCCCTACGGCCGCCTCCCTGGCCACCTGACCCGGTCCCTGCCCTACGGCCATCTCCCTGGCCTCCTGACCCAGTCCCTGCCCTATGGATGCCTCCCTGGCCCCCTGACCTAGTCTCGACCCCGCAGCTGCCTCCCAGTCTTCCCGACCCGGTCCCCTCCTTCAAGTCGTCCCCTCGGTCCCCTGGGCATCTGCCTGGTCTCCTGGCCGCCCACCTGTTTTGTCATGGTCTCTCTGTCCTAGTCTTGTCCCTCTGTGCCCCTCGTGTCCCCTTGATCTGCCTGTTCGTCCCCGTTATCCGTTGTCGTTTTGCCCCTCCTTTGGTTAGGAGCGTCTGGAATCCGCTCCTTAAAGGGGGGGTTCTGTAACGATCCACACCGTCTTTGGTTTGTGTACCTTTTATTTTAAGTTTTGGCACCTTTTATGTTCCATATTGCCTTTTTGTTTTATGCACTCTTATTTTGAAGTCTTGTCATGTCCTGTTTTCCCTCCATGTCTATGTGTCTGATTTTCATTGGTTCATTGTCTATCTTGTTATCAGTTCTAATTTATCATTGGTTTTAGTTTATTGTCTTGTTATCTTGTTTGAGTTTTGGTTTTCCATTGGTCTATGTTTCCCCTTGTTTTGTATTTAAGCCCTCATGTTCACCTTGTCTTTTGTTGGTCGTTGTTTGGTGTTTGATGCTCAGTCCATGTTGTTTGATGTCCTGCCTTAGTCCGTGTTCCTGCCTATGCCCTCCTTGGAAGACTCCCTGTGTCATTACCTTGTGTTCATGTCCTTATTTTCCTCTCGCGGATGTTTCATTTGTTCCCGTGTTTCTACTTCCCTTTACTTTGTGACTTTTAAATAAAGCTGCACCTGGATCCTTACTCCCTCGTCTGCCCACTTCATTACACTATGTAGTTCTTACCTAGCAATTCGCAAATTGTTTTTTTTTTTAAACAGCTTCTTCAAAATTCACATTGGACGTATGACTGTGTGTTGTCTTGTAGAACAAAACCGGCTCTTCAAGTAATGTTTACCACAGACCTTATTTTACTTTGAACAACCCCATTATAAAAGCCCACAGGAAAATCCAGAGGGACCCCATGGCGAATTAGACTTCCGGGGTCGCCAACAAAATTACGTCACAGTTGAACAGCTCTATAGTCTACAAAATAAAGGCACGGCATAAACACTTCTTGCACCCATTTGTTATTGCACGACAAGGTTTAATGGCATGTTCTTGGATCCTGTGGAACATTCTGAAATCATATTGCATAACATGGATTATCAGGTTTTTAAGAACATTTAGAGTTCATGCCAGAGTTCAAGCTGTTATTAAAGCAAATGGGTACCAAAAACCATATACAAAGAAATTCTGAATTTCTTGTAAAAATGTAACCTTTTCCTCAAATTGCATTATAATAAAAATATTTGCATTATTTGAAAATATTTGAGTGCAATATTGAAGTATTTTCAGTATGAGACAAAGGTCATGTCCACATTAATCATTGTAGATTGAGGCACAATAATGTCCCTTTTCCAGTAACTACATTTGACACATTTTGGGGCGGTTGTGGCTCAGGTGGTAGAGCGGGTTGGCCACTAATCGCAGGGTTGGTGGTTCGATTCCCGGCCCTCACGACTCCACATGCCGAAGTGTCCTTGGGCAAGACACTGAACCCCAAATTGCTCCCAAGCGCAGGCTAGTGCCTTGCATGGCAGCTCTGCCTTCACTGGTGTATGAGTGTGTGTGTGTGAATGGGTAAATGAGACACAGAGTAAAGTGCTTTGGTAAGCGCTAAGGTTAAAAAAGGCGCTATGTAAGTGCAGACCATTTACCATTTTGTTGCAAACGCAGCAATGGAGCTGAGGCAATAAACAAATCGCTCTCACATAAATCGTCCTCTCTTTCTGATACGTAGCGCTGGGAAATCGAAATAATTTAAGTGAATTGGTTCTTTTGGGCAGTTAAATTTGAATTGGTTAAAATAAATTATTCGTTTGTATTTAGCATTGGGAAGTCCAGTTTGTTTGGAAAGTTCATGAAAATGAACTATTTGAAATAAGCTATTCACTAATTCACTTTAGCCCCTGCGTAGCCTTTAACAGATGTCAATGACTTCTTTTATTAAGCAAAATATTTACGTTTTTGCTGCTCTTCTCTTTATATATTAGCTTGTTTATATAAAATAGGGTGTATCTTGTTTTGTTAGTTTATATTAAATAGCCTATTAATGTTTATGTTCAATTTAATGTTATCACCCTAATACTTAATGTCAGGTGATACTATTTAATTCTAAAACTTTAATAGCAGAATTAAATGCCAGCTGATTGATTGTTATATATTTGAAAGTATTCTCTTCTTTATATAAAGAAGTTTTTGTTTGTAACTTAACTTGTAGTTTAGCTAACTAAGTTTTTAAAAGAGTAGCTTGACAGTAGTTTAACTACTTATGTAATGAGTAGCTCATCTTGGGATACTAGTTTCAAAGCAGTTTTCCTAACACTGCCATTGTCATTATTTCCAAAATATGCCGTTCTAGAGAGCTTTTTGTAATGCTCCATTTTTTGATGGAGGAAAACATTGTTCCGGTGTGAATGAGAGACGTAACCATAGCAAAATCAATGCATTCGAAAACATGTTAGTGTGGATGTGGCCTGTTGCACCCCACTCCATATATAATGTACATTTTAATGACATGCACAAAATGAAAGTGTCAAAATGGCCAAATATCTGCCAGCTATTTGGCCTGGCCAATAAGTAGTTAAAAGTCATATTGTTCCTAAACCAACAGGGATGTAGATCCAGGAACATGTCCTACTTGGATAAATCACATTAAGCATTTTGGCATGGCAGCCATCTTTTAAATCTGCATTGTTCTCCTCAATTGTTTCTGCAACTGTAATAATCTTTCCAAAGTGTTTGTTTAGCTTGTTATTCCATCTTCACTCTAGACGCTTTTCAAACTTACTTTTCAGGGTAATTAAGTGATTATGACACCTCTTTCTCATCGCTCTTTTTTCTAATTATATCTCTCTCTCTTTCGTTATCTCTGTAATCAGTACTTCTGTCATAAACTGCTTCCCATCTGTCCCACAATTTCTCGCTAAAATCATTGAACCTGTTCCTGTGTCCTTGCCTAATTTTGTTTATCTCTTTTATTCAATAATTGGGATGTACATCTGTCTCTCTCTCCTTCTGTTCTTTCTGTTTGTCTGTGTAATTATGTGATTTCTCAGTCTGTGTCTGTGTAATTATAGGACTGTATGTGGAAACTCTCATTTTGTGTGCGTGTGTGTGTGTGTGTGTGTGTGTGTGTGTGTGTGTGTGTGCGTGCGTGCGTACGTGTGTGTGTCAAAAGGATATAGTATATGACACAGAAGGTCCTCTCTGTATCTTTCTAATTATATAATGGTGATTAGGTCTTCATTTATTTCTTGTGCTTTCTTGCTACTTATGAGCTCCTGTCTCTCTTTTTCTGCTTTTCTTTCACTCTCGTCAATTTGTTGTAATGGATGCACTGTGTTGTAGGTCTCTGCTTTATTTCTTAGCCTAACTACATTAATTCAGTGTCTCCCTCCCACACACTCTCTCTGTCTCTCAGTATTGGTCATAATGAGGTGATCGGGATGTGCCGTGTGGGCAGTGATGCTGATGGGCCGGGAAGGGAGCACTGGACGGCCATGCTGGCAAATCCCCGCAAACCTATTGAACACTGGCACCAGCTGGTGGAGGTAGCAGCATGACCGGATGGAGTGTGTGTGTGCGTGTGTGTGTGTGTGAGGGCATGTTAAAATCAATTAAAGTGGTCTGTGTATTATTGTGTGTAGGCAGTGGCCTGTATGCATGCTAAGTCCTTATTAAAATGACTTTAACCTTGATTTCAACCTTAGTTCCCCGTCTGTCGCTCACTTCGAAGTTGTGTCGAAGAAGCAAGACTAGAGGTCTCTCTTTAGCGCTGAATATGCCTCTGATCTATGAAAAAAGGCTAATGAGAAGTTGGCAGACAGTATTTGCATACCCTGCCACCGGACATACGGGTATAAAGGCGGGGAAATACGTCTGTTTCATTCAGAAATTTTCTTCGGAGCCGATGGTCGTGTATGCAGTCAGCTGTGAGTCACACACCTGTCCTGCCTTTGTTCCTCTGATGCTCTGCCTGCTGTTGGATCTACGGAGTACTTCAACGAATTTTCTCCTTCTCTGCATGGCAGTGCAGCTTGACCCGTGGCTCTTCGACAGCGCAGAAAGCTAAAAGAGTTTATTAAAAGAGTGATTTTCTCTATAAAAGTGTATTTTCCTCTAAAAGAGCATTTACACAGCGGCGCTGAACGTCCTTTTCAGGACTCGTCTTTCTAAAGATGCCATTCCACCCTTATGTAGTTCCTGGATGTGGTGGAGTGTTCTCCGCTTCAGACAGCCACAGGCGTTGTCTTGTGTGTCTGGGCAGCGATCGCACAGAGGCAGCGTTTGTGGATAGTTCATGTTCTCACTGCGAGAGCATGACCATGGCAACGTTGCGGTCACGGCTTGCTTTCAATAGAAAGCTCGCCACTCCAGCCGCCCCCCATATTGCTCCTTCTTCCCACGGGATTGAGGACGATCTGGCTGGAGATGGAGGCGATCTGGGCAGCGGGTGCAGCTCTGCCGGGTATGCCCCCTCGGACCACCCGCCCCCCAGCACACTCATTGACTCCCGTCCGTGCTCGATGCAACGGCGGCTCGCCTCACGGCCAGTCTGCTTATCCTCTAGAGCTCGAGGTGGATGAGCTCGCCGCTTCATTGGAGAGCACGGTGTCTGACACAGATGACTCCCCTGGGCTGCTGCCTACGGGCCAGCACGCCCAGGATGAGGCTGATGCGCAGATGACCAACATGCTTTCCCGGGCCACCGCCAGCGTGGGGCTGGACTGGAACCCTCCGTCCTCCTCACAGCCATTGCAGTTGGATGACTGGTTCCTGGGGTCTGCGCGCCACTCACAGCCTCGCCTCCCCGGTCCCGTTTTTCCTGGAAGTGCATGATGAGCTGACGTCTTCGTTGAGGGCACCCCTTTCCACTCGTCACAAAGCCACTCGCTCATCGGAGCGGAGGGGCCCACGGGTACACGGCGATTCCCCATGTGGAAAGGGCTGTTGCGCTCCACCTGTGCCCCTGAAACCCTACCACCTGGCGGGGTCGCCCTGTGCTCCCCTCTGAGGCCTGTAGGACGACATCGTCATTGACCGCCAAAGCCTACAGCGCCGTCGGACATGCCGCTTCCGCCCTGCACGCCATGGCCCTCCTGCAAGTCCACCAGGCCAAGGCACTTAAAGATCTCCATGGGGGTAGCGACCAACCTCGCCCTCAGAGCCACGAAGGTCACAGCGCAGTCACACGGGCAGGCGATGGCCACGCTCGTGGTCCAGATGCGTGAGATCGACAAAGCTCGCTTTCTCAACACCTTCACGTCTTAATTCTGCCTCGACACTGACCCTTCCAAGGCTCGTGTTCGACGGCCAGGCATATCAGTACAAAGTCCCCCCCTTCGGCACGTCTCTGTCCCCTCACGGCTTCACGAAAGTCACAGAGGCTGCCCTTGCCCCACTCCGAGAAGCCGGCATTCGCATACTCAATTACCTCGATGACCGGCCCATCCTGGCCAAGTTACTATGTGCTCACAGAGACTAGGTGCTCAGGCGTGCCGTGGCACGCACTGCGTGACCATCATCCCCGCCAGCCACTAAACTTCAAAACCCTGGACAGACCTCTGCCTTGTCCGCAGGCATCCCAACATGTCCTGGCCACGACTGACGCCTCCAAATTGGGTTCAGGCGCCGTGTGCAACGGGCACGCAGCCGCGGGCTGTTGGAAAGGGGCCCCGCTGCACTGGCACATCAACGTCTAGGAAGTTACATACGTAACCTAGACGTTTTGCACCTTATGTTTGTCCATCCTTATTAATGTTCACTGTTTAAGCAGATTTACATATTTTAGAAAGAACAAAAAAAGAAAATCTAAATAATCTCCTCAATAGACACTTTTTTAAGCCTGTATACTGTATATAATGCATTAAAGCATATTTTCTCAAACCTGGTCCTAGAGGACCCCAAAGCTGCACATTTTGAATGTTTAGCTTATCTGACACACCCGCTTATGGGCTTGGAGTCTCTAATAATGAGCTAATCAGTAGAATCAGGAGTGTTAGATAAGGGGGACACCAAAAATGTGCAGTGCTGGAATACTCCAGGAACAAGATTGAGAAACATTGTTTGAAAGGTATTTTTCTGTGCATTATAATGCATTCATAATGCCTTAAATTAAATGTAAAAAAAAAAAATATATATATATATATATATATATATATATATATATATATATATATATATATATATATTCTGGTATATCTTGTTATACTGTATTATCATAAATAAACACCCTTACAGGGTGATTCACCCTGAAGGGGTTTATTTTGCAATAATGACTGGCTGACTGTACATTATCCCTATTGTTACATTACAAATAAATAAATGGATTTTCAATATTTAAGTGGAAATTATTTAATTATGTGAGAAGAGACTGCAGAGTGATACAAGAAGTTAAATGGATAAAAACATATGATCAACACCTATTTGTATTTGTTGTTGTACGTTTTAATGTGTTATATTAGTCTTTAAAGTTGTTATTATGAGGAGTTTTTATAGAAAAGATGCAAAGCATTTCAATGTCATTTTGAATGCTTTTATAATTATTATATTAAGAATACTGTTATATGTATTATATTTACACATACATGTAAAGTGTTACAAAATTATCTTTTTAATATTGATTTATGTTTATGACTTGATGATTACCTCCCCAGGAGAAATCCATAACAACATACGTGTCAAAGAGTGCTACAGCCTCCCCAAAGCCACACATAGTGGTGGACAGCCCTCACTCTGAGTAGAGATGTGAGTATACTCTCATGAACATACGTACACACACTGTAAATAGAGCGTTACATCCTCAGATAAGGGATCTGTGTGGGTGAATGCATCAAAATGTGTTTCATTCGTGTACTGTGTTGGCACTGGCCCATGGCATCGACATCTGTTCACTAGCACTGTTTGTGCTTATGTAACATGTTACCACTGGTGTTTACTGCTGTTTACACGATTAACTGGCTTTTTTTTTCTTTATCTCTCTTTCCCTCTCTCATTCTCAGGTCAGCATTCTCTTTTTATCAACAGAATTACATTCTTTCTTTTCACCTGTGAATACTTCTTCATCAAGAAAGGACCAGAGAAGAGAGACCATGCTTGTGTGTGTGCTTTTCCTCTAAGTCAACTCTACAGACCCAACCAACACAATATATAGATTACACCAACTAAACTAGACTTGAAAAATACACACAATAACAGACACAATCAAACACATGGAATCAAAACAAAAACTGGCATGGATGGTATTGCTACATGCTAAAAACAAAAAGACAAAGTATATAATAATTTATTCAGGGGAACTATGATGAACATTCCCAGTTTAAAAGATTATGTTTATTTAGTTATATAAAAGTGAGCCTAAATCATATATATATATATATATATATATATATATATATATTAGGGCTGTCGATTTAACGCATTAATTCAGTGCGATTAATTTTACAAAAAATACCGCAATAAAAACATTTACGCAATTAATCGAATACCCACGGACCATAATGAGGAAGATTCCTGAGAAATGCAAGCTTGTAGTACCACCAGTTTACTCCAGAGGGCGGTAAGTGAAATTTCAGTTGTATGAGCAACACGCAGTTTAGAAAAGTGAAGAAAACACTTCAGTAGGCAGAACAACACAAACATGCGTTACGTTCTTGCGTTCAAAACACTTCATGGAGTGCAAATGCGAACTAAGGTATCTCAAGATGTGTTTAAAGATTGAGTATTAAACTATCTTTAACTTGACACAGTGACCTAAACATGTTATGTTTATGATGCAACACACCTTCCTTAAACAAGCCCTCATAATAAATCTGGAACTGATTGACAAATTCACTTGTGAAATGGATTGCTGTGAACTTTATGCCAATGATTGACTTATGATCAATAATATGGTAGTAAACAATACAAGCCTATTCTAAAGCCGCTTTTTGTATTGTATTATCAATGATTAACTCTTCTGCTGCAGGAATGTAATGCATTTTAATTATCTGAATATATATATATATCATTTTTAAATATTTAAAGATAACTATGTATAATTATATATTGATATAAATATGTATAATCATTATATATTGAGTTATTGTTATATGAGAGGCTTTCTCAACAAATATTTGTATATGCGATTAATAACGATTAATTAATCGAGACACCATGTAATTAATTCGATTAAAAATTGTAATCGATTGATAGCCCTAATATATATATATATATATATATATATATATATATATATATATATATATATATATATATATATATATATAAGAGTGAGGCCTGACAAATTATGGACAACGAATGTTTCTGTGTATGTGTGAATGCATGTGCGTATGTGAGTTTGTAAGGGTGCCTGTTGTGTAGCTATAGAAAATATCTTTAAAGGGTTTTGGGCAAGTAGCTGCAAGTATTTGGATTGGTCTTCCCTGCCAATGCTGAATCTTAGCAACTGTTTCCTATTTATCTGGAGAGAAGGACTACTTTATCACTGTTCCCTTCTGGAGAAGAAATAAGGATGGATGCTTTGGCCAAATCATCATGTATGGTATTGAAATGTGTCCCTCTTACATTTACATAACCCTCTGCTTGGAGCTCTTTGAGATCAGCAATTCATTTTCTTTTCAAACCATTTTTGTTTTTCTACCACATAAGAAAGGAACAGTTTAAGAATTTGTTTTCCCTACATGGATGCACTGGCAGACTGCATCCCCTTGAGAACTTTCCCAAGGAGCTATCATTGATTTCAAATATTGCCAGAGGACTCTAACTGGGACGGACATTGGATTTGTGTGCAATTCCTGGAAATGTATCGTACAGGGAAAAGATTTGGCCATAGTATTTTATTTTTATACCACTGGATGTTTTTTTCTTTTGGTGGGGGGTGGGGTCCCTTAGACATGATTAATTTCCAAAAGAGTACGTTGTGTGCTCTGCTTCATCCCTCTGCCCAGAGGGCCACTTAGGAAAGACACGCATCTGTTCTCTTTTCTTCCTGTGTACCTATGTGTTTGTGTTCTTTTGTGTCAATATGCGTTTGCTCGTTGGTTTGTGTGTGTGCGTGTATGCCTGTGTGTCGGTATATGTCACTGTGACCCTGTGTACTACCCCGTGTTTGCCACCAACGTCTCACTCTTTGCCCCCTCCTCCCTCCTACACAGAGAAAATCTCATTTTGAACAATCAAAATATGTCTGCTGTCCTGTGTCTTAGAGGAACTATTTCTTGTGTAGGACCCGTTGCACTTGGTTGGGACAGGGTCTACTTTATCATATGCGCATTTCGGTCATTCTCCGTAGAATGTGGTAGTGACCCGTCTCTGTTGTTACCCTAACCAGCTCGTCACTGAAAAGTGTCCCTAGCCTGATCTGTGTTTTTGTGTTGGGTGTGCTCTTCTTTTTTGTAAATGTGCTATGTATGTAAGAGGGGACAAACCTGGTGGCCACAGCAGTCGAGAAATAAAATGTTGGAAGTTTTTAATTGTCTTTCAAAGAAAAAGAAAAAAGTCAAACTGGCTCTCTTCATCTATTTTGGCTAAAATGATCTTTTCTCTCTTAAGCATTCCTTGCAAACAGAGACAAAGAGAGGGACAAGTTTGATTTCATTTTAGTGCCATGAGAGTCTAATTCCCTATCTGATTATCATTTGACCTTGTTTACATCTCACATTATAGGCTGACTTCAGGTGCAAGCACTAATTTTTCTTGGTCACCATTATATTGATCAGTTCATGTACCCTTGATATCCAGGTCTGCACAAACACTGCAGCTATTAATATTGCAGAACAGTCCACAGTACAGCCACTGCCAAATGCTACTGCACACATCCCTCAATGCAGGAATACTAAACACTACATCTACATCAGTATAATTATTACCCACTGCAGCTCCTAAACTCATATTTTCTCGATTTCTGTTATTAATCACACATCAGGCCAAGCTATTGGGCATGGACACACAAACACACACACACACGCACACACACACACACAGTGTGCTCAGTCCTTAGTCCGTTATCATATATTAGCTCTTGTTGCTTTCTAAGAGGCCATTGATCCCGTCATACACGTTGATGTGGTATCGACCCACAGTCTTCATCCAGCTCCAGTCTGCAGCCCTGTTTCTCCTGCTGCCTTTAATCTTACACTGGGGAGGCACGTTCCCTGTAGAGTGCCCTCTTACCCCTTCATCAGCTTCCACACTTTATTATTCCAACACAAACACACACTGCTCACTATTATGATATTCCCCTAATGCTCTTTCCTTTCTCAGGCATATTTCTCTCTATGTTGGTCTCCCCTCTTACCTCTGTTTCTCTATGTCAGTGCAATTCTAAATGATCCTGAGGAAATGTGTTTGCATGCCTATATTAACATGGATGATGTCAACTTGATGCAATGATAATTTAACAAGTGTGTGCAACACAAAATCTGCCTATGAACTTGATACTAACACTACTAATGACAAACATGTTGACCTAGCAACCTGTTCAGTATCATCACAACGTGGATGATTAACAATATTGTTAATACTGTATATCCTCTTTGAAATGGTATTACAGTTTCTGGGTATATTTTTGTTTGTTTGTTTGTTTGCTTTTCTAATTTTCTTTTGAAAGGTTTACTTTTTTATATGTTCAGATTAAGCTGAGATTTAGAGCAAGATAAAAATGAAATGCAGTCAGGGTGAGAACATTTCAGCTGAGTAAAAAGAAGAAAAACAAAACAAAACTTAAAAGGGGGGGGGGGGGGATCCTCCAAAAAAACTGTTAGGAGGATGAATATGTGAATGATGAAGACTAAGAAGATTAAATTAAGGCTGGAGCTATGATGACTGAAATAAAACATATGTATGACAAATCATTGCAATGTGTTTGCATGATACAACTGTTTGTGTTCTTGTGATAATGTAAGTAGGGTGTGGATCGCCCTGATCTTTCCGTCTACCTTGCTTTCTGTGTCTCACTCCCTTCCCTCTTCCTGCTGTGCATTAAGATATATGTAGTTATTTAGTTACAGTCATAAATTCTTTATAGTGGACCAGCTTGATATAAATGCAGTGTGGAGCATTACAGTCCTTATGTACTGTACATGCTTTTGTTTGTATTTTTCTTCTTTTCCATAGGCATGCAAGCACACAGTCTTACTGTGTTCTGTCCATAAAAACATTAACCTGGCCCGTCCCACTTAAGTTGTATGTCTATTTCTTTTTTCAGTCACAAACCCCTTTGGCATTGATCATTCCCATGACCTATGAGGACAAAAGCTTAATGCACCCTCAGGTTTTTGAGCCAAAAAAAAAAGGATTTTTTTTATCCAAGTTAATGCCTGATTCATCTGCCTTCATCTTGCCTGCTCGAAGACTCCTCATCTGTGTTCATGACCATGAGTCTAATGCACAGTTCATCTGAGCTCCACTGTACACAGAACAATCTGAGTCAGCACTATCTGCCAGCCCTCCACACCATATGACATACACCGATACAGCAAGAGAGACAGAGGTGGAGGGAATTAGCATGTGTGGTGTAAAGACTAAAAATGTGATTTAGAGTAAAACTGGGGGTAAAATCTAGTGGTAGACTTACATATAACAGTCAGACCAATTAATTGGCTGATACATATTTGGCCATTTTGAAATTGCACTGAAGCATTTATGTGTCCGTCTATTAAACAAGCGTTTACATCTTTGACCATTTCGTCTGTCTCGCTGTTTTTTCAGACTCGTGCAGGAGTGCTGCATTTTAAGACATCTTGTCAATTTGAAAGGAATTGTTAAATTAATATTCTGGGTTTAATACAAGTTAAGCTCAATCAGCAGTATTTGTGGCATAATGTTGATAACCCCAAAAATGTATTTGGACTTTCCTCTAATGCTCCCTCCTTTTCTTTGAAAAAAAGCAAAAATCAGGGTTATAGTGAGGCTAAACATGGAAGTGAATGGACCCAATTCATAATTGTTAAAATACTCTGTTTCAAAAGTATAGAAACTAGATGTAAACAACATGCATGTTGACATGATTTTAGTGTGATAAAACCACTCACTAACCTTTTCTGAGTTGTATCCAATTTTACAAGTTAGTTGCAATGATGACAATGCTGTAAACCCTAAAATGACAGGGAAAACAACAATTTATACATCTTTACAGCTCAAATAATTTACAAGTTCTAACAGAAGAGTGTTTCTATAAAGTTATAAGCTTCATATTTCAGCCTCTAAACACTCAAAAATGTTGCCCCGTTCACTTCCAATGTAAGTGCCTCACAGTAAACTACTCAAGTCTAGTCAATTTGATTTGTATAGCGCCTTTCACAACACACATAATTTCAAAGAAACTTTACAGAAGATCAGGCATTATCAGATGATAAAACTGTAATGTCTATAATGTTGATGAATCATCATTGTGTAATTAGATAAAATACGATTGTTAATCATGTTTAAAAATAAGTAATTAAATAATAATTGTATTAATAACCCCAGTGAGCAAGCTTAAAGCGACTGTGTCAAGGAACACAAAACTCCATAAGATGTTGATTAATGGAGAAAAATTACCTTGACTCACTGTGGGGACCAGTTCCCCTCTGGCTAACATCATGAATATAATGTAAATATTACTTACGTATAGTTAAAGTCATGGTTTAAAATTATTGAACTAAGTAAGTGTTAAGGATTAGTGTTTAAACATCGATTTTGTTTGAACTGTAGATTAATGACCAATGTCTTTGAAGTCCATCTTGGATTAACTGCAGAAGTTCACATAGATGCAATTGTCCATGTTAATTGGCTGATGAAGGCTTTTGTTGGCAATTTTTTGTCTATGTATTCCATTTCAAGATCGTAATCCAATAGACCGAGGTGATGCAGGCAGAGATCAGGGATGTGAAACGCAGTTCAACCTGGCCGGTAATTTCGGTGAGGTTCGGTGTGGTCCATCCTAAATCCAAGGTTCAGACAATGACATATGAATTATCCCATGTCTTATGGTTGGATTTGGCATGCAGTTCATCCTCTGAAGTCCATCATAATATACTGAAGTGATGTTTAGCTGGCACCGGCTGCATTTAGTCATCATCATTCAGCAACACATAGCAGTGGAGTCCAACACGAAGCAGGAATGGAGCTGGATCCAGCCGGTTCTGGTGACCTCAGGATAGGAGTTCCGAGGTTGAGACAGGGAAACAAATAAAATAATATAAACATAGATGCCATTCAATTTATTGCAGAGTTATAAATCATAATCTGCATCTCGAAAAGTGTTAGGGAGACTATTCCATAGTTTAGGAGCCAAATATGAAAAGGATCTACCTCCTTTTGTGGATTTTGATATTCTAGGAACTATTAACAGGCCAGAATTTTGCTATCGTAATGAACGTGATGGAATATAGCGTGGTAGAAGGTCACTTAAGTACTGCGGAGCTAGACCATTCAAAGTTCTGTACGTAGTTAACAGAATTTTAAAATTAATACGGAATTTAACAGGTAGCCAATGTAACGATGATAAAATGGGGCTAATATGATCATATATCTTGGTTTTCATTAGCACTCTGGCTGCTGCCTTTTGAACCAATTGAAGTTTATTTATTGATCTTGCTGGACATCCTCCCAGTAATGCATTACAATAATCTAGTCTTCAGGTCATGAACGCATGAATTAGTTTTTCGGCATCAGCAACAGAGAGCATGTGCCATAATTTAGCAACATTTCTTAGGTGGAAGAATGCTGTTCTACTCACATTGGTAATTTGATTTTCAAAGGACAGATTGGTATCAAATATAACACCTAAGTTCTTCGCTGTTGAAGATGATGTAACGGTACATCCATCGAGAGTCAAATTATTATTGTATTGGCTTAATTTTTTTGAGTTTTTTGGTCCAATAATTAGTACCTCTGTTTGGTCAGAATTGAGTAGAAGGAAATTTCTGGCCATCCAATCTTTTATTTCATTGATGCACTCTGCTTATTTTGAGAATTGTGAAATCTCATCAGGTTTTGAAGAAATCTAAAGTTGTGTATCGTAGGCATAACAGTGGAAACTTATTCCACGATTCCTGATAATATCTCCCAGGGGAAGCATGTACATGGAGAAAAAATAGATTTTTAATTTTTATTTAGAAAAGAAGGGAAATGTCTTAATTACTTTTTGTGGTAATGAACATTATGCCTCAAATGTTGTCGATTGAGCTCAACTTACATTGAACCAGGAATTGGCTATTCCTTTAAATTAATAGTTAAAACTCGTCTGGAGACAGCTGTACTGCTGTATTTTTGATGCTGCACGGTCCCTAACAGAAGTGTCATTTCCAAAATCTATGGCCTCGTCAATGGATAGTACATATTTTCTATTTTCCAATATTTCTAAATGAATTTAGAGCTTTTGTGTAAAATAAGTGGATTGCATTAAAATAAATAAATGTTCCCCGTCTGTCACTCACTTCGACATGTGTCGAAGAAGTGACACTAGGGCTCTCTCTTGAGAGCCTTATGCATCTCTGAACTTTGAGAAAAGGCCAATGAGAAATTGGCAGACAGAATTTGTATGTCCCGACATACGGGTATATAGGGAGAGAAATGCGTCTGTTCATTCAGAAATTTTCTTCGGAGCCGACCAGTTGTGTGAGCAGCGAGCTGCGAGTCCCAATTGGTTTTCTCTCATCTCTGGTATAAGCGTATGCTGTTGGATCTATGGCGCATATCAGCGAACCGAGCCCCTTCTCGGTTCGTGAACTCACTGTGAGAACCTTGTCACTGTGAGAACCATGGCAACGTTGCGGTCACGGCTTTCCTTCCTTTAAAGGAACACCACTCCAGCCGCCCCCGCGTCACTCCTTCTTCCCAGGGAATTGAGGACGACCTGGCTGGCGATAGAGGCGATTTGGGGATGGCAGCGGGCTTGGTTTCGCCAGACCCTTCGCCTCCAGCCCACGACTGTTGCCCCCCGACCGGCCAGTCCTGACGAGTTTAGAGGACACCTCCACGGGACCTCCTCCTCAGTCACTGACCCGGCCCCTGCCAGATGTGCAGAGCAAGGTGCATGCTCGGGGCCAAAGATGGGGCCAACTGTTCAGAGCATCTCTTTTCTTGGCATGGAGTTAGACTCGGTCTCAATGTCAGCACGCCTCATCAGCGAGCACGCGCAGTCAGTACTGAAGTGACTCACCTCGTTCAGGCCAGGCACGTGAAGGTGTATGTAGCCGCTATCACGGCCCACCACGATGCAGTAGACGGCAAGTCTTTGGGTAAGCACGACTTAGTTAGGTTCCTAAGAGGTGCCCGGAGGTTGAATCCCTCCCGGCCCAGCCTGTTCCCCTCCTGGTATCTCTCAATGGTCCTCTCGGGCCTTCAGAGACCCCCCTTTGAGCCACTAGGATCAGTCGAACTCAAGGCCCTCTCCCTGAAGACGGCCCTCCTTATCACGCTCACCTCCATCAAGAGGGTCGAGAACCTGCAAGCGTTCTCTGTCAGCAACACCTGCCTGGAGTTCGGTCCAGCAGACACTCATGTGATCCTAAGACCACGACCGGGCTACGTTCCCAAGGTTCCTACAACTCCCTTCAGAGGCCAGGTAGTGATCCTGCAAGCGCTGCACCAGGAGGAGGCAGACCCAGCCCCTTCGTTGCTGTGTCCGGTACGTGCTTTGCATATCTGTTTGGACCGCACGCAGAGCTTTAGACGTTCTGAGCAGCTCTTTGTCTGCTTTGGTGGACAGCGGAAAGTGAACGCTGTCTCCAAACAGAAGTTTTCCCACTGGGTGGTTGACGCCATAGCATTGGCCTATCACACCCAGGCCATGCCCACCCCCTTGTGGGTTCGAGCACACTCAACGAGAAGTGTGGCATCCTCGTGGGCACTGGCCAATGGCACCTCCCTAGCAGACATATACTGAGCAGTGGGTTGAGCAACACCCAATACCTTTATAAGATTTTACAATCTCAGGGTTGAGTCGGTTTCATCCCGTGTTTTCTCAGGTCCGAGCCGATAGAACTTGGTAACGCGGTAACAACTGACTGGGTATACAGCATGCACCTAGCACAATTTCCATCCACTGAGGCAATACTGTGCACTCTTATCCCAGGAGATCCCACTAACTCAGCTCCCTGGATGACTCCTCCCTAGCCCTCTGGTCTGCGAATTCAGCGGAGGAATTTGCCGACCAAACCCAATGCGAGAACTCAATTTACCCTGTACTGGAATAGGTGTTCCACAGGTCGGGCCCTTATGTGGACTTATCCCCCTGTGTGTATTTTCCACGGTACGGTCCCCTTGCAAGCAGACCCACGTCTCCCTTGGGCAGTCCTCACTGATACCCAGTCGCCGTGTTTGTAGCAACTCCTCCCTCCCAATGAGGTAGGATCTACTACCGCGCCATTCTCCATATGTGACCTAAAAGCCCATGTGATGTATTTCACCACTCTTTACCTCCCCCAGTCTGGGCAGGTGTGGTCTCTGCAGGGTCTTTCCCCCCTGAAAGAATAGGAACTGGGAAAGAACGCCTTCCCCGATGCGTGTGATAGCGTTAAGATGGCCCCAGCCGCTTTATCTCTATGCGAGAAACATAGAGAGAGAAAAGGCACAGCTGGCGCGGCTTGCTCCCATGCTTGGCACATCGCCAATGTGTCATCCCGGCCACGTCACTGAACCGAGCCACTGTTGCTGCTGAACCTCATTGTCGGCTCCTCAGACAAATCCTGAATGAACAGACGCATTTCCCTCCCTATATACCCGTAAGTCCGAGAGCGGGACATGCAAATTCTGTCTGCCAATTTCTCATTGGCCTTTTCTCAAAGTTCAGAGATGCATAAGGCTCTCAAGAGAGACCCCTAGTGTCGCTTCTTCGACACAACGTCTCGTTCCCTCCATCAGGGAACGGAGGTTACAACAGTAACCTAGACATTTTGTGCATCATATTTGCTATTAAACTGTAGAGCCTACCTTTTATATTGACATATTGGTCACTGGCAGTGCTGGGTAGTAACACATTACATGCAATCTATGTTACATAATCAGATTACAAAAATCAAGAATTTGTAATTGGGTTCAATTACATTTTATAAGCATAATCAGATTAAAGTTACATTTTTATGGATTACATGATTACATTCTCGATTACATTACTAATCACAATATGCATAATAATGGGTAATCCAAAAGTAAAAGTAAAAATATAAAGTGTAATTTAAAAGAGTACGTAACAGATAACAATTTAAATAGTAGAATTTGTAATAAGTGCCTGATTACATTTCATAAATAATCTACCCAGCACTAGTAATTGGCCACCCTACACCAGATCCCAGCATCGGTCATTAAAAACAGACTGGGATGACAAGAAATATGAAAGGAGCATTACTTGAAAGAGTATAAAGAAAAATGCATCTAATAGATCTTCTTCCTTGGAACATAAAGTTTGGCAGAATAAACGACTCACTTTCATTGCATCTTTTTCCTTACAATAAAAATGAATTGTGACTGAGGCTAACATTTTACTTAACACCTTTTGTGTTCAACAGTGGGGAAAAAAGTGTCATGCATTTGTAAACACAATGAGGATGAGTAAATGATGACAGAATTTTTGTGAACTATCCCTTTAGTGTTAAATGTACTTAAGAGAAATTCTATTGTGTTTTAGTCCCAATGACCCAGTTAGTAGTGCTGTGCACATGGGCATGTTCGCTGTTGCTTGTTGTGAGTTCCAGATGGCATCAGTCTCCCAGCAGAGAGGACCAGTAAGGGCTGCATGTTTTAGTCAGTGCCATCTGGAGGACACCTCTCCTCAGAATAATGTTGGATGTCCAAAAACAAGCCATAACATTCAGCTGGAATTAGAAATAAGTGGAATGATTAAATGCCCAGGGTGACACACACAAGAGCTGAGATGGTATTTGTAATCTTCAGATTTGTAATCTTCAAATCTTCATATATATTTCATTTTTTGAAGGACAGAGACAGGAGGCTCTGATCTCTAGAAATTATAACAAATTGGCTTTACAGTATTGCATTTTCTTGAGGAGGAAATTTCAAATTCTGTTAAATTTGGCACAAAATGAATGACCTTCCAATGCATTTTTCATTTTATATGCTTGCATAAGTCTTCATTATTATTTGTGTGTTGCCCAGTAAAAATGAAACATGTGCTTTGATCCTGAAGGAAACTGCTGCATCACACATTTCTTTGCCTAAATGTGCATTGTGGATGTCACATTCTCTAAATGAAGACCTTTTTAACAACCATATTCTGTATAATTACTGCATGTACGCCTAATCCAGGAAAACTTTATTAGAGATAAAAAGTGCATTTCTCAGTTGTTTCTCAAGTCTTCACTGATTAATTGTTAGATATGATGCATTAAAACAGATTTGATGCTGTGGGGTTTTGACTGAGAATCAAATCTGTAGTTAAACGTATACTTTTAATTAACTGAATGCTTTTTGTGATTTCTATGCTGATAAATCCACCACACAGGAAAACATTATTGCTTTTTTTCCCTTGCTTATTTTAGTGAGGCAAGTGGCTTTTTTTGGGCTTGTTTTTCCACACCAGCTTGCTTGTTTCTTTTGATAGATCTGGCAACATTGCCATTAATATTTCACCTACCCCTTAGTGCAGAGTAATGTCATTTTAAAAAGAATGTTATTAATTGTTCTTTTATTTTGTCTACCCTTTTGCAAAGGAGACTGCAGAACTTCTGAACCAGAGCGAAAAAATACCGATTTTGTTCAGAACTGAAATGAAAACATTTTGTTTTTAGTCCCTGGTTGTAACACTCATTTGTAATGAGCTAAATAAGGCATTATCCTAATTTAAGTGAAATATACTAATACACATTTTATACTCTGTGATTGTTTTCATATATCTATAATTCTTGCATGTGTATCAATTCTAATACAGCAGCTGGAGATCTTCTCTTGGTTGTACACTGACATGAGGCATCCTGTGGCATGAACACACATGCAAACAAACAAAAATTCACATCTATCCCACAAAAATGTAAAATGTCTTGCTTACTTATCTAAGCTTCATGAGTGAATGAAACGAAAGTTTTTGAAGGAGCATTTGCTATCATGTTTCCAATGCAGTGGTAGTTGAAACACAGTTACATTTGTTCCTCGCTGCACCACCTTCACATTTACCTTATTTTCTCAGTGACCTTGCAGGATGTCCCAAAATATGTTAATTTTAAAGAGACAAATGAATAATTACATCAAGCTAAGTTTCCTTTCATGGTCAGTCTGGAATAATTATTTATTCATAATGAAAGCTGAGTAAGAAAATGCCAAATGTACACTCTACAAAAAAACAAACATTTGCAGCAATGTGGAGTACGGCCTTCATATTTCCTACACAGAGAGAGGATGCTAATGCAAATGTGCACACAGATAGTGAAATTCCCTACTTGAGATGTTTCTTTTCAGCACAATTTTCTAGATTTCTTGTTATTCAACAAATGTGTTTTAATTTGGCATCCGCTTAGTGACAGAACTGAGCGAATAGGGTCCATACATTTCTTTTGATTTAGGCATTTTAATTTCATTAAAAAAAAAATCCTTTAAATTTAATTGAGAAATTTTTAATTAAGTAATAAAGTAATAATAATAAAAACTAGTGTATTAAAAATAATAATAAAAACATTGAGTTTTATTAATTTTGTTCAACAGTTCAATTTGGTGGAATTTAGTGTTGAGTGTGATTCTCACAAAACCTGTCAAAAAAACGTCCTGTTTATATTTGACCATAAATATATACATTGATACTGTTGTTGTTGTTTGTTTGTTTTTTGTACAATAATCAAAAATAAAAGAAGTATCAAAGTAGTAATATTATAAATAATAAATAATTTTCAATTTAATTATAATTAGTTTTTCACATTGCAGTAATGATTATATCATAATGTCCATATTTTTTGTCATTGTGGTGATGACAATTGGGGTATAAAATTAAAATGATGTAATGTAATCTTTTAAAAATCTTAATGGCCCTGGTAATTATTATGTGTTTCTTTTGATTTTGAAGAAAACTATATCCATAACATTTTCTTTCAGATTTTGTGAAAATCAACCAATAAGCTTCCAAAATTGTGCCACTTCACAAAAGAAGTGCACAGTGAATAGATTTTTATAAATAAATAAATATCTGAACAAAGGTAAATATACATAAGATCCGGACAATCCCAATCTTCTGTTTACTGACTTAGAAAAAGACGCTAGCCAGTGGTTAGAAGAAAAGCTTTAGAATGGGTTAAATTGATTCAGAGCATTATTCGTATGGGAGTTTGTGATGCACATAATGCTCTCTGCTGACGCTGTCGCGGTCGCCACTGGAGAATACAATCTATTGTTGGAAGGAGACAGAACATCAGAGCGCTCGCGAACCTCGGGGACGGTTAGCTCGCGACACGTTGTTCTCATTTGACAGCAAGTTGGATCGCTCGGGGCCGTCTGAGTAATTATGCACATTCTTGCGGTAAAGTGCAACGAGGACAGGAAACAGGTTGCACACCGTCCTGGAAACATGATTATTTCTTCAATAACTTACTTTGTCCATAACCTAGCAAGTAATTTAAAGAGTCCACAAGCACAGTTTAATTAATTTGATGTCCCTAAATACATAGCCTAATATGCACAGTAAATTGTCAATTTGCCTTGAGCAAGGGCTCCTTATTTATTGTATGCTTGACTTTGGTGACATCTACTGTTTAGTAAGCTGAATTATGGAACACTTTTATGACCAATAATAATAATAATAATAATAATAATATGCTGTAAAAAAAATTGCCCTTTGAAGGGACAATACAGATTTACTACTACTAAATAATACTACTCTTATTACTACTTATAACAATAATAATTATTATAATAATAATAATTATTATTATTATAACAATAATAATTATAGACTCAAAAATATTTGAACCTATTTTTAAGATTTACTTATTTCAATTTCATAACAAAATTACTTAAAATGAACAGTGTAATGCTTAACAAAATAAAATTAATACAACTTAAAATATCTATTTTTTATTTATTTTATTAAACATTGCTGTATTTAATTTTGTGGAATTTTGCTTTGAAATTGGAATGCGTAAATCTTAAAATTATTTTGAGTGTAATAATAAAAAAAATATGGTGATTATGATGACGACGATGACGATGATGATGATAATAATAATAATATGCCAACATTTTTCTATATTAAACATACAATATTGTTATATTATATACATTACGTTTTTTTTATTTCATACGCATATTATTCCTTTATTCAAATACAACAAAGCCCATGTTTAGTTCAAGAGAAACAGGCATTTCAAGTGGTTTTTAAAACCACATATTTCAAGTGTAAAATCAATCACTAATACATCGATTCGCCAGCCCAGTCCATTTTCTCAATCTAAGTTCAGACCAGATTGTCGATTACCGAGTGCAAATCGGGAGGTTTGTTGTCATTATGGTTAACATTCACGTTTATGTGAAGCTTTCAAAATACAGCTAAACATCGACTGGTATAAAGATCATAGTGGGGACTGCATCAGTCCATTTTATTCTCGTTAAAAGTCAGCTCTGGTAGTACTTGCAGGTAAGACACATGGGCTAAATTAGCATTTTAGGATAACCGCTAACTAACATGCAAGCTTATGTTCACATCTGCTACATAAATTCATAGCGAAACATAATATTTTATTTTTGTTGCATTTCTATGTATTTAACATTTGAATATATGGCTATCTATCTATCTATTTATCTATCTATCTATGTGAATGAGGCGTTTGATGTCAAGCTTCTTGACACGGAATGCATCATGTTTTTTTTTTTTTTTAATCAATTTTCGTTTATTGCCATGAAAAATGCTGTCTAGGTTGGCTGCTGCTGTTTACTTGGATTATGTAATCGTATTACGGTACTTGTTCCCCTTCCTTTTATTATAGATTTCTATTGATCAGCACTGTAATTAATTAAAGTATAATCAGTAAGAAAGTATTCATATATGTTATATGGGGGGCTCTTCACATCTGGAAGCAATACAATTGGGCCTCCCACTGTATGCATGAAAAAAAAAAAAGACTGGAGCCAAAGGCAAAGTGGAGAAATAGTAAAGTGAAGAAAGTTAAGTAGACAATAGTGGCAGTGAGCCCAGAAGTTTTAAAATGTATATGAAATTGTATCCCCAGCTAGGAGGACAGACTGTTTTGAAACATAAAAAAGAGCATGCACAGAGTAAATCTGAAGTTGCTCTGTAGACCAACTCAGATTTTATTATTTTAATAAAGTCTTATCTTATGGCATCAGAACCCAAGACTTTGAGAGTGATTCTTTACATAAGAGGCAAAAGTTCCACTACAGAAATGTCTTCAATAACTATAGGATGAAAAGTCACAAAGCACATTTAGGAAAAGTGCACTACATGCACACCATCCTCTATTTTATATTGAATGTACAGAATTGTGTTGATCTAATATCTGTCTTTGCTCTAGACCCATGGTGACCCATATGGACCCCACATCTAAGTCTGGGTTGAATCAGGTGTCAGATGTGGTGTTCGTCATAGAGGGAACTGCAAACCTTGGTCCATATTTTGAATCACTTCGTAAAAATTACATACTCCCAACAATAGAGTAAGAGTCATCACGTTTTTTCATTCATGCTCTCTGACAATTTGACAATGTTTGACTCATTATCTCTGTCCATTATCCATTATCCCTCTGTCTCTGAATGATGACAGGTATTTTAATGGAGGACCACCTGCCGAAACAGATTTTGGAGGAGATGTGAGTTGAATGTCCTTATACATTTACACATTCATATATTACAGTTGATGATAGATAATAAATTATAGGTTTGTTTCCCTGTATTAGTATGGTGGTACCCAGTATGGACTGGTGGTCTTCAACACAGTGGATTGTGCTCCAGAATCTTACGTCCAGTGCCATGCTCCAACCAGCTCAGCATTTGAGTTTGTCTCCTGGATTGACAGCATTCAGTAAGGGCTTCATGTATTCCATCATATTGCTATCTCCTTGTCACATACAGTGTAGATACCTAGCTGCTCTATCTGGGGCATAATAAACGTGTTAGAGGTAACCTATGCTTTTGCATGATTTAATGAGCTGCATAGCTTCTTGTCTTTCTCTTAAATGCTGAGAACTGCAGTTTTCACATTTGTGTTTTTTTTTGTTTTTTTTTGCACAGATTCATGGGAGGCGGAGCAGAGAGCTGCAGTCTTATAGCTGAGGGTCTTTCTGTGGCCTTGCAGCTGTTTGATGACTTTAAAAAAATGAGGGAGCAAATGTGAGTGCAATGTTTAAGAACCCAAGCCCGTGTTCTTAAATGTAGTTCTGAGCAAACTAAATCCATTTCTGTGTTTTTGCAGTTATTATATACCATACTGTGATTGTTTCTCTGTCCAGTGGTCAGACTCACAAGGTTTGTGTATTGCTGTGTAATTCTCCTCCATACTTACTGCCAGCTGTGGAGAGTGTCAGCTACACTGGCTGCACTGCAGACAGCCTGGTCCAGATCATACGTGACGTGAGTATGCATTGATCGACCTGTATTTAATAATTTAACAGTACTTGACCTTATGTAATGTCATGAATGTTTTTTGTACTGATCACACTGGTTGAAGTACTTTCATAGACAATGCCACGCATAATGTGTGATATTAGATATTTCGCTGGGCTCTTTTGCCAAATAACCTGTACTTTTTACATGCTGAAGCTGTCAAAGCTTGCGTTCACTATTCTGGTGTAATATCTACTGTATCTTTTCCCATACACTGTGGCACATCATTGCATTCACTTTGGCTTTTGGCATTCTAACCCCTGTATATAAATCTTGACTGCTATGTATTTTTCATGACAAGTTGAAGTTGTACTTTTCAAAGGCTGTATACCTAAAAACAATACTGAAAACAGATGGTGCGTCACTCAGTATGGTGAATACAGGTAAAGAGGTGCACTTTCTAATACTTTGTCATTATCATTGCATTAAAATGTTTTTAAAAGGCTAAATCAATGTCATCCCATTTATTTTAGGGTGAAAGAATAAACACAATGATAGATGATTGAGCTTAAAGAAATAGTTCACCCATAATTGAAAATTCTCTTAATTTACTCACCCTCATGCCATCCCAGACGTGTATGACTGTCTTTATCTGCTGAACATAAACAAAAGATTTTTAGAAGAATATCTCAGCTCTGTAGGTTCATACAATGCAAGTGAATGGGAACCAATATTTTGAAGCTTAAAAAAAGCACAAAGGTAGCATAAAAGTAATCCATACGACTCCAGTGGTTAAATCTAAGTCTTCAGAAGCGATGTGATAGGTTATGGGAGAACCAGATCAATATAAAAATATTTGTTTACTGTAAAATCCACTTTCACTTTCACATTCTTCTTCTTTTTTTTTTTTTACTATTCGCATTCTTTGTGCATATCGCCACCAAATGGGCAGGGAGGAGAATGTATAGTAAAAAAATACTTAAATATTGATCTGTTTCTCACCCACACCTATCATATCGCTTCTGAAGACTAGATTTTGTGCTGCCTTTATTTGCATTTTGGAGCTTCAAAATTGTACTACCCATTCACTGCTAAAAGTCTTTTTTGTGTTCAGCAGAAGAAAGAGAGTCACACATCTGGGATGGCATGAGGGTGAGTAAATGATGAGAGAAATGACATTTTTGGGTGAACTATTCCTTCAAGTGTCCCACTTTACCTGTATTCCCCCTATTTGCAAAGCCTCTAAAAGTAGCCATTTCACTGGTTCATCTCATACAATAGATATTGAAATTGCAATGAGGTTTATTGTAAATATGATTAGGATTATTGTCCTTTTTATTTTTTGCTGTAGAGGGGGATCCATTTTTCTGTAATTGCCCCACGGAAACTTCCAGCACTTCGATCTCTTTTTGAAAGAGCATCATCATCAATAGCAGGTGCACCAGAATCTGCACACCCAGACTACAGCCAAGACCCTTTTCACATGGTGTTGGTCAGGGGCATTGCACTTCCTGGTAAGAAAGACATTAAACATGTTTTGATTTATTTTTATATGAATGTGATATAAATCTTTAAACCAGGGTTTGTCAGCAGATAGACAGACCTCTTTTTGCACATGGGAGAAATTTAGATTTGGATCGCATTATCAGGTTTGCTCTACCTATGTTTCCTCTGTGTGTGTGTGTGTCCAGTCGCTCCTGGAGGAGGTTCTGTGGTCTCCCTTGCATCTGTTGTGCCATCTCAGTCTCTGCCTGTGGCCCAGCCTCCTCTGGGCACTGCAGCCCAAGCAACTCCTCCGATGAGCACAGCCCATCAATACCCGGTATGTACATGCTGATGGAAATAAATATAATGACCTAACTTCAGGGAAACTACAGTATATATAAAGCAGAAATGTGACATCATTGTAATATTAGTGAAATTTTTATATCTTTGACATCAGTTTTCATCACATTAAAACTATAAATAAGCATAAATATATTACAGTTGTTATGACTGGTGTGCTCGTGGTCATGTCTGGAAGATACTTGTATTCAGGCCAAGGTTCAAAATTAGACCTTGTCATGTGCCAATTCCACCTAAAAGTTTACTTTGATTATTTTTTTTTTTAGAACTTGCAACATAGTAACGACACTCATTAAAGTGACATGAGTGATTCAAGTCAATACAAACGGCCTACTTAAGAAAAGCTCTGCGATCATCACACGCCTTCTAACAACTTTTACCTCAGAGGTATAATACAGATTTAATGGGGAGTAAGAAGTACTGTATTAGGGTTCATTCACTCGCTTTTGACAGGTGACATAAAAAGTTAATTTTGGACCCTGTCTATACAGAGATAAGAGTGATTAGTGTGCTCTCCTTAATAAGAGGCCAATTTGGTCTGCTCCTCCTAAACCTTTCTGTGCCTATTTGGTAATCTTCAGCATATGGGACCTTGTTGTAATTTTTAAGATTTTAAGTTTTTATCTCCTTCCACTAGATCTAATCGTTAGAGGAGATGTGCACTAATGCATTTGTTCAGTGAAAGGATCTGGCTTCAAACAAGTATTTGCACACTAATGATGAGACTTCATGACTGTTCTCCTTCTGTTGCGCACACACAAACAATCTCACTCTCTCTATCCCATAGAATAACCCCTCTCTAAATGCAGCCCATAGTGCAGCAATGAAGGTACTAGATGCTGCCAATCAGCAGAAGAGATGTGAGTCAAGTGGTGTCACTGGCCACTTCTTGTTTTTCACCTTCATCCATTTCCATCCATTTTCATCTGCAGCACACCATTTGCTGATTTTCCTCTTGTATTTTCCAGTCCCACAAATGCCAACACCCCCCTTCAGCCAATCGCCAGTTCTTCCATCAGGAGGTAAACCCAGCCTGTCTACAGTTACCACAGTGTCACCACCAGTCTTAACACAGCAACAAGGTCCAAGCCAGCAGCCACAGCAGCCCCCCCAAGTCCAGCCACCAGGCCCACCCACACCCATTCAGCAACCACCTCAAGCTTCTCAACTGCAGCCCACAGCCAATCAGCAGACTCCACCACCATCTCAGCCTGGCATGGTCAGATTTGGAAAATGTTTTTCTGTTGACAAATTCTTTTGACTCTTTTCACTCTCATAACTTTCAATGTACTCTTATTTTCCAGGCTGCTGTTCCAGCACTTCAGGCTGGAGCACAGCAAGGGGTTGCCAACAAAATCGTGGCTTGGAGCGGAGTTCTAGAATGGCAGGAGGTGAGAAACTTATACAAGTGCATTATTCAAAGACTGCAATGCCATTGCAATATTTGTCCACTTAAAGAAATAGTTCACCCAAAAATGAAAATTATTTTATCATTTACTCACCCTCATGCCATCCCAGATGTATATGGCTTTCTTTCTTCTGCTGAACACAAATGAAGATTTTTTGAAGAATATTTCAGCTCTGTAGGGCAATATGCATGTGATGCAGGTGAATAAGTGTCAAAATTTTGAAGATCCAAAATCCACACAGAGAGGAGAATTTATGATTAAAAATGACCTAAATGTTTATCTGTTTCTCACCCACACCTATCATGTTGTGTCTGAACACATGGATTTAACCACTGGAGTCATTTGGATTACTTTTATGCTCCCTTTATGTGGATTTTGGAGCTTCACAATTTTGGCACCCATTCACTTCCATTGTGAGGACCTACAGAGCTTTTAAAAATCATAATGTTCTGCAGAAGAAAGAATGTCATAGACATCTGGGATGCCAGGAGGGGGAGTAAACCGTGAGAGAATTTTCATTTATGGTTGAACTATCCCTTTAATTGTGATATGTGTTCAACATAAAATCCAGGTACTTTTGCCTTGCTACAGGAAAATTAACCATGGGATCTCAATTTCTCAAGTGTTTACACGATCCAGTAAGACTTTACCCACTAAAAGGGATAGTTTACCCAGAAATGCAATGTTTTACTTCATTTCCTCACCCTCATGTTGTTCCAAACCTGTATGACTTTGTTCTGGGGAGCACAAAAGCAGGCAGAATGACAGCATCAGTCTCCATTAATTTTCGTTGCATTTTTTTAATACAATGATGGTGAATGAGGCTAACATTCTGCCTAACACCTCCTTTTGTATTCCATAGTAGAGAGAATGTTGTTTCAAACCTGAATGCATCAGGTTGCTTGAGGTCTTGAGTATCTGATTATCAGTTATGGGTGAACCATCGCTTTAACTTATTGTTGATCCAGAAATGTTGTTCTCTAGGCACAAAAATACATGATTGACTGACATAAACCGAATAGTTTACAGCTATCTCATTCAGTTTTATTGATGTATTGTTTGGTGATCTGTTTGACCCGTGGGTATTGTGCCTGGGGTACCATTTGCAGAGACTGTAATGGATCGATGGTACTTCTTGATTTCTGTGTGATTTATGGGAGGGTCCTTCTCTTCAGATTAATGCAGTTCTATTGATATTCTTCAATGACCAGGAGATCATCTCAGCTGAAGTCTGTTTGGGAATACACACTCCCAAACACACAATTATTGCAATGTTTTTTTTAACACAAATGATCAGGAAACAAACCCTCATGCTGTACACACTGTGGTCATGATCACCATCTGTTCAATAACATGCCAGCAGACCAATATGCGCTTAGCAAGTACAGCGGCACACTCCATTGCTGAGGCTTGTCATGGATTCACACGGCTCATCGCACTCTATTCTCAAATAAAAACTCTGCCAAGCTGCAGTGTGTAAATTCAATCAATAGCAATTCTGTGCCACAACTCCGTGGATCTGCAGATGAGCCCTATGTTTTCCCCACGTTCCATCCTTTTTCTGCGATATCATGTCTATTCTAGAGCTCTGGCACAAGTCTGCACAAATGTACCAGGCCTGGCTGATTTGCCATTGATATGGAGAAGGTGGTGGGCAGCGGTCCGTTTGCGTGTAGGTTGTAATGTTGTGATTGATATAAAAATGTTGCAGCTGTCCCGTTGTCTGGCCGATCTCTTATGTTGTCAAAAATGCACATGCAGGTTGTATATTACACCGAGACCTGCCTCCAGCCTCACCATCCATCTCTGCCAGCAAGGTCTTTTTTTTTACTCTGTATGTTAACCTCTTCATCTTATTCTGCCTCTTGTTTTCCCTCCCCCAATCACCTCTCCCTCTCTCTCCATCAATCACCGCAGAAGCCCAAGGCTTCCTCCATGGACTCAAACACCAAACTGACACGTTCCCTTCCCTGCCAGGTCCAAGTAAGCCAAGGGGAAAATCTGTGAGTGACTCCCATTTGGTGCAGATTTGCATAATGTAGAACACACGTTAGAGATCATGAGTTGTGATTTCTCTTGTGTCTTTTTTGTTGTTGCAGAAATACAGACCAGTGGCCACAGAAACTAATCATGCAGCTCATCCCTCAGCAGCTCCTGGTAAATGTGAGCCTTGGATTTCCCCTCAGGATGAATTTATTACTGTGCTTCCTCCTCATCTTACTCATTTGTCTTCTTCCTCCTGTTACTTCTCTTCTTTTCCTTCTTCTATATCTTTTTCTTCCTTTCATCTTCCTCATCATAATCTTTTTCTTCTTCCCCTTCCTGTTTTACTTTTTCTACCTCTTTTCTTTTTCTTCGTGCTCTCTTCTACCTGTTCTTTTTCTTCCTCTTCTTCCCCCTTTTTCCTCTTAGTACCCCTCTTCTTTTTCTTTCTCCTTGTCATCTTCCTCTTTTTTTTCTTCCTCTGCTTTTTTCTTCCTCTGCTTCCTTCTTTTCTCTTTTTTGTTCTCCTTTTCTTCCTTTTCCTCTTCCTCTGCTTCCAGCCCTCATCTTTTTCTTCTTCCTATTATTATTCTTTCACTTTTTATTCCTTTTTCTTCTTCCTCTTCCACTTTCCTGTTCTTCTTCTTCTTCCTGTTCATCTTCCTCTTATTTTCTTCTCCTCATCCTGCTTGTCTTTCTTCTACTTAATCATCTTGTTTTCTCCGTTTTTCTTTTCTTTCTCTTCTACTGCTTCTTCCTTTTCACCTTCCTCTTCTTGTTTTTTGTTTTCTACCTATTTTTCTTTCCCCTGTCCTTTTCTTTTCCTCTTCCTCTTCTTCTACCTCTTCTTTTTCTTCATCCTCTTCTTAATCTTTTTCTTTTCTTGTACATGTTCTTCCTCCCTCTTATTACCCTTTTCTTTTTCTTCTTCCTCTTTTTGACTTTCTATCTTCCTTTTCTTTTTCTTCCTCTTCTTGTTTTTCTTTTCTTCCTATTGTTCCTTTTCCTCTTCTTTTGCTTATTCCTCATCTTTTGCCTCTTTTTCTTCCTCTTCTTTTTCTCTATCCTTTTTTCTTTCCTTTCCTCTTCTTCCTCCAATTCTTCTACCTGTTATTCTTCTTCCTGTTATTACCCCTCTTCTTTTTCATCTTCCTCTTATTTTTCTTCATCCTACTTTTCTTACTTTTCCTTTTATTCCACTTTTTATCTTCCTGTTTCACTCCTTTTTTTCTTCTTCTTCATCCTCTTCCATTTTCCTCTTCTTCCCCTCCTTAAGCATCTTGTTTTGTTCTTGATTTTTATTTTCACAATTTAGCTTTCATTAATTCAGCTGAATTTAGATATTTTTGCTGTAATACTTAATCTAAACAACTTCAAATCAAAGTTATATAGTTCAATTAAAATTAATTAATTGGATCAAATAAGATGAAAAATTTCCATTGACACTGATAGAATGTCTGGCATTGTAATTGTAATATTTGTAAACTGAATTGTGATTCTATAGAGAGATTCTTTAGTGGTTTTCTCCTGGAAAGTAAACCATAACTGGGGACTCTTAACCAATTCCTCCCTCAGTCATTATTTTGGTTTCCTTTTAAACAAATATTTTAACACATTCCATGGTTGCATTGCAAGCATTGGTATGACCTTCAGGAAATGCACATCCATTATAATTCTTGATTGAATGCCTATAACTCTTTCTTCTTCCCTCTTGTTATCTTTCTATAGACTACTCTTGGTCCTCTGTTCAGGAACTCACGTATGGTGCAATTTCTCTTCACTAATAAAGATGTGGAGTCTTTGAAGGGACTGTATCGTATCATGGCCAATGGATTTGTAAGTACTCTAACATAACCTACTCCTCTAAGCTAAATCATGGTAAGTTCAATGATCAGTATACAGACATGAAGCAGCTCTTATAGTCCAGGTCATACGTCTTGGCTCACCTTTTTGTAGCAAATGATACAGAGGGCATTACACTGGTATATCAGTGTCTCTTTAATCTGTACGCAAGTGTCTGATTTTCATGTTGCAGAGAGAGAATGCGATTGTGTGTAATAATGCTTTTTATCCTCTTGATGGAGTTCTTTATCTGCTGTTAACTTTACAAATTAAGATTGGTTCACATTTAACTAGAAAAAAAATTACTATCAGCAAATTCACATAGCTAGCTCTTCTTGGGAAAATTACAAGGCTCTGAAATGAAGCTTTACCCTGGAGCTAGTTCCCATGACTCAGAATAAGAGATCTGTCTGTAGTGAATCACCATTAGCAGGTTAAATTCAGTTTTAGACTAAATTGGCAGCTTAGTTCATTTTAATGTTGTACTCAAATATAATCATAAAGGCCCAGGCAGTTCTCCAGTCATTCTGCTTTGATGTGTGGATTGGCGCACATTATGTATTTTGTGTTTGTGTGTAGGCTGGCTGTGTACACTTCCCCCACAGTGCTCCGTGTGAGGTGCGTGTGCTGATGCTGCTGTACTCATCTCGGAAGAGGATCTTCATGGGACTCATCCCTAACGACCAGAGTGGATTCGTCAATGGCATTCGGCAGGTTATCACCAACCACAAACAAGTACAACAGCACCGCTCTGTGAGTTTCATGCACATATACAAACATATTCAATATTATTGAAAAAAGTATGGAAAATATTCAAAATCCATATTTATCAATACTTAAATGCTCTGTAAAATTCACTCTTGCCCAATCAAATTTCCACAGGCAGAATCAGTCATTTTAATGTCAGGAATTTTGCCTGATGGACTTATGGTGACAAAGAAATTTCTCTATGTGAATTTTGTGTGGGGTTCAAGTTTGGTGAACTCTGACACGTGAATTCGCAGTGTTGGCCAATAGCAAGTTGCTTTGCAATTATTATTATTTTTGTTTACTATTACAGCTAGAGAACAAATACACACAAATCTGTGAATATAAAATCTTCATTATAAAATAGTGGATTCGGCTCAAGAACATGCACGCACACACAGTCATGTTTACAAACACGAGAACACACACAAACACCCAATGAATGAATGCACAAGCATGAACGCTCAAACACACAAAATCATGTATACAAGCATGAATGCAAACAAACACCTGCATGAGAACACAGAAATAGATAAATATTCATATCAACTCTACCATGATGACTTGTACCCAGTACAATAATTAAAACATATGTATGTGCATATTCATATGCATAAATTAAACATGAAAATATATAGTGTCAATCAAAATTCCTCTATGTGAAAATAATTTAATTTGTTGGTTTGTTTTTTAATTGCAGTTTTTTTTTATTATAAATTATGAGCATAACAATCAAGTGAAAAGTTGACATTGAAAAATGAACATGAATTTCTTAGTATTTTATTTTCCCCCTTTTGCTTTATTGACAGCAAGCACTTAAAGGAACATTCCGGGTTCAATACAAATTAAGCTCAATCGACAGCATTTGTGGCAAATATTAATTTCCACAAAAATGTATTTCAACTCGTCCCTCGTTTTTTTAAGAAAGCAGAATCAAGGTTTCTGCACATACAATGGAAGTGAATGAGGCCATTTTTGGGGGGGGTTTAAACTTAGAATTTTATAAAAGCACTTAATTAATAAATTCATTAAAAACATTAATTCTTCTATTAAAACTCATGTATTATTTGAGCTGTACATATTAAAATATAATTTTTACAGTTGTTTTCTGGTTTGTTGACATTTCATAGTCATGGCAACGAAGTTGTAAAATTGGCTTTAACTTTACACAGAAAATGTTAGTAAGTGATTTCACTATATGATGTTTACACCTTATGGCTATACCTTTGAAAAAGTGAGTGTTTTAACGTTCAGAAATTGGCCCCATTCACTTCCATTGCATGTGTCTCGCTGTAACCCAGATTTGTGCTTTTTTTTTTTTTAAAGAAAAGGAGGGACAATTTAAAAAAAAATTGTGGTAATCAATATTATGCCACAAATACTGTTGATTGAGCTTGACTAGTATTGAACGTGGAAAATTCCATTAAGTTGGAATGGACTGATGATCCATGTTATCCTAGTATGATTTACCAAAGATAATGATATGTTCCAAAGAGTATCATATGTGCTTCAATGGAAGCAAGAAAATGTTACCTTCCCTACAAGGGAGTTAACATGATAAATGTCATAAATTTGCTTCTTTGATTAGTGACCTAGAAATAGTCTTGATCTTATTTTTTTCAAACCTACTACATCATTCTGTATATTTCCAGGTTTAAAGTAGGTTTTGAATCCTAGGTTTTCAATGTGGACTGTACTGTAGGTGCAAATCATCGCCCAGTCTTTCTATCTATAAATCACTGCTTGTCCTTTTCACAGATGAACAATGCATCTCAGATGCAACCCGGGCAGGTCCCACCCAATCAGAACTTCCTCAACAGACCACCGGGTCCTATCCCCGTTACGCACGGCAACATGCAACAGCAGGTAAACCAGCTGTGCTTCCCCTCTCCTGTCTCAGCTGCCCTGCTCTCAATCTTTCCCTTTTGTCTCTCTTGCCCTTTGCACTGACCCTGTTTTTATTTCTCCTCTGCCTGAGATGGAATGTGCATGCTGTTCTAAATCTTCCTTGTCTCCTCTTCTCCCTCCCTGTCTCTCTGTCTCAGTCTGTGGTGGTGGGCTTGCCCTCCGTCAGTCAGGTTACACTGATGGAGGACCAGCAGAGACAAAACAACATGGTGAGATTCACAAACACAGTTACACATGCAGGATCATATTTCCTTTACATATTTCTCATTCCGTGTGAAATGCAGTGGGATGCAAAAGTCTGAGGGCTTAGTGAAAATGCTTCTATTTCAGATTGTTTTGTAATTTAATGCAATTATTTTCATTTCAAATTATATTATCAGCATCAAAATTTGAGCAAAAGCTTGAGGACTGAACATAAATGTTATGCACCCCTTTTTCTTTAATGACAGCATGCACTTGATCTGGCATGGACTCCAAACTTATTTCCAACAGTCTGAGATTTTGTACAAAGGAGTTAACAATACAAGGTTAATACAAGGTTAACAAGGTCTTTAACATGAATTATTGTGCTGATAATATATAACCCTAATTCTAAAAAAGTTGGGACTGTGTTGAAAATGCTAATATAAACAAAAAGGAGTGATTTGTAAATTTGATTCACTCTGTGCTATATTGAAAGCACTACAAAAACACATTATTTGATGTTTTACCTTGTGAATTTAATTGTTTTGTACAACAGAGTCGCGTGGCACCATGCGGGAGTCGGACATATTTCTGGCAAGCTCTGCGCACTTTGCTCGTTTTTAATTATTTTTGTGTCTTAAACCAGTGAGATTCAAAACATCCTGCTATATAACTGTTTAAAGAAGTCAACATGTCAAAGAATTCAAAATCATCGTGCTCTGGAGATATTAAAGTACACTGGACTGAGCAAAACAATTCTTTTGATTCTGAGATAACCTTGGAGGAGCTTGACAAGGTAATTAAGGGCCTGCCTACAGGCAATATTTTAGATCTTATGCTTCATAACTGGCTCCACATTTGTTAGAAGTCTATACGGAATCATTAAAGAATGGAATGCTTCCGCCAACCATGACACAAGCCCGGATCTGTCTGATTCTTAATAAGGTCAAAGACCCAAGGCGAGTGTAAGAGTTATCATTCAATTTCCCTGATCCAGTTAGACATTCAAATATTGTCAAAAATTTTGGCTAATCGATTTCCTCAATATAATGTGATCAGTGCTGAATGATCAGACTCCAGTCACTGCCATCTCACTTGACACCGAAAAGGCATTTGATATGGTAGAATGGGGTTATCTTTTCATGATTTTGGAAATGTATGGGTTTGGGAGTAAATTTATTGGATGTTTGCTTTATAGACACCCGGTAGCAGCGGGACAAACAAATTGATTAATTTCAGATTATTTTACCCTGTACAGGGGCACCCGACAGGGTTGCCCTCTTTCCCCATTATTGTTCTGTCTTGCCCTGGAACCATTAGCAGCCACGATAAGAAAGGAGGAGGATTTTCCAGGGGTGATGATGGGAGGTATTGCGCATAAGCTTCTGCTTTACATAGATGATATTTTGTTATTCGTCTCCGATCCTACTAGATAGAGCTGTTGGAAAAAATTGTTTCAGCGATACATCGCGATTCATACTCAAACGATTCTGAATCGATTCTCAAAATAATCAGAATCGATTCTGAGTTCAGTTTAAATCACAGCAGAGCAGTGGTGCATGCCAAAGACTGATGTAGAAACCAATACGCGAGTTAAGTACATACACTAAAGTCAAGTGCACAGACACGACTGTTTGCAGACCAGTTTTATCAAACACATGACTATTTGTGCCCGAATAAAACCACAATCCTGAAATGTTTTCAGAAACCCACGCACAAAGCAACGGGAGAGTTTATTCATGATAAGAATCCAACAAACAACATGAAAGACGAGCTTGCACCCATAATTGCACTGATTTTCACACAGTGGGGGAAAACACGGAAGAAATATTGATGAGGCAGCGGTTTGGGAGATGTTGGTGATGTTTTCATGTAATTATTTTTTCCCCCTCCCCCGATGCCTTTCTCTACACTTGAGTGTTCCCCATTTCATTGGCTTTTGTCATTGCCGGTCAATTGTTTGTCAGGATAGTGCGCACACCTGATGATAAAGGTTTTATCTTCTACAGATAGAACAGTGCATATGGGACACTTGATTTATTTATGAAGAAACAACTGCGCTATTTAAAGCCCTTTACTCTCACCTGTGTAGGTGAGGAGAGGAGAAGCTGACAGCTGCACTCTCATAGAAGCAGATATATCTCTCATGCTGGACCAGCAACTTTCAATTGTGCTTAAAAATTAAAATGAACAACATGGCATAGATTAATTTTAAATAATAATTACATACTATTAAATGATTTACAATGCTTAAATAAAAATAATAATATAATCAGTTGAAGTAATAGTATTCAGTGTGTTTTGATGGAGAACCAATATTTTTTTTTGTGCTTTTTAAGAGATTTTTGTATACGGTTCTAAAGAAATAAATACAAAAATGGAGATAAACTATAGAACCATTTATTTAATCTTGTGGATGATCCATGTTTTGTTCACAGCTCATACTGAATGTTAAAGGCCAGTTGTAATGTGACTCGTTCTGATTTTTAAAACTGCTGTTAAATAAAAAGCTGAAAGGGGAAAAAATGTAGTAAAAAATTAATTTTGCAGAAACTGAAAAAAGAAAGATATTGAAGGACAAGATGCATCGAGAATCGTTTTATAATCGAATTGTGAGGCCAGTGAAGATTCACTGGATGCCTTCCAGTGGCCCAAACAGGGCATTAAGTATTTGGGTATTTTATTTCCTGCAAATTAATGTGATTTAGTTAAAGTTATGAGTTAATTTTGGCCCTTTAATAAAAAGGTTTTCGAGCGATGTGGGTAGATGGGGTTCATTACATTTTTCGATGATTGGAAAGGTTAAGGTTAATACAATTTATTGTATTCCAAAATTCAACTACCTGCTACAATCTCTCCCTGTAGATTTCCCCCTCTCTTATTTCAAGCAATTTGCCTAGCAATGTCTTTCATTTGGAATGGAAAGCATCCCAGATGACATTTTAGTAAGCTGCATAGGCTGACTGGCAAAGGTGGGCTAGGCCTACCTAAGATTTTGTTTTATTAATATGTGTTTGTTCTGAGACATTTGGCTCATTGGTTGCATCCACCTGAAAGAGTCCCACCCTGGTTTTGTATTGAACAGGAAGTTCTTGCCCCTATTTTGCCATTGCAAAGCCTTTCTATCTAACTAACCGGAGAAGTTAAGTTACACCCATTTATCTTGCATTTGCACTCGGTATGGACAAAAGTGTACAAATTGGATATTTATCTAAATGTTGCCTCAAGCTTATGGCTGAACCCAAAATGATGTATTAATAAGTCCCCTTTCTGTTGGTCAAAGTGGATTGTGTGGGGGGTTACTTCACTCGGTGACCTATATGAGAGTAGTGTGTTGAGATCCTTTAAAAATTTGGTTCAACATTTTGGGATTCCCAGAGCTCAGTTTTTTAGGTATCTACAGCAGCGCCACTTGATCTGTACTATTTTGGGGAATAGCATACACCCCCATAAGGTGGCGGATATTATGGGTGAGCTGATTACTGATTTTGGAAAAGGTCATGAGGCATCAGTGTATTACTCCCTGTTAATTCAGTGTCCGGTGTACGGACCTTTAACTTCTATCAAGAGATTATGGGAGAAAGATTTAAACTTGGAATTGGAGGAGGGAGTGTGGGCTAAGATTAAAAAAAATGTCAAGTCTGCATCTAGAGATGCAAGGGTGTGCCTTATGCAATTCAAGATATTACATCGGTTCTATTGGACCCCTCTAGATTGTATAGGCTTGGTCTTAAAGACACACCCACCTGCTGGTGATTCCAATCAGAGGATGGAGACATAATCCATGTCCTGGTTAAGATCCATGAGTTTTGGTCGAAGATTCCGAGATTAGTGTGTGATGTATTGGGCACCTATACATGTATTTTGGGCAATGGGGTGGACATCGATATTCAAAATATCCCGCATTCCTCTGTTTTGTGGGGTTTCAGCTGTGTAATCATACAGGGCCTTCAAATTGCCGTATTTTGCGTTTCATAATTCGCAACACATTCTCAATTGGAGACCGGTCAGGACTGCAGGAAGGGCAGTCTAGCCCCCACCCTCACTGTTTACCATGCACTTGTAATTTGGGCAGTATGTGGTTTGGCGTTGTCCTGCTGTAAATCACTAATGAATATGCCTCATCTCCGATGTCTCTGACGTCACTGTCTTAAAAACTCAGCTCAGAAATACTTTGGTAAACCTTTGTCAATCAACACAATTCTCAACTGCATCCACAGATGCAAGTTAAAGGGTTAGTTCACCTAAAAATTTAAATTCTCATCATTTACTCGCCTTCATTCCATCCTAGATGTGTATGACTTTCTTTCTTCTTCTGAACACAAATTAAGATTTTAGAATAATATTTCAGCTCTGTAGGGCCCATACAGTGCAAGTGAATGGGTGCCAAAATTTTGAAGCTCCAACATAATGGCAACAAAAAAGTACTCCATAGGTCTCTGGTGGTTAAATCCATATCTTAAGAAGTGATATAATAGGTGTGGGTGAGACAGATCAATATTTAAGTCTTTTTTCCTTCACTTTCTGTTTTTGTGTTTCACTTTCTTTGTGCATATTGCCCCCTACTGAGCAGGGAGGAGAATTTATGATAAAATAATGACTTAAATATTGGTCTGTTTCTCACACACACCTATCATATCATGTCTGAACACATGGATTTAACTACTGGAGTGATATGGAATACTTTTGGAGCTTAACATTTTTGGCACCTATTCACTTGCATTATAAGTTCCTGCAGAGCTAAAATATTCTTCTAGAAATCTTAATTTTTGTTCTGCAGAAGAAAGAAGGTCATGCACATCTGGGATGCCAGGAGGGTAAGTAAAAACATGAGAGAATTGAAATTTGGGGGGTTTTAAGGCTATTCAATGCCGAGCAGAAGCCATACATCAACATTGTCCAGAAGTGCTGCCGACTTCTCAGGGCTCAGTCTCTGTCTCGCAGAATTATGCACATTATGAAGCGCAAAATATGGCAACGAAGGCCCACTACAACTGTGCAGCTGAAGACCTAAATAATGGATGAATGGGGAAAATTCAGCTTGCTGAACATAACAAACTTGTCTTCAGTGCCCAAACGCTTAAGTCTTATTAGAATTAATGGGGATATTACACAGTAGTAAACACTTAACAGTCCTAACGTTTTTGAAGCGTGTTGCAATCATCTTATTTGAAATGAGTGTGTATTTTCAAAACAATTTATAATGTGCTGTTTAGTGCTTTCAATAAAGCACTGGGTGAATGGTATTTATAATTCATTACGTTTTGTTTTTATTAACATTTTCCATACTGTCCCAACTTATTTGGAATCAGGGTTATAATTTGTAATGATTTTTTTCTAAAATTATAATTATAGTTATAAAATATATATTTAATTTACAAATAATTTCCTAGAAATTCAGTCCTTTTTGAGCGCAGGATCTTACTACTTTCTTTTCAGCACCATGTGTATTAAAGGGGACATTTCATCAAATTGTTTTGCTTCCTCTTTTAACATAATAGGGTTCAATGTACTATGTGGACATACTATAACAATCCCAATTTGAAGCTTCCTCTGCAGTCATTCCATCTCTTTTACGGAAACTTAGCAGAAAAACCTGTCATTCAGAATGTGGGATGGCATTGATGTCACAAACATGAGCACAAATGAGCACAAATTAACAAATAACCGCCCACATTAACATATCAACACCTGTTCCGTATTCAGGAACTTGGCAGGGGATTTATTACACATTTCAAATGCAAAAAGTTAGCCAAATATAGAAGTTATTCACATATAGAAGTTTTAAAGTCTATGTACATTAAGTCTGGTCCACTTGCGGCTTATTCTGGCCCAGAACCGTCCACTTACCTGTGATTGCCTAACTGACATGTAAAGCAACCAACTGCTTTTAATTTCATTTTTATTTGCCATGTAGGGGCAGGAAAATCTGAAATCCATGATATCTCAATAATAGACCAGGGTGGAAAACCACAATTAATTCAAACTGCAGCACAGCAGTCTCAGTGAAAGGTTGTACAGAAAGCACTGAAGAAATAATATCCAATAGAAGCCAAATCTTTGTAGATTCTATTATCCTAATTTCCTTCCACCCAAAAGTTAAAAATATTGATTATTTCACAGATTCAGAATACAAAGCAGAATATACAGTTCTGCTTGTGGGTATAAAATGTACTAACAGCCTCAAAACTGAATCTTTTCCAATATGTGTGAATATCAGTCTGTGGGCATGCTTTTTGAGACAGACTAGACTTAAGTTTTGGAAAAAGAAGCCTTGACTTGTGTTATGGTTTAAGTGGACTTCTGGGGAGGAAATTCTTCAAAAATATATGTCCCCTATAACACCTTTAGCACTTTTACATTGCCTCTGCTTTCACTGCTCTCTCCTTCAGTATGACATAACTCTCACACAGGACAAGGCATTATGTAATAAAATGTTTACAGTCTATTACATAAACTCATAATACAGTGTTGTGTATAGCAGTGCTTTCAGATGCCATCACCATGTTTTTGGTTTCCATTAGCTGAGAGCTGCTGCAACAGGCAGTCAGCAGCCACCAGTCACTGGTGCCCCACCCAATCAGGTGGCTCAAGGCCAAGCCCAGCCTCCTGGTGGCATGCTCCGCCTCCAAAACCCAGGAGCAAATCCCCAACTCCGCAGCCTCCTCCTCAGCCAACAACAGCCTGTAAGTGTGTTTTAAAGAACAGTTTGTGACTGCTAATTACTTGGCAACTGTTTTTTAATTCATCAAGTACTTTAACCAAATCTTAACACTGTGTTATAATCTAATTTCTGTCCTAACCTGCTACAACCACAACAAGCGATTGAGCGACATGACGTTTTTTGCCATTTATTTATAGAGCAGTAGAATGTAGACCAGAAAGTAGGATTCAAAGAAGGGAATTGGGACATGACCCAGGTTGGACTCAGTCCTAGGTCCCCGTGAGCAAAGAGCTGTTATATGTCCTGGGCATCTGTTAAGCTCAATGCGCTATATGACCGACAGGACATTTTGATGATCATTTAGCCCTGTCCACTCTAAAATATAATTTTTTTAATCCAGCTCTACATACCTATATATTATACATCAGATATGTTCTGATTAGCCATTGTTGTGTTGCATTGTGCTGCATTTGCACATTCAGTGAGTATTAACAAATAGCTTGTCTTTGTAATTTTGTTGCGTCACATCTGGTTAGAACACTGTTTTAGAGCGGTTGACAACATCCCAGTGAAATCTCAATCTGAACCACTTCTGGCACTCATCATCTCTCTATCTCTCTCTCTCTCCTCTTTGTCTCTCTCTCTACAGCAGGGTGGGATGCAGGGCATGCAGGGAATGCACCCCATCCAACAGATGGTCCATTCAGCACCAGGAGGGGGCGCTCAGATGCAGCCTCAGTGGAGGCAGCCTCACCAAGGTAGTGTTTAATTTTACAGAACAGGATCATTTACTCAGTTTAGTTTTATCACATCTCTGACCTTGTAATAGTTTCGGATATTTCATTTGCTATGATTTGTAAAGCTATATAGTGGTTTTGTAACATCAAATGTAATAAGATAAAGGGATTGTTCATTCAAAAAAAACAAAAAATCTGTTATCATTTATTCACACTTATGTTGTTCCAAACCCGTATGACTTCCTCGTTCTTCTGTGAAACACAAAAGGAGATGTTAGGCATCATTTGGTGATCATTTTCATATCATCTTTTTTCCATACAATGAAAGTGAATGGTGACTGAGGTTGTCATTCTGCCTAACCTCTTCTTTTGTGTTCCACAGAAGAGCATAAGAATTAAGAACACAAGCACAATGCATCATTTGGTAGCCTTAGTCACCATTCACTTGTATTGCATAGGGAAAAAAATATGCAATGAAAGTTAATAGTGACTGAAGCTAACATTCTGCCAAACATGTTTCTTTCTAAAGAAAGTCAGTCATACATACATGTGTGGAACCATATGAGAGTGTTTATGGTGATGAAATGTAAATTTTTGGGTGTATTATACTGTATTGTCTCTCTTCATTCTTGCAGGTCCACTGATGATCCCTACAGGTCCACGAGGTCCAGTCACACAGAATCCTGGCATGCCACCAGTTTCCAGTGTCATGGAGGATGAAATTCTTATGGAACTTATCTAAGGACTACTTTACCTATCTCTCTTTGCTTCAGAGGTTTCATTACAGAACACAGGGAGTCATCTTAGCTCTGTTCCTTTTACTTTTTGTTAGAAGCAACAGGATCCAGGAAGACTAGAGGTATATGTGTATTTACTGAGATGAGAGCTCTATTTTCTTTTACACACAAACACTTCGCTAAGGCTCACTCAGTCTGTGGAAATGCAGGACTGAAGCATGTTAAAGTTTAAAAATCAGGCTCTGTTTCATCACTCTCGAATGATACGCCTCCTCTTCGCACCCCGATAAGGTGAATCTATCAGGTTATTATTGTATTTTTATGAAAGTATTACTTTCTATAGGTTTTACTTTTCTTACTTTGTCTTTTGACGTCTAGAATATGTTGTTTTCTGAAACTGAAATAAAGTTAATTTTGTAAAGCAATTTTTGCATTAGGTCTTTGGGCACTCAGCCACACGTAACTGGAAAAATGTAAATATTGATGGACAGGTAAGGAGGCGGTCCTTGGCTGTTGTTTAAAAAGACTTAAAATCAGAAGCGTTTACACTGTAAGCCCAGTGATAGAAAGTGTTCTGATTCCATGTTTTCGACCACTTTGCTACATGGTTGAAACAGATAAATCTCAAAAAGTTTCGACCCTGTTTACATCTATATTTAACGTCATCCAGTTTCAAACAGATCACCCGAAACACTTCTTAATACCTGATGTAAACAGGGCTTCTGATTCTGTAATGCTCAGAGCAAGCATTTGTTGGTGTATGCATATGCTTGTGGGTGTGTTAACCTGGTAGTGGTGTGTAAGCAGCCGACAAGTGACTGAAATAGACTGACTTGATAGCTTGCAAAATGCTTGATTCTGCCAAATGGTGTCACAGTGTTAAAATTAACCACTCCAATATGTCATGGAACCATACAGTGGACTTCTGTGCCAAGTAGTCGTACCAGATGGCAGCTTTGGCCATGCTTTCCTTGGCATATCATGTAATCAGGCTGACCACAGAGACACAGTATGTACAAATATAATGCATAAACACACACATGCACACACAGTGTTATATGCACATACCTTGCATCTTTGCTGTCGCATGCAAAATTTGCGAAGTATGCACCAGTTTAAAGTATCATATATGCAAGCAAATACTTTGACTAAACTGAACAAAGAACAAACGATTTTGTCTCGGAGACACTTTGTTTAATAGACAACTTGTGTGCAAAGCAACCCTAACATTTTTAATGAATGAACATTACTGTCTGATAATGCTTATACTTTGAGCATCCTGAGGCATTAATTATGAAACTACTTGTGATTAATGCAAGGCGTATTACATTTCTGTCACATTAGGAATGCATGTTCTAAATCTATCATACGTCCAGTGATTGGCTCATTTCTTGTAATAGGAACATGGGCACACAATCTGAGCTATTAACAGCCACTGAAAATTCTGGAGAATTGCAAAACAGCCTCTAGTCACAAGAGCAGCCAACCATTTTACCAGTACTATGCACACACACATTTTATACGTATTCATGTAGTTTCACATATGCACATGCAGACCACTTAGTACACAGACACACATTTTTACACAGACAGGAACTGATGTTAGTCCCTGTCACCTGGGAGACAGAAACGGTTGCTAAGATACTCTGACACTGGGATCTGTTTCTAAGCTTTTTCTCCATCCCTTCCTCACACACTACGCATACACAGATAGAGGCTCTTCTGTCTCACAGTGACGGCTGCTCATCCCTTTCGCTGCCATCCAGGTCACGTCAAAATCTGAACAACAGTGGGCTACACGCTTGTACATTTTTTTTTTCCTCCATCCTTCTTTTTTTTTTTGTATACTGTCTCCCTTTTTCTTGCTTTTCACACTCTCTAATCTTTAGTTGTTCCTTTTTCAAGAGAGCTCTATTTAGATACTCCTTAGGATGCAGAGACTGTTTGCACTTATCACAGTTTGATGTGTTGATGCACATTTTGTGTCTCGTTATTGTCTAAATAAAGCATCAGAGTAGCATAGCTGAAGCACAAACAGTGATGACTGATGCCTCTTCTTCAGTATATTAAGCATAACTTGATGAGTCGGGCCATTCTGCTCACTCATGTGGAAGAGAGAGTATTGTTGCAGTTCCAGTGGCTGTATGGCTGCATTTAATCTTGCAACGTCTGCTCTATCGACTTTGAGCTCAGGCCATGGGAATAAGTGGGTCACGGAGCCAAAGAGGGTTTGTTTTAGGGGTGATTGCTTCAATTGACTTTAGTTTTAAATGTAAAACATTGTGGAAGAGGAATGGTTCAGGAGTCTTGTTTTACCCTTAGAGATGTTCATCTCACACTGAGAAAGAAGTGGTTACCAAATGGCACAGTCGCATAACCTCAGGGTAGAGCTGGTCTCTTGCCTTAATGGAGGAGTGTATTGACTGATGGCCAACGTGCAGGTGCATTCTCTTGTTTATCTGTGCATGGTCCAAGTCTTTTTTGCACACAGCTAGAACATAGTCATTCTTGAGTATGACTGTTATCTAGGGTAGAGCTTCCCAAACTGAGTATAGCCAAGTCCATTTGATTTTAGTGGAACTGATTATGATTTTATTCATAGCCGCACTCAAATAGCCGATAGAAAAAGTATACTTTTACAGTTTTCCATGTGCTACATCTCAATCCTGGTACACTGCACAATTTGGACGTTTTTCTTTTCTAACTAAACTGATTGAACTCATTAGCTATATTTAGTAGAGTGATCCATGAACTGAACTGATAAAGGACACATCCCAAATGTTCTGTGTTGGGGTACTCCAGGACCAAGATTGGGAAACACTGTTTTTAAAGGCTTTATCCATTCGACATGCTGAACACATCAGTGGCTGGGTTGGTGATTGAAGGTTTTGTTAAGGCTTCATGCCCATTAGGGGGCATTTGAAGGGTTCATATTCTGTTGTTTATTGGGCGTAATTGCCTTGCCGTGCGAAGCTGATACCTCTCTCTTATGTTATGCATCCAGGCACACTGAGGCAACCGAAGCTCAGCCTCATTGTTCAGGTGGGGCAAAAGTATCACACAGGAGTGCTGTAGCACCATGCTGCTCCTCATTCTAATCAAGGTCAGGCCAGGGGTAGTGTGAGTGAAAAGTGAAGAGGAAAAAAGGACAAAGAAAGATATAATGTATTTCTTTTCACAGCAAGACTAAGCCTGCCACAAATCCTGACCTGAAATGGCACGGTGGCTGACACACTGCTAAGAACACGAAGCGCAACCGAGAGACCTGATAGGAAATATTATTAAGCAATAGAATAGCCCATAAAGAGATTGTGCAGACTGCCAACACCAAAGCTTATCAAAACAGGTACACTGTGGTGGCACTTTCATGGTGCTCATATGGGTCAACGGACTCAGGAAATTGGTTCACTCCACTTTTCTTTCTCGCATCTCTATTGGTATTCTGGAGTGTGATTCATAGGACTGTGGTAACGTAAGCTGTTTACCACAACTGGAAGTATTTTAAATGTAGTGGGCTCCCACTGTTATGGAGAACATGGAAATATCATGGAATTTTCTAATTGTGATTTGCAAGCCTGGAAAAGTCTTGGAATGTAATAAAATTGAAAACGAAAATATCCATATTTACTTTTAAGCTCATCTTGAAAATATTACATCACCAAGAAATTGCTCTCTTTGCAGGTGCAATCTCTATAATATGATTTACTTTTTCAGTGATCACGAATTGCTAGAAATGGAATGGGATGGGACCCTGAGTGCTTTGTTCAAACGGGATGGGACCCTGAGTGCTATTTTGTCTGTCAGTGATAATTTTTGTATGTTGGGTATAATCTGATAACAAAATAATGACACTGTAATCTGAAAAAGTAGTGTAATCCATCACATTTTAAATTCTTGTAATCAGATTACTGACTTGTTGGTGACTTTTAAATTCTTGGTTTACACACATTTCTAAAATAATATTTTATGTAGAATAAAGTACCCTCGCTCAAATGGATGTCTATTTTCATTTTTGTGAGTGCTGAAAGGCTTGTGCCCAACAACGAGTCAAAGAAAGAAAGAAAGAAAGAAAGAAAGAAAAGTGCAATGGACAAGAGTATAGACAGTGGATATTAGTTTAGCAGAAATTTTTTTACTTTTCTGTGAAAGTGTTTTAGAAAGTAACATAATGGTAAAGTAATAAGTAATGTGATTACTGTTTTCATTAAATAATCAGAAATTTGATTACAATTAGGGAGAAGTAATTTTTTTTATTTTGTAGTGGAATACTTTTTTGAGTAACTGACCCAACACTGGTGGTCAGAAAGTGTTAGCATTCCAGGCAGTGATGTAATGTTTTTAAAGTAAGCAGTGGGTAAAGTGTCCAGTTCTAGGCATAAATGAGCATTGCTCTTGCAGTGCTAAACATAACTCACTACAGCTTTCATGCCTTAATTTGCTGTCACATAGAACGGATGCATCTTTACATGTTTACAAACAAGTCAGCAATATGCACAGTACAGAGTGCTAACTTTGCACTAACATTATGAGATTAGATGTGAATGTGTGCATTGTAAGGAGTGCTAATGCAGTAGTTATATTTTAATGCAATTGCAAGTAACATTAAAGTAAGGCTTTAAATTTAGATTCATTGTGGAATGTCATACATGGTTGCATCGCATGTCATGTTACATCTTATTGTTCACACTGTTATCTTTCCAAATGGCATGCATAGTAAGAAGCCACACCTTGCTGTCAGCTATAAAGGACAACACAGGCTTTGACACAAACATGGCATGAATTACCGCTTTAGATATATACTGATATGCCCTTGAGAATAGCCAGTTTTGATGGAACTAAATGTGCTGACATGGTATAATGCAGCAGAGAGGCAGCAGGACTTGCCACATGTCTGGTGGACCAAAAATATGTGTATAAAGCACATATTTTACACTTGACTCTCTTAAACATGCCAAAACAAAAGATCTAGTGCTAGACCTATTGCAGAAGAGAAGTCTTTCCCAACCTGTTTTGCCCCCCCCCCCCCCCCCCCCCAACAGCCCCATAATTAAAGGCAGAGTATCACTACATCAATACTAATGGGTTCATAAAACTTCTATTTTACTGGATATCATTTGGCATTATCATTATTTGAGTAAATAGCTACAGAAAATGCTGGGCCGTAGCAACCATTATAATTCAGTGGGACATATTCCCCATTTTAGATCTTGTTTGTCCCCCTACATTTTAAGAATTAACAATTTTATGGAGTGACTATTTGCACTATAGGTGTATTGTAAGTTGAACCTGCCTCCAGTGTTGGGTGTAATCTAATTACCAAGTAATTAATTACTTTTTTAGCCAAAAAGTAGGGTAATGCATTACATTTTAAATTATTGTAATCAGATTACAATAAGATTACTTACTGACTTTTAATTAATATTTACATTTATTAATTTGGCAGACACTAAAGCGAATAATCTTATGGAGACATTGGTACGAAAAGTGCCAAACTACAAAGTTTCACTAGCATCAGAATAGTATTCAAAACTGATTTAAGGGCAACAAAAATTATTTATATATATATAATGTATGTGTGTGTGTGTGTGTGTGTGTGTGTGTGTATATATATATATATATATGTATATGTATATATATATATATATATATATATATATATATATATATATATATATATATATATATATATATATATATATATATGTGTGTGTGTATAATATTTTTTTTTTTAAGTGACTGGTTAAGTGCTCTTGGAAAAGATTTGGTTTTTAGCCATTTTTTGAAGACAAAGAGTGAGCCTGCTTCACGGATGGAGTTGGGAAGGTCATTCCATCAACGTGGTATGATGAAACTGAGAGTCCGGGAAAGTGTTTTGGTGCCTCTTTTTGGTGGTACAACAAGGAGACGTTCCTTAGCTGACCGCAGGCTTCTGGCGGGAGTGTAATTCTGACCGTTTTGGAAGGCGATGCTGTAGTTGAACCCAGCTGCACGGTGATGTTGTGTTCAACAGCAGGGTTGGCTGGAAAGACCAGGAGTTCCGTCTTGGCTGGGTTTAGTTGCAGGTGGTGTTCCTTCATCCAGGCCGAGATGTCTGCCAGACAGGCAGAGATTCGAGCAGTCACTGTGGTGTCGTTGGGCTGGAAAGTCAAGTACAGTTGCGTGTCATCAGCGTAGCAGTGGTAAGAGAAACCATGTGACTGAATGATGGGTATAATTACTTTTAAATACATTAGGGGTTATGCATATTTCTAATATATTATTTATGTCAAATACACAAATGATGGCCCTGTAACAAGTCATTGTGAAGGAGAAATGTGAGGTACAGAGTTAATGACTTGTGTGGAACAATGGACGAGGAAATAGAGACATTATTTTGAATTTGTTGAGAGGAAAAATGCTTTAGAAGGTACCTTAAAATTAAAGTAATTAAGTTTGTGATGATTACTTTATCAAATAAGTAATTAGTAAAGTAATTTACTAATTACTTTAATTGCCACACAGCGTGGCTATTTGCATTCCAATAGTCTGGTGGAAACACATATTGAAGACAAACTGCATCCCTAGTGTTGCTGCAGTGGCGTGGGCTGTGCGAGTGACCCGGGTTCGATTCTGCCTTTTGTCAAACTTTTTCCCATCCTGTTTCCTGTCTCAACTTTTAATATTTCCTTTTAATACTAATTATAATAAATCAAATTTAATAAACTCTAAATAAACAATAAATATGCTGCAGTGATGTCCCTATTCTGGATGTTAGTATTTAATCAAGGCTTTAAATAGGATCCGCCACTATTTGCACCAGGTTGCAATTAGCATCTAACAATATTTGCACTTCTTGCAAAGAAGATACTTTTTGTTACTACTTACACTTTGTGTAAATAGTATCTATCGCATCTGTAAATAGCATTCCTACTCCCCTGCAGAAATGTACCTCTGTCTGGTGTCTTTTATAGTCTAGATGTGCATTATATTCCTACAAGTGTCATCCCAGGGCAGTCTAATAACAGAGGCGTCAACATAGCGACTTTTTGCCAGCAACATGAAAATATTCTTGACATTGAATTCTCACCTCAGTTGGGAGGAATTCATCATAGGCTTGTCAATATTTGGATTTATTGCATGTATTTAACTGCAAAATGTTTTATTATACTTTTAAATATATTATTTTAAATATATTATATAATATCATATTGATATTTTAGGTACCTTTACAAAATCCCAACCCGTGTCATCCTAAACCTAACCACTTATAAACAATACTGTATAAAAGACATAACAGTCAGATTAAAGTACAGTTACAATAATATTTTTAAGCAAAATAAAAAACCACTATAAAAGTAGACCAAGCAACTAATTGTATGCATTTAATGTCACCTGAAGCCATTCAAAATCTCTATGTGAGGAGCAGAGTGAAACTGAAGGTTTTACAGCTGGTCTTTCTCTCTGTGAATGCAGTCGCAAATCATTAAAAATTGTATATCCAAACATCAGCATGCCACAATTGGTCACAAGACACACAAGAGCCAATATCATATGACATCAATTATGTTTTTCCCATAACACTTCATGAGGTGTCAATTTTTGAATGTTTAAATTGGAGTGGAATTTGAGTGTCACACTGGATGGGGATTGTGATCATTGCGTAGAACTAAATTTTAATCTGTTCCTCAAACAAACCGATCACAGCCTTGGAAGATCCAGAAAACAGTGCAAGAATAGCATGGACTACTTAAATAATCAATTTTAGAATGCTTTTCTTATTTTTTGAGCCGCAGCTCAGACATTCTAAAAATTCCCTTTGTCTCATTGCAAACCAAATAAAAATGAAATGACTGAATTTCTAGTTTCATGTTACCATGAAATCCTGCAAAATTAGTTCAATATGGCATCAGAGTGACATTTAAATAACGGAGCAAGGGTGACATTTTGGAGGTGCAGGCAAAAAGTCACTACAGTATAATGACGTATCCTTTTGAGAGTGTGTTGTTTATGCACACAAATTAGCACAACTTACACATTGTACATTTAGGAACTGAATGCATTAACTATTTACAGCCCTTATATTTTAAATGTACAATTCCTGTTGTTTTGGTTTAACAAAGCAATATATCTTTCAGAGCACCCCCTGAATTGTGTTGAAATACTCCCTTTGAAATGTAAACTGGTTGGAAATGACTCCAGTAGAGAACACTGGAATGAAACCCAGGGCTGTAGCAAATGGGGTAAAAAAGGTGGTGACAATCCTAGGGGCCCAAAGGTCCAGGGGTCCCACAATAAATTTTAAACTGTATTTATTTATTTATTTTTTCATATGAAAATGGTCCCATAATTCCTTGCTACAGTCCTGGTCTTGCCAAAATAACTGTGTGATAGCAAGAGTTAACAGGTACTAAAAATCTGAAGATCTAATACATCAGTGTAGTGGATTATCACAGAGCAAAAACTCAACCCACGAGCACACTCTCCAGCATTGTGCTGTACCACACTGGGGTTTAGGATTATTTCACTCAGCAGGTGAGGACACAGCGAAGAACATTCATTTCAAAGCATGGCATGAAATACAGCGTGTTCGCCAAAACTAGTAAAGCATTGCAGCGCTCAAATGGCCGTTGACTGTCCCACAGCTCCTCGTGAAGGGCAGTAATCACACACAAGGCCTAGTGTTCAGAGTGCAAGAGCAGTGCGCTTGCTCAATCTTCATCATATAAACTACATTAATCCTCTAGCCGGCCTGCATCACTGTTCATTGAATGGCCTGTGGTGTCCACATAATCAGTCACATCTCAGCTGCCCCATTGGAGAGGAGGAAAGAGAGAGAGAGATTTACTCACGCAGTCCACATTGTTAAACGCACAAACTGTGTAACATAGATGACTACCATGCCGGATACGTGGGGGGAGCTCTGGGCTAGAGAAAGGTTTTGCTTTAATTGGGGTGAAAGCGGAAGAGATGAGGCAATTGTAAATGAGGAGGGGGACAGCTTGGAGTCTTAATCAATGGAGATTGTGGGCTTTGAGAGAGAGCAGTCAACAGGGAGACCGAGAGAGATCCAGGAAGATTTCAACATAGGTTGGATATCAGTGGAAGAGGGGAGGAGATTGGCAAGAGGAGAGAGAGAAAACCAGAGAGGGAGGGAGGGATATCCACTGCACTGCTGTGTGACTGGAAATTTAATAGAGAGAGGGAGGGAAAGGAAGAAGGAGGGGAGTGAAGCTGGATGAGAGACAGAGAGAAGGAACCCATGGGTGTAGAATTCCAGTGGTGAGCTGTGGGCTGTGAACAATGCTTCCTCTACTACTGCATAGACCACAGGAGGGGGCAAAAGACAGGAAAGGAAGGGGTGTGGGGTATTGAAAGAGAGCGAGAGACCTAATGGCAGGGGCTGGTTTACGATTTCTGAGGCCCCAAGCAACCAACCAACCCAGGGCCCCATTCTCAAAGAGTTTGCTAAAAATATGATAATTTATTTTCAATTATAATTTTAAATTCTTCCTATCAGCCATTGCCAAGTACATTCAAAATTATTAATGAAAAAAAAATCTAGTTAAAGATAATTAATGCATGTTTTTCCACAATACAGTGATTAAAAAAGCAATATTTACCTACGTATATTTTACACAACACTTTGTGTATGCGTGCGCACGCAATACAACTTCAACCAGTAATGTATATGTTCCCAGCCAATCACAAGTACGTAAGCCGTTGCTTTATAAGTCTGCTCACAATCTATCACATTGCTGTTTCAGTGTGCTAACACGGCAACTTCCACCACCGCCAGTTGAGTGCCGTCCTGTACGTAGGCTCCTTGCCCCTGCCTCCTATCTCAGGCAGGATATGACAACTTCTTCGGACCGCCAGATGGGGCCTACACCAAAGAGAGACATTACTTTTCTGTTTTATATTCATCAAATAAATGTCATCTTAAATTTCACTCAAGTCTGCAAGTCTTCCTGATAGAAACATTTTGAAATTCAGTTGTTACAACATATATTAATATTATATCCCAACAATTTATTCTTGTCCAGATTGTCATTTTAATATGAGTGTTATTATTATTACTTTGAGGATTTGTTGTATACAATAGTAATATAGTTCTGTCTTATTTACTTTAACCTGGAGCTTATGTTCTAATGCTGCAGTGTATTGTTCAGTGTATTGTTCAGTGTATTGTTCGTGGAAAGGCTGTTTTAAGTAGGCTAAGCATCGTAGGCAACATACCTTACAGAATTGTAACAGTAAACACACAAGCCACAGCGGCCATTCAGCACACTAGAGCACAAGAAAAAAACAACAACATTGCCGTTTATCAAACGCTGAAACTTTGCTTGGTACAGAATAATCTAGAATAATATTAAAAATTTCAACAGCCACCTCTTTGCAGCCTGAACAGCCTTGACACCTGCGCTAAAAGCAGCTTTTAACTTGACACAGCCTACATGAGACACTGAAGAAACAGCAAGACGCGATACAGCAGTCAAGGCCGTTCGTAGAGCGCGTTTACATAGAAAAACAATGGGAAAGCAGAGCAGAAGTACGCAAAAACACGTCCAGTGTGAACGGTCCCTCATCCGTTTGCGCATATCTGTGTGAGTGAGCGCGCGTGGGCGAAACGAGTTCGGATGGCCTGTCCTACTGACTCGGCGGCTTCGTGAAACGCTCTGAGACCGCAGACAACAGCGTATTCGCGTGTGTGCCCAGAACAACATATCACCCCTCAAGCAGTTTTTGCAGAGCTTTCCTACTCCCACTCAATTGCATGGTTTGCGAGGAGGTTAAAACCGCTACTGCCTAATGGTAAGATGTGATGTCAGTGCTCTACTGTGTGCTGCAGAGTGACTGAGGACACAAGCGAGGTGAAGGGAGTTTGTTCAGGGGCATGTTGATTTGAAGGGCGCTCGGATTGGCCACTGGGCCATACAGGAACCTGGGAGGAAGCAGCAGTCGAACGAGAAAAACATTTCAGTCTGAGAGACCGAGAAGAAATAAGAACAAAAAAAGAGAGGTAAAATCTGTCTGGAAATTGCTCAAGCTGTCATCCCATCTCGATCAAACCTGGTTTGTCTGTGCATGCTGTGAGCAAAGTGGCAAAAATTAAGCAAGAGTTGAAAGCGTAGAGGCAGCACATGGGCGAGTGAGTGATTCCTTGTGCCTGAATTTACAATGTTATCAATTGAGAACTATTTGAGGGATCGTTTTTCAATATGTATAATTAGGGGGTGTCTGCCTAGTTCGGCCCAGCATGCATTAGTAGGTGTTCTTCTCTGAACTCTTAGCATGTTTGAACTCTGCATGCAGGGATTATATGGGGTGTTTGTCCCATCTAGAGTAATCTGCCAGACAGAGTGTACCCCAAACCTCACATCCATACAGAGCAATAGGCATTATAGTACTATCAAAGATCTTACACCAGATTGTTACAAGAATGTCAACGTGGCTAAATTTGCCCTTAATAGCATAGAATGCTCTTCTAGCTTTCTCTTTTAGTGCATTCACTGCCAGACCAAAACCCCCTGAAGCACTCATTTTTAGACCGAGTTAGTCGTAGTGTAGGGTGTGTTTCCCAGAGTGAATGTGTATCTGGTGTACTGTAATCTGGCCTTTTTCTGGAAAATCATAATTTTAGTGTTTTTCAGATTGACTGTCTCTGTCTCCATCTCTCTCATGTGTAGAACACGTTGTCTCATCTGACCCCTCCCTTCTCCTCTCACACCTCATTTACCCCCCCTGATCCCTCCAATCACCAACTCAGGTTGTCACGTCCCCATAGATTGATTGATATCTCTCTATTATTTATCGCGATCTGCCGCACTACGTCGCTCTAAATGTGCAAGAAAGCGTGCTTGATAGAAGTGTTGAAAGTCAGATGCTGGTGACCGCGTGCAGGGGGATTCAGCTACTGTATGCGCCTCAGCGTTGCTATGGGAACGCAACACATGCGTTCTGTATCCTTCTCTTACATAAACAATATCACTGCCTACACAAATAAAGTGCGAGGCCGCAACATTTCCAAAGCAGGCAATTCTGGTAGTTTAGCGCACGTGCTGTCGATGAAAAGGGGTTTATGGGGAAGTCGCTCTCTCTCCCCCCCTCTCTCCCTCTTCCAACTTATATCATTGATATAAATTGGAAAATTTGCCTACGGTGGATAAGGAACCAATTTATTAAGCGTGTTAATACTGTGGAGGGTGTGGTAAGGGACCGTCTGAAAAGTCCACAAATGGTGGTAAAACTGTGGAGTTTTTTTTCTATATTTTCAATAAGATCAAACAATATATGAATACAATCATAAAGACAAGTACAGATGAAGTGAAAAAATAAACAAATAAAATAAATACAAATGATAAATTTATTCAAAATACGTATAAACCATCCAAAATATATACATACATAGAGTATTTTTTATTAAAAATATATATATAAAAAAAAATGTATTTTTTTTTTTCTAAGTCACAGGTCAGGAAAGTTCTAATTTTATCATATTAGAAAGGATATAAAATTTGTATTGTTAACGCATATTAACTCGAAGCATTTATTGCTAAAACTGTAGAGGATGTGATTAGGGGCCGTGATGTGATTAGGGGCCGTGATACCCTGATACCATTTTAAAACTTCAAAAGTGGAAAGCCTACTTCCATCTCTCAATTCAATTCAGCTTCATGGTATGACAATTAGAGTATAGTATTGCCAAAGAAATATATACAGTGAATTAGTCATGTATAACAGTGTGAATGGCAGACACATATTTAGCAGCTAGTGCGGCTGTGCTGAGTATAAGGAATGAGGGATTCAGTGTTTCAGATTTGGGGAAAACATTTCTCTCATAGTGTGGTACTTGGAACAGATGAGAAGAAAGTGGTTCTCATCCTCTGTTTGCTTTAGGTCTCAGTGTCTGTATATTTTCTTATGTCATTTTCTCTCTATTTCTAGATTATGATCACTTAATCTGTATTTGAGAGGAGTTTTCTCTCTTTATATTGTTTAATTGATAAGTAGTTTGCCAATTTTGTGGTTCTATTTTGTGGCTGAATAATGTTGGAGTTTGTTTTGAAGGTCAAATTGAGTTTTTAATGTTTTATCATGAGTATTTTTTTAGATTTGTATCAATCTATTTAATAATGATTTAAGAGTTGTATCTGGGGTTGAGTCAATCACGGGTTGAGTTTCATTAACTAGTTTAAGAGCCAGTGTATTTAGAGGATGAGACACAGGTGGGCTCTCAAAGGTGAGGAGGACTTCAAATTTTATAGACTCGAGATCAGACTCATGGAGGTGATGCCAGAATTGAACAGATCTCTTCTGTATTTCAATGTTTATGTGATATAAGCCTAAATCAATCCTGCAGCTGGTATTAGAAGTGCCTCTATGTACACCCAAAATAATCTTTGCAAATTCCAACTGCATTTTTTCTATTGCAGTTTTATCACAATTTTGAAAATTTAAGACTGGTCCCCAAATTTCCCATCTATATAATAGAATTGCTTTAATGATTGAGTTGTATCATTTAATTCATGTTTTAATTGGTAATTTCAAATGGCCACCGAGCCTTTACACTCCATGCTTTTACAGCCAGACCAAAACCCAGATTGATGCACTGATCTCAATGCCCAGATAACTTTAGGTGGTGCTATGCTGTAGGACCTCTACTTTGTAGGTGAACTTTTGTTTTCCTGAGATCTGGCCTTCTTCTGGAAACCCATGACTCTGGTTATGTCCAGGTTGACTTTAAGGGCCCACTCCTGACAGTACTCCTCCAGCAGGGACAAGCTCTGCTGAAGACCCTCTGCTGTGGGAGACAGAAGGACTAATTTGTCTGCATACAGCAGACATTTGACCTCAGTGTCACATAGTGCGAGGCCACGGATACTGGACTGCTCCAGAGCTGCTGCAAAACCATTTATATAGATGTTAAATAGGGTTGGACTCAGACTGCATCCCTGTCTCACTCACCGTCTTCTGGAAGAACACTGTTCTGTGATTTCTCATTTTGATTACACATTTACTTTTTGCATACAGGTATTGTATAATATAAAACATTTTTCCACCAATGCTAATTTGAAGAAGTTTGTAAAATAAAACACCTTGCCAAATTTAGTCAAATGCTTTTTTTTTAATCTATAAAACATGCAAATATTTTTCTTTGTTTGACATTGATGTTTTTGTTAATTAGAGTATGAAGAGAATAAATGTGGTCAGATGTGCACTGTTACACTGCCAATTTGTGATTTATTTAAGCTGTTGTGTTTTTAAATGAATGTGACTATGCAGCTATTTATTATACTGCAGAATAACTTCCCTAGGGCACTGCCCACGCAAATGACGTGGTAATTATTGGGGTCAAATTTAACTCCTTTTTTAACTATAGGAGTGATCAGTCATTCAGACCAGACCTCAGGGAAGATACCAGACCTAAAAAACAGATTGAATATCTTGACTAAAGCTTTGATTATGTTGGGGCTGCTGAGTTTAAGAATTTTGTTGGTAATGTTGCCTTGTCCACATGCTTTCTTTCATTTAATTGCTCTATTATTTCTGACATTGCTATAAAGGTAATAGTTTTCTTTCAATCCTCTAGTTTTTGCTTTATTTTTCTATGAGGCTGGTTGAGGTCTGTGGGTTCAAGTTTTTGATAAAGATTTTTGAAGATTTCTAACTTGAGCCACTCTGAAGTGACATTTCTGATTTAGGAGTTTTACATTTCTTACAGTGATTTCAAAAAGTGTTTTGGTCAATTGATTCATTAATTTAATTCATTTGGATTTAAAATATGTTTCTTTTTTGATGCATAGAAGACTTCTGTAATTCTTCAGACAGTTTGAGTAAAAGACCATTATTGTTTTATTGCCTGTTTTTTTTCTTAGAAAGCCTTCTTAGTTCTTTTCTGAAACATTTACATTAATTATCAAACCACACATATTTAAATGTTTTTGTTGACTTGTTTTATATTTGTTTTGTTTTTTAAAGTTAGATGAAGAAGCCAATGTTTCAAATATATGATTAGTTTGTTTGTTGCTAAATGTATTCCATTAATATCTGGGGAAATCAGTGGACATAAAATCATCCAGCATTTTTAATATAATTGAATTGCTCATGTTTTCTTTGAATTGTTAAAGGTTGGATTGGTGCCATTTGAGTTTGTTTTCAAAGGAAACAGGTTTTCAGATTCAACGGGAGGATTGTTGGTCTTTTCACATGGTTGTTTCAAGTAAAGCACTGTTTGACAGTGATCAGAAATGGGGAGTTGACGTCTGACTATTGAATAATCAATCGCTCCTGATCTGGAGCTATATGTGAATCTACCAAGAGAAACTCTTCATGTTCTGCCATTAATTATGTACTGCCCCAAACCTTTACAGAACTTCAACGTTTGCTTTTCATGTGTTCACTAAACTATCATAACTATTTCTTGGTGTGACAATTGATGGGAATTGAAACATGGTGTCTCCGAGTATGTGACCGTTATTGACAGTATTTACATAATTTCCTTCCCAGTCCTTGCATATAAATCTCCACATATGAGGATATTTCCTCTGGACTGAAAGTGTAGAAAGCAAAGTTTACCCTGTGGAAGGACTGATTTTATTTCAAACTAAATAAATTAATTTTCAGTTTTTTTTTTTTGTTGTGTTATTTATTTTCTCCCCTTTTCTCCTCAATTTGGAATGCCCAATTCCCAATGTACTCTTAAGTCCTCGTGGTGGTGCAGTGACTCATCTCAATCTGGGTGGCAGAGGACAAATCTCAGTTGCCGCCGTATCTAAGACCATCAATCCTTGCATCGTATCATGTGGCATGTTGAGCGTGTTACCACGGAGATGTAGCGCGTGTGGAGGCCCATGCTACTCTCCACGGCATCCACACACAACTCACCATGCCCCCCACTGAGAGCGAGAACCACACATTATGGCAACCATGAGGAGGTTACCCAATGTGACTCTACCCTCCCTAGCAACCGGGCCAATTTGGTTGCTTAGGAGACCTGGCTGGAGTCACTCAGACTCCAGGGGTGGTAGTCAGTGTAAGTACTCGCTGAGTTAAACAGGCCCCCATGAATTTTCAGATTTGACTACTTTAATCAAGTGGTTTAGATTGTCTTTATGCCATATAAGTATTCCACCTGAATCACGGACACATTTTATTCGATTTTTTTTTTTTTATGTGGGAACAACAATTTCTCCGTATCCTTTTGGATGATGTAAAATCTCATTAAAGTCTCATGAAAGATAGAGATGTCAATGTCTGTTAAACTACTTAGTACATCGTAGTCTAGAATATTTTTATCAAAAGTAGGTGAGTGCAGGCCCTGTATATTACAGCAACTGATTTGAAATGATTTCATGGATAAGTTTGTCTGTAATGTGTGTGCGTATATATATATATATATATATATATATATGTGTGTGTATGTCTTATTTGGTTGAGTTCAGGAGCTGCAGGGTTTTGTGGTTGTCGAACTGCTGCTGCATTGCTCTTGTGTTGTGATGAAGGTCCGTTGGCCGGTCTGGACTGTGATGGAAGGAAGCGTTGTGTGGCTCTGATGGCCACCTCTCTGAGCACAGGAGCCACATGCCCTATTTGTGGCCCTCAAATAATTTGTCCCTGTGTGGATTATAATGTGTTTGCAAGTTTCATTTAGATGTTTATCAGAAAGGATCTGAAAAGCACTTCTTGTGTTTGGACACCACATTTTCTGAGCATTCCCATTTGAATCAGTCAGGATAAGAGCCTGTGTTTCACTGGGATCCTCTGGAGCAGAGCTGTGCTCCTACCTGATATGGGCTGGTGGATCAGTTGAGGAGTGAAGCTCTTCCTGCACTGGTGATTCTTCAGGTTGGGGATTTTCAGTGACCATTTCTGGATACATCAAGGGTTTAGCAGGAGATTCTTTGGGTGCTGAAACAGAGTTGAGCTGTTCTTTCAGATTATTGATGAGTTAATCTTTAGTGTGGAGCTCTGACTTCAAGGCAAAGATTTCCTTCAGCATATCTGTTTTAACTTCTGTTAATTGTCTTCCAAAATGTATTTTACTTCTCTCAGGTCTTCTTTAGTTTGCTGAAGTTCCTTTGACATCTCCTTTCTGTCTCTCTGTAGGTATTTTCATGTCTTAAATTCATGAAGTCATTTGTAAGCTGTTCCATGTTGTTGTTATCTTTCAGATGGAACTCTCTCTCTCTCTCTCTCTCTCTCTCTCTCTCTCATCCATCTCTCTCTCTCTCATCCATCTTTCTCTCTCTCTCTCTCTCTCATCCATCTTTCTCTCTCTCTCTCTCTCTCTCTCTCTCTCTCTCTCTCATCCAGCTCTCTCTCTCTCATCCATCTTTCTCTCTCTCTCTCTCTCTCTCTTCCATCGAGTGCATTGATTGGGATGTCTGCGTGTTTTGATGTGACATGAATTTAATATGATCCTAGGGGCCATCCAGACCCAAAGTTAGCTGATGTTTACATAGGAAAGGCTGGCGGAAAAACGTGTTCAGTGTGAACTGCCCTTTACTGGCATTCACCTGTGCCATTGCTCACTAGCTTCTCTCCTTGCAGTATGCTTACTCACATTTTAGTGTCTCTTGTTGCAGTTGTCTGACCCAAACCTTTGCTCAAAAACTATATTGTGCTGTCTTGTAACTTTTAGTTAATCCAACTGTGTAGTTAAAGGGACAGTTCACCCAAAATAGAAAATTGTCTGTGTGTGTGAAGGACTTTCTTTCTTCCTTTGTTGTTTGTGTTCCTTTGCACATGTTTGGACGTGGACTTTATATAGGTATTTTATTTAGTCTGTGTAGTCTCATGTGGTTCTGGGTTTGTCCTATGTTGTTTTATGTAGCACCATGGTCCTGGAGGAACGTTGTCTCGTTTCGCTGTGTACTGTACTAACTGTATATGGTTGAAACGACAATAAAAACCACTTGACTTGACTTCTGCTAAACACAAACAAAGGTTTTTAGAAGAATATTAAGCTCTATAGGTCCATTCAATGCAAGTGAATGGTAGCCAGATTTTTGAAGGTCCAAAAAGCACTTAAAGGGCAACATAAAATTAATTCTGAAGACTCCAGTGGTTAAATCCTAGTCTTCTGAAGCGATTTGATAGATGTGGGTGAGAAACAGATAAATATTTATGCCCCTTTTATTTTTTTTACTATAAATTCTCCTCTCTGCCCAGTAGGCGGCGATATGCACGAACAATGCAAATCGCCAAAAACAAGAAAATAATGTGCAAGTAAAAGTGAAATTGAAAATTTATAGTAAAAAATGACTTATTTATAAATATGTTTCTCATCCACACTTATCATATTGCTCCTTAAGACATGGATTTAGCAACTAGATTCTAATGGATTACGTTTATGCCACCTTTATGTGCTTTTTGGAGCTTCAAGTTGTGGCCACCATTCACTTGCATTGTATGGATCAACAGAGCTGAAATATTCTTCTAAAAATACTTGTTTGCGTTCTGCAGAAGAAAGAGTCTTGCACATGAGGGTGAATAAATGATGAGAAAATATTCATTTTTGGGTGAACTATTCCTTTAATTATTGTGGCCTGGACTATACTGATCGTCATTTGCGCTTGATTTACTATTTTCGATTTGACACATTTGTCTGTTTCGATTTAAATGTTATTTTAGTCTGTCTCTGTTCTGTGAGGCAGTGGTTCAGAACAACAATATTAAGGGCCATCAAACGGGGTTTCTCTTGGCTTAAGAATGTTATAGCCTACGTCGTAAGACGTACTCTGGTAAAGTTAGCTGTTATCTTCTCGTCCTGCGTGTATTTTTCCGTCCGACCCGCCAATACTCACAGGCAGACAGTGTTGTGCTTCGAGCTCTGCGAAAGGGAGAAACAAATTGAGAGAGAGAGAAAGAGAGAAAGAGAGAGAGAGAGAGAGAGAGAGAGAGAGAGAGCGACAGGAGAGGAGACATCGACTCCGTACCAGAGCTTCTGAGGAATATATTTACACTAAAAACTAAGAAACAAGGCAAAAGGTAAGCCGTAATGTATGTAATAATGCTAGTTGGGAAATGTATTATTTTGTACTTGTCTTGTCATTCTGTTGTTCCGTAGTCCAGGAAATGTCTGCATAAATAGCTCTCGCGAACAACAAGGTTCAGTTAGATTAGTTTCATGCTTTTAACGATTTGCCACTTATATCCACGACTTCATTAACGAAAATCTGGTTTCAATGTGTATACGACAACATTAGAATTAATGCGGCAGAATGTGTGTGCCAGTGTGTATGTGTCCAGTTGAGCGCGGTGTGTGTGTGTGTGTGTGTGTGTGTGTGTGTGTGTTCGGGCGTACGCGTGGTGGCGCACATCGATGTGAACTAATTAATTTGTGCTGTCGAGACACCTTTTCACCAATATAGTGACCTAGAGCCACAAATTATGGATGCATTTAGGATATAAGATTGTTTGTTTTTACAAGATGAGGAAGGGGAGGTTGTTTGTTTTAAGGTGATCCTTTGCTTTTTACAAGATTATTAAAAATATACCGTAAGAGCCATTTCTAAGTATGTGCTAGTTATTGATATTACGTCGATAGTAATTTTAGACCACAATTGTTATAACACGTAAAAATCGACCCATAATACATATTTGCCCGTGTGTGATGCTCACCAATGCGCAATTTCTTAGTTTACTTGTTACGCGGTTTCTTGGTTTACAAATAGACTAACATATGTGGCAACGAACATCATGCTTTAAATCTGTTGCCTTCAAACAGCGACTCAGAATTTTCTGGAAATGATTTAGCATTTTCACTTTGAAAGGCGCTCTAACCCAAATGCATGGGTATAAATTCAAAGACACAGCGTGACCTGTTGTGAATCACTAAAGCACGCGGTGGATTTGCTGCGAGCCCCAGCGCTCGCGAACAAGAACAAAAAGTCCAATTAATGAAGATTTACTACTGCTAAGTCTGACCCAATAAGACGAAAGTTTTAAAAGCTGATGTTTGACGTGATATTTCAACTGAGAGAATGAGAACACTGATAGAGCGCGTGTGGCATGAGTGATGACTTGGGCATCTGTTGCTGAAGGAAGAGGGTGCATACGGGGCACTGGGGCATTCCATCACGCGTTGCTTGCTAATGCTACATCCAATTTAAGAATTTGATATGCTCTTCCATAGGCTTTTATCAATGTTTGATAAATGATGTGATGGCTTCTTTTTTATTTTTTTTGTGTAGCTATGTCCGATTTTCAGCCTATCGTTTCTTATTCATTTCAGAATTAAGACTGGTTGATTTGTTAAGTTGGAAGTTTATTGCCAAAATAGTATGTGGCTCTGATGGTCTGTCAGTGAATGTGGATACTGAGCAATGCCTTCATATGCAGGAGAACGACTGAGGCGTTTTACAGGGACCTCGGGCTTCACCTCAGTGCATATTAAGTGAGGAGAAATATGCTTTTAATATCACTTATGTTCCCTTGGCAACATAATCCACAAACGTCACAAAATAAATAAATTTAGTTGAACACAGATTTGAGAGAGACATGTCACACATTGCAAGCCAGGTGTCGCTGGGCCAAAATGACTGTAATCAGAATGATTGCAGATGTTTGTTGGTAAACAATTGTCTTTCACCTGGTCAAGAACTAGAGCAGTTAAATTGCATTTTCAGTTCCTGTTGCTGCTCTGAGCTGGTTTGGTTTAGTGCAGTAACACCTACAGTATACTGCTGATAAAAAGCTGAGCTATTGGCCCTGCAGTATTTAACTCAGGAGTTACCCAGGGTTGTATCAATAAAAACCATCCACAATGTTAGAATTAAAGAATGTTAATACATTTCTAATGCTCCTTGAATGGCTTGGTGTGAGCCATTTGCCTCTGCAGATATTCCAGTGGATTTATTTAAACATAGCAGTATTACATCTAAAGGTGACATGAATTTTTATGAATAATAACAATGTTCATGCCTTCATTTGTGTCTCATTCCTCTCTCTCTCTCTTGCATGTGCAACTATAACTGATACGTTATACCTAATGGCGTTTATTTTATTTACATCTTGTCAAAAGACCCTTTTTTATAGTTTATGTGTGACTGTGTGTATGCGCAGGACAACCTTTGATGCTTCACCTCACATTTGTGTTTCATGTAGGCCTATCCTTTCTTCTTATTATTATTATTCTTTTTTTTTTTTTTTAGATGTATGAAGGGGCTTTTAACTTCACTTGGTCAAAAGGTAACAAACATCAGCTGTCAGAGAAGAAGGCTTATACAGATTTTCTTTAAGGGAGCAATGCTCCCTCAACCCTTCTCCTCCAACCAGGCCCTTCAGGGCTGCAACTCAGCAAGTTGCTCCTCAATGCCTGTGGCAAAACTAGATCTAAATAATAAGGGAATGATTAAAAGGTAGTTTAGAGACATTCACAGATGAAAACCTGTTAAAATCAAGGAAAAACAAGGTGCAGCTGCAGTAGAGAACCAGACACATTACTGGGATTAGAATATGTGCATGCAGAGAGCAAGGAGTTGCATATGTTGCATGTTAAAGACTGAAATTGCTTGATCAATGCAGTTTTCTTGGCAGTGTTTGAGCAGGACATATTGAAGGGCTTTTCCTATGTTTTAAATAGCCAGTAGGTTTTAGGCAAAGCACCACAGTCACAAGTCATCATTATTTACTACTTGCTATTGCTAGTAGGAGCAGACAGGCCATCGGGAGAACCTGGGCTTGTCCCGATGGGTGGGCCGCAAAATGGGGCAGAATGGGCCGCCACGTTATGCAGAACGGGCCACAAAATGGCGCATACTCATCAGTCAACCAATACGCTTGAATGTTACTACAGAGACTACTGTATAACATTGACTACCGAGGTGGCTGTCATGACGAAACATAAAGGGTATGTATCCAATGTAATAGAAACTAAACAAGGCAGTTTCACACGGCACGGGACCAGACAACTGGTAAAATTGCGTGTGCCGTTTGTGCAGCCAAGATGATGTGTAATAAAAACAGCATATCATAATAAAACACATAAAAATAGTATTAATTTAGATATTAGGTATTTTTAGGTATAATACATCTACACATGTAGGCTTCTGTAGTCTCTTGTGGTCCATAATAGCTTGATGAAAATAGTTCAAATAGTCGGGGAAAAAAGCATTATTGCTAAAGCTGACAGCAACTCTAAACTGATAAACAGCACCTATTTATTATTGTTTGACTATTTTCAATGCATTGACGAGCTGCTTAAAATATTTTTTTTTTCAGCATTTGTCCACCATTCACAATATTCAACCATGCACAATAAAATATTAGAATATTTTGGACAGTGGAATATTTTGTTCATTTATAACGCAGCTTTCGCTTTCTTTAGTGGGGAAAAAGAAACAACTAATTAAGATACAGAACACAATAAGAATTGTGTTGAAGGACAGTTTTGTCTTTATACACTGTAATGCAGTTCAATGGAAAGGAGGAGGCGAGAACTGGCTTGACGATATGGTTTTAATTTGAATTCAGATTCATGAACAGATTCAACTCGCACTCGAATCGGCTTGTTGTGGACTCGGACTTGACACGTTAGTGTTGGTTGACTCGAACCAACACTATTAAAAGCCACAAAGCTCCAATTTTGGGGTCTTGACGTTTTAGTCTTGTTACTTGACCATCTATTCAAAATGATCACATGTTGCTACTAAATGTTCAGTACCCTGAAATCGACCTTATTCTACCAAGTTACTGACAAGTGGCATCTCCCATTAGACATCTTTGCATCAATTCAAATGTGTTAACCTTTTCCTGTGGTGCTACTGACAGCGATGTGAACAGCCTAAGTCTCACACTTTCTGGTCCCATGGAAACCAGGAAGAAAATTCATTCACATGGTCATAGATGAGTGTGACTCGGAGGTTGCATTTTCTTTATAAGATTGCATTTTGACTCCACTGATGGTTAGGTTTAGGGTTGGGGTTTGAGTGTATGATTAATAAAAATTATGCCTTCCTGTTAACTCTTTATTACTGTACATCATTTACAAAAAACTCACATTTGGCGCCACTCTGTGGACATTTCACCATATCCATATGTCCATATGTTTAACAACACTTCCAGCTTTGACCTGTAGGGGGCAGTGGTTTGAATTTTGGTAAGCACAGACCGGTTTCAGCAGCAGAAAGTTCACAGTGAGATCAGTCTGTTCTATTAGAGGACTAAACTGCTTGAACCCCAGTGCTTGAGATACATTTGAATATCAAAAAAGTAACTTATTGTTTAACATTTAGATCACATTGTGTTTATTTAGAGCATATTAGATATTTTAGATTGCACAAATAAATACAAATAAATAGTCTGCGCTTACAGCTACCTATAAAGTCTATGTGCGCAGCTCTTTTCTGTTTGTATGGTATTAGCGTAAGTGTTCTAAGAGCACGTGTGGGCCTTATGATACAGTGTTCTCAGTTGTTTCAGAGCAGTTCAGTTCTCACTTCACAATTCCATGATGTGCTGTAAGTTCGGTTCTGTTTGCTTACATGCGCTGATTGTAGATACACTTTAATTTCACTTTTAGGTAATTTTAAATACATCTGGCCACTACAAGTTAATATTCAAACCCTATGGCTATGGCTCTTTTTAAGAGGACTTAGGTGTGATCCCTTTAAGAGTAGCCAAAATCTTTTTACTGCCAATTGAGCATGGGCAAAACTTTACCTAATGTAGATCAAAGGGAATCACAAGGCTACTAGTTTTTTGTTTTTGTATATCATAGCACAGTTTAAATCGTAATCATAAAATTAAAATAATAAAAGCAAAATTATTTTTTGTTCAAATCTTGCAGACCTATTTATAAAGCAGACTCATCCTATAGCATCTGTGCATTCAATAAGATGATAAGATGTGCGGATTGACGGTCTCAGACGCAGCGGCAACTGAGATTCGTCCTCCACCACCCAGATTGAGGTGAGTCACTACGTCACCACAAGAACTTTGAGCACATTAGGAATTGGGCATTCCAAATTGGGGAGAAAAAATCAATGATGAATATGTACAGTATTTCCTAAATTAAACTGAAGAGCTCTTTAATTATTAGTGTTATAAATCAGTTTTGTTTACTTATAGACAATGACAAGCAAAATACACACACAATTAGACACAAGGGACAAGGGTTAAACACACCTGCACAACTGTCTCTTAGCAAGAAATTTAGATGACTCACAGAAATGATTACACTCACACACACACTCTCTCTCCCCACTGGACTAAATTGCCTCATAGGCTTCTTCTTGTACATCATTTCTCAGCCTCGTGTGCCAGGTGACGCATCACTCCCAGTCACTTTTTATGGCAAAACCTCTGCAGAGAAAAAGTCTGCTTTTAAAACTCGGATGAAGAACAGTAACTGAGGGGGCGTGGGAGGATTTTGTAACTTGTTGGAGGATGTTAGCCATCAGTCTTTTTTGCTCTTGTGTCATGGGATCTAGAGCAAAATTCTGGCTGATGACATGCAGAGAAATCTTGCAGACGAATACTGCTGATTGGCAGCAACAGTCAAACTCTGGTCAAATATACTCAGGTTTATCTAAAGCAGGCATTATAAGAGTGAGTATTGGAGGGTAACATGCTTTTATAGACTGTAGGAGCTGTGCACACTTAAAATGATGAACTGACAAAGCCAAAAAGATCAGTATGTGTTGAATAGTTTTATCTAACATAATTTGTAAGACAGTACATTGCACGATGATCCCCCTTGAGATAAAAGCACAGACACCACTTGCAGTGTGCTGACCTTACGTGTAGTCTCCATCCAAGGCCATATAACACTATGTGAAAGCAAGTTTAATGCATCTTGCAATGTGTTACATCTACTGGCTGACTGAGTTATGACATTGAGCAAAGTTATAAAACTGTAATGAATAAGACTGAAGGGATGTCTAGGGACAACAGTTATACCATCATAGCAAGTGCAATACACCACTGGATTTCCAGTTGGCAAACTGTCTCATTTTAATGCACCACACATAAAATATAAACCCCTGCCCTCATTTTAATTGAGGGAGAAAGATTACCCTATTTGCCTTTTCTCATGTTATGCTTTTATGTTGTTTCTTTCCTGGATCACAAGAAGGCCATCTGCAGCCTTCATAGACCTTTGTCAGGGTAGAGGCCATATTTAATTTTTCACTATTGAAAATGAGGCTGTGAGGTGTATATATGCACACAGTCCATTCAGTAGGTTGTACTGTCTAAATGTTCTCACAACAGTTATCACATGTTTTTCCCCCCTGGAATTATCTTGGCATGACATCTTTCTTAATGCTTCGTCAGCTTAATTAAACGGTCAACAATTGACCTTTCACTAAACCACGCCCAAAACATTGATTGACCACTCACAGTTTGGCTATGGTTAATAAATTAGGGCACTTAAGACAAGCTCTCAGGGTTTCTCAATGGACCCAATTCAGAGTAGCGTCATCTTTCATTTTTGACGGATTGAAAAGGAGCCTGTGAGGGATAGACTTTAGTGGGTTGTACTGTTGTTTTGGATCGTTCCTCTGATCAAATATTGGAAAAAACATCTTTCCAAAAAAATTTCAGTAGATAATTCTCTGCGGGAGATGCTGCCCTTCCAGACGTTCTATCAGCCAGTGGTCCACCCCGCCTCCTGCGACCTGGGGGTGGGACGAGGGGAGGCTTGTGGAGAGGGAAAGGGCAAGCAGAGACACAGAGAGAGAGAGAGAGAGAGAGAGAGAGAGAGAGAGAAAAACATGCTCAGCAGCTTACGGACAGCTGTTGCCCAGTCCTCAACAGCTCCTCCGCCATCTGGTGGACGCCAGCTCGCTCCTCCACGCTGCTCCCCGGAGGATGGCAGCGGCGAGGACTCCACGACAGCGCATCCCTCCTCCCTACCGGGTTTCGGCACCACTGTAACAGGTAACGATTGGGAAGGGAGGAGGCTGGAACCGGCTGAACAGTCAACATAAAGTTTTAAAATCAAATTCAACTCAAAACCAACATAAACAACCAGCGTGCGTCTCTTTCTCTCTCGAACCGCCATTTCCGGCTGCCCCTTATCTCGCTCTCCTGCTGATCAGCTGATTCAGTGCCAGTCATGCTCTATCACGGCATGCCACGCCCTCCTCCACATCACAGAGCTTTATACTGCTTTATACAATGCATGCCATTGAAGAGACTGTAAGTCTATCTCTCTGCCTTCTTTTTCGACATGTTTTTCATTTAGATTCGTTCTGAGCAGAATTTGTTCATTCTGGCATTCCGCTGCTTGCTTTTCATTTGGTAACTGTTTGGAACAAAATTAAAGAACAGTTAATTATGTTTTTGTTTTTTTAATGGCAGTGCTCTATGCTAAAGTTGGATTGTTGAGTTGTGGGTTGCTAAATGTGGGTGCTTTCAAGAAAAGGGACTTGGTCTGAAAAACTTAGGTACTTGCCTCAACCAAAATGAGTGAAAATAAGCAATTAAATTGTTTCCCATGTGGGGTGAATTATAAGCATATACTGTAAATCATAACAAGCAAAGTATACAATAGCTTATATAAAATATGTTTTTGTATAAGTAATGCATGGTTAATCCAGATAAAAGAAAAATATTGAGGTAAAAAGTACATTTATCAGTTGTTTCCAAGTCTTCACTAAGTTTTTTGTTAGGTATGATGCATTAATACAGAGTGCTGCCGGGTACTGACCGAGAAGCAGATCTGTAATAATAATTAAAAAAAAAACATTTAGTTCAAACACGTGCAAGCAGTGTGTGCATGCATGCAGGACAGAGAGATTTGAGCTATTAATTGATTTTAAATGGCCAGATGTATTTTTGAAGTATTTTAAATATTTTTGAGAATGTATTTTAATTAAGAATACTTTCCTTCATAATCAAAGCACATGCATTTTATGTTCTACTAAAATGAAATTTTAGGGCAAAAGGAAGGGATGTAATTGCTGACGATTTACTGTGATAAACCATGTAGACTTTGGTTTCATGAAAAAATTTAATATTTGCGCCAAATTAACCAACATTTAAAAATACCGTTTTCACTCCAGAACAATCGAAATGGATGTTCCTGTTTTTGTTTACATTCTGCAAACAAATCTTTCATTTTTGGTTTTCATTTTCTTAGAACATTTTCAGTCCCTGGTTTTCATACCCATTAAAAATTTAAACGCCCCTACTGTGAATAAGGTCTATATGCTCAAATAGTGAGCATGGGGAAACCAAAGAGTGAGTAGGAAAGATACAGACTGTGGATAAAACAGTATTGTAGGCCGAATTACTAGCTGAACCTGTTAAAACTTATGTCTGCTCCAAGGTAAATTGGCTGTAGCAAACATTGTCACTTATAATTTATAAATCCTTGACAATTTAAAGTTATATCTTTTTAACTAATGCTAACTCATACATAACTTTTCATACAGTAGAGCTTTCTGTCTGCTTCAGTCTAAAAAGTGAGTATGCCCCCCCCCCCCCAAAAAAAAAAAACAAAACAAAAACAACTTTATTAATAATTCCATTGTTATCTTTAAGCATTGCAGTAAACATGACATGTTGATGACATCTTCTGGTTTTGTGCTGGCATGTTTGATTTGCAGTCTGCAGGTTTTTTTCCTTTACTTTTTCTTCTTCCCTTTTTTCACTTTAATTTAACAATTTCATTCAAGAAACATGGTAGATAAAAATGCTTTGCAATGTCTCTCTTCATTCCAGCCCATGAAGTATAATATTAATTCAGTTTATGATCATATTTTGCCTAAAATCTTAATGTCCAATTGTTATGGGATGTGTTGCAATAAACTGTACATGTATCCCTCACAGCCTTGTTTTCATTCACAAAAATATAATGCTGTCTAGGTCTATAAAAGAACTGAAGAGATGGTTATACACAGCTGCTGAATTGACCAGCACCTAACTTAGCAGAGCTGAGGACACTCTCATCGTTTAAAACATTGTGCATCTGATCCAAGGCATCACCACTGACATAATTGCCTTGTATAAATCATCTCGTCACCTTGTGTGCACAGGCACAGGGTAGAAGAGTCACGGCGAGTGGTCTGCATACTCTGGAGGGGTTTCAAAACCAATAAATGAGGTGGATTGAGCCATGCAAGCACTGACCCAACTGTAGGGCTGATGCTGGCCTCCCCCTCTCTCCCTGCAGTTGCTTTGATTGAGTTCCCCAATCCAGGCCTATGTGCCGGTCCTTCAAGGGAACAGTGAAGACAGTCAGACCTTTAATTATTGAATAATTGTCAGTAAGAAATGGCAGTGATTAGTGATATAAAATGAATACCATAATCCAGCCCTGAAGTAACACAATTGGAAACAGTGGAAGTGTTTCCCCTGGCAGAAAGTGTTTATGGTGCTAGAGTCTCCCGTGGCGATGTCTGGAAACCCACTGGAGCGATGGAAGCGCACTCATGTGGAGGTAAAATGCGCAGGGGATAGAGGGCCTCGGGGGAGGGGTCTGTCATGTGTGAGGGGAGTAGATTGAGGGGTTGGGAAAAATCTTGATCATGTGTAAGTAAAGATGGACAATAGGCATGGGTAGCCAGTGCTAAATTGATTAAATTGTAGTAAATTGCTCGCAAGGGATTATTAATGAGTCTATGTGGATTTGAGGGTAATATGTAGCCATGTGTTAATAAGGCAGCCCATGTGTTTAGATTATGTGTCGATTAGCGGCTTTAACATGACTTCATTCATGGAAGTAAATTTAGCTGGTATTGACTTAATTCTAGAGGTAGATCCAATGAATGTGATTATATGTGCACCAGTATGCTGATAACTAGTGTACTACTCTACTACTGTATAAAATATGACAACACAAGAAAAACATGTTTATCTGTGATTTGGAATCATCAGATTATTTTCTACTTTGATGCCAAAACATAAACATCCATTTGCATAACCCATTGGATAAGCAGTTAAGAATGCCGGTAAAGGTGTTGCCGGTAAAATCGTGGTCATGGCAAAAATCTAGGTCAATTTTGAGTACATGTCGACTTTAGGGTCACACATACTTTTAGAATGTATTTCTGTAATTGTTCTTTCAAATTAGTTGAGTCATAACAGATGCTGGCCTGTGAGTTTTGTATGGCTATTTGACAGAAGCATGGTAACATGTTTGAAGATGCTTTCTGAAAGATGTACTGTGCACAATGTGTTTGTAGTGACTGCAGCCATGCCGAGATGTGTCCATGTGTGACTAATGCTAACTGCAAGTGATGGCGCTATGTTTAGCCCATCATGTTTGACTCAAAACACAAAGAACTGTGCATCTGGAAGCATTTGAGCCATGATCCTAACGCGTCATGGCAAAAGCACTAGGCCAATGTAAGTCAACCCAAGATTCAGCCGTGTGTTCATAAGTCATTTATTGCAAGGGAAGCACTCCTGTGAAAGATCACTTTGAAATGCTGTTTTTAATACAGTATGATGTTATTTAGATGATCGATTGTCACACTGATAATGGAGATAGTCAATAAATGCTTACTTCATGTGAGCAGCCAGAGCCGGGCTTGCAAGGGTGATCAGACAATGGTTCGATCATGTGTGAGTAAAGCTGACTTGGGGTAATGGAAGTGGTCAGGCTATGGTATCTCATGTGTTTGGAGAGGCAGTTTGGTAATGAGAGCATTCAGGCTTCACTGACCTCGCAATGCAAGCACTATTGCGGTGCCACCGCATTGAGCCACGCTATCTGGAAAGAGTTTGATTAGGGTCACTGGTGGAATAAGTGAGCTAGGGCAAGAAGAGAGGTCGGTACAGCAGTATAGACTAAGGCAATGGGGCTTTTCCATTTTTAAATCTGTGTGGGAGAGAGATAGACAGAGAGTGTTTGTTTGTGTGTGTACTTACCAAGCTATAGAAAGTCAGATTTTTTAAATCAAATAATTTATAATTTCCATGAGTGTTGGTTATTCATGTTTTTGAGACGTTACAGACATTACAGCTGATTTTCTATAAAGCTGCTTTGGAAAAATGTGTATTGGGAAAAGCACAATAAAATGGTATTACATTTTAAAAATGGCATATCGGATGAAACTAGAGACTAATCTGTTTTAATCAAACAGATTTCAGTGTAAAAACTTAGTTAGGTTTCTTACCAGATGTAGTTTTGTTTGTACTTCTCCCAAAGACAAACTATGCTGTGATCGGCGTCATGTTGTTTTGTCACACAACTTTGTACGTCAAAAGTTTACTGACAGCCCAGTCTTCTGAACTGAGATATGTCAATTTATATGAATTTAAATTACGCGTTGCATATAGCAGTCAAAATTCAATGTCCACGCATGTATATGTGGGGTCACAATGCCTACTGTTTATACATACATACTGTACCTATACTGTATAGTCAAAGAACAGGTAAAAAATAAAAGTGTGAAATACAGTATTTAACTACTTTTACTTTAACGTGGGCGTTTATACATATACAGTATCTGAGAAACAGAAAGATGGTGCATGTGCGAATGCAGTTGTTCATGTTTGTGTGTGAGAATAAGTGTGTTGACTGTGTTTTACAAAGCAGGCTAGCCAGAATACAACATATCACAATGATGATGATGATGTCTGATTAGAATTCCCTGGCTCGAACAGGGATTCAGAGCCTCATCTGCTTTTTGGGGGGCATTAAGCAGACACTGTCCCTGGGGGAGAGTTGATTTACTGTGAAGTGGTGGTCACCACGAGGTGTGTTTGTGGGCGTTTGGAGACTCATCTTAATAGTGTCTTACATTTACATTTTTACATATATTTATCCAAAGCAACTTATAGTGCACTTATTACAGAGACATTCCCCCAGAGCAAACTGGAGTTGGTGGTGGCTGTGTGGATCGAACCGGCAACCTTCTGCTTACCGGTTATGTGATTTTGCCCACTACTCCACGAAGGAGGAAGTAGAGGAAGTAGTCACAAATGAAGGTAGTCACAAAAGGAGGGTCTCATGCAAAGAAAGTGTCTTAAATTATGTATAGGCCTATGTTATTCACAGGGCCATTAGAGAAAATGTACACCTTTTGCTCATTTACATTTATTCTGATTTAGGAGTGAGGCGTTTATGAAAGTGATGATATTGAGGTGTAAATTTGAGTCCTCAAGTGAGAGTACCATGAAAAGAAGAGATCTATTCTTTTGGGGGTGGGGAGTAAGGGATAATGTATAGTCAGTCAGTCAGTATCACAAAATGAACCCCAACAGGGTAATTAGGACCCTGAAGTGAAGCTACCCCCCCCCCCCACCCCCCCAAAAAAAGAAAAAAGAAAATAATGGTCAGTATATTGATTTGACTTGAAATTATGTGAGAAGATAATGAGACTGCGGTGTCATACAAAAATAGGAAATCGGTTGTCTGAGACAACTGTAAAAAAATATAAAGTTTTTTATTAGTAAATCAACTATCCAGCAGTTACTAATATTTTGGAATAATGACTAAACATCCAGGGAGAAAGTGACATGTCATCCTGGTATTGTGAGTTATCTGTCCTACTTCTCGTATTACTCTGTGATCTCCAAGTAAGCTAACAAAATCATTTTAACTTAAATCAATATTTGATGTAAATTTTTTAATTATTTGTTTTGGCAAATATTAGCTGTCAAGCAGTCATTATTTTAAAATAAACATCAACAGAGCTCTGAGGCAAATCAGAATATTAATTCAGCTATTTCTGGATACTGCGCTGTCTCTTTCTTCGCACATAATAATGTAATTTCAACTCAGATCATTATTTCATGTACATTGAATTATTAATTTGGTGTGTGCCATGTAATAAGCTGGATAATATACAGTTAGCTGGTCATTATCGCATCATAAACCACTTTCGGTTATACCTCTGCTCCACTTTGAGGTCCTGACCATGCTGTCAGGGTTTATTTTGTGATAATAACAGGCTGACAGTGAATTATCCCTTATATATTTATCCCAGTGAGGGAAGAAAGCTATCAGCTAGGGTTCCCATTCATCCCATTGTTCCCATTAATCCCTGTAACAGATCACTAGCTCTCTTCTGATGGAGGAAGCGGGGGCCAGGTGAACAGTCCACATAATTCTTTTATTGAGCACACTTCCTTTAACACACACACACACACACACACACACAGATTTCTTTTCAGCCACACACACACACACAGCTTCAAGCCTGTCTCTCTCTACCCTCTGGCGGTCTGGACTGCCCTTTTATCTCTCTCCAGCTCTCTCTGAAATGCAAAACAGCTGTTAGAGATAATTTCCCACAGGTGTCAATCCCTACTGCTCTTCTTCTCCCGGCCTCGCTCTCCACAGACGTCGCTCGGCTACACCCCCATCTCCACAATCCCATCCATTTCTTCACATTTAAGAATCCTACCAAAAATTGGCAACTCGTACAATATCTTCTTGACTATAATGAAATATTTGTGTTTTATATGTATGTTTATTTGCTAAAAAAAATCATCAAAATACATGGCTCCTTTTGAATAACCATCAATGGAGAAACATGCTCTTTGGAACCATATGATATTACCTACTGGACCATGCTAACCAGCCAAACCTTAATCCTTAATTTGACTGTACAATGCCTGATAGACCAATCAGAGTCAAATATTACATACATCCACGTAATAAAGAAAGCTAGAGAAAGTTTAAACCAGCAAGTATCCGTAGTGTGACATCAGCTTTGTTAGTGTGATAAATCATAGCTTTGGCTCCATGATTAGAATGATTATGCAGGGTGTCATCATGCGAATGTACTGGCCTTTATCCCTCACCCACACATACATTTCTCTCTTGTTCTTCGCCTCTCTCACAGTATGCTCAGGGATCCTGTGGGTGCTGCAAGTCTACTGAGGGTTGACTCAGGCGTGTGCATTTATTTATTAAATTAACTTTCATTCGTGCGTTCATTAATTATTTTGTTGACCTTGTCGTCTCTCCCTGTGTAGATACAGCCCCATGTAGCAAAGGCAGTACAGAGAGGGAGACAGGGAGTCCCAGGTGGGGTTGTGAGTCCCCAGAGTCGAATGATGGGGCCATCCCTGCCACATAGTCTCAAAGTTTGGCTTTGTCATCAGGAGCCAATGCTCATGTGATGGTGACACACAAGATGGTGAGTGAGCCAGTTACTATAGCAACCCCAGGCTCTTCTTCCATTTCACCCAGTGTCAAAGAGAAGGATGGAAGGAGAATATTGAAGGAGAGAGAGAGAGAGAGACAGAGAGATATGCCAGGAAATATAGGGAGTTCCAGAAGTGTCTTGAGAGCAGAAACAGTGATGAGTGAAGGGCTGGGATGGGTACAGAGTGCATTAAATAAGGATGGAGGTTGATAGAAGAGAGGAGAAGTGAGAGGAATGAACAGATGTGGCAGTAAGAGTATTTAGGAAACTTGTTTGGAAACAATCAACAGCATTTCCTGTTTGGTGTCGATAGTGCTGTCCCTCTAATACCACCTAAATCTGATTAGGAAGTCATGGTTTTGATTCTGACTCTTTTTTCCCCACCAGTCACAGTGGCTGGCCAATCTTTATACCTTATATTACCATCCACTTTGATTTTTATATACAGTATATGCTCCATGCTTAATGCTCTCAAGCCCCATGACAAGGTCATGATCCATTAGAGAGATTTATACAGTATATATATATATATAATACCATATTATTATTATCATAATGATAATTTTGCAACATACAAATGGAGGCTAAAAGCACCATTTCTGAGGCTGTACTGAATTATGATGGCTCATGACAATTCACCTAATGTCATTTATGTAATTTGATTTGTATGGTAAAGTTTACAGCTGCAAATATTTGGAATTAAGCAATGTCAAAATAAAGTGAACCTGCAGAGTTGTGTTCACAATGTATGTAAAACATGAACTGCTCCATGGAAATAAAGACTTAACTCAGAGCACCTCCAGAGGTGGTCTAAGATAATTTGCTGTGTTCTCATAGACAACACTGTTTTTGAAAAGTGTTTTCAGATGACTGAAACCGAGATGAAAGAGTAAGAGCTCAACGTATCCATTCTGTGAGAAGCAATTGTGCTGCACACTGAACCTCTTAACACACAGCGAATCAGACACATGCATTTATGGCTTTTCTTTTTTCTTCAAAAGTGCATCTTTGGCATACAGTTGAAGTCAGAAGTTTACATAAACCTTAGCCAAATACATTTCAACTCAGTTTTGGACAATTCCTGAGATTTAATCGTAGAAAACATTGCCTGTCTTAGGTCAGTTAGGATCACAACTTTATTTTAAGAATGTGATATTCCAGGATAATTGTAAAGAGAATTATTTATTCCAGATTTTATTTCTTTCATCACATTCCCAGTGGGTCAGAAGTTTACATACACCTTGTTAGTATTTGGTAGCATTGCCTTTAAATTATTTAACTTGGGTCAAATGTTTTGGGTAGCCTTCCACAAGCTTCTCACAATAATTTGCTGGAATTTTGGCCCGGAGTCAGGTTTGTTGGCATCCTTGCTTGCACATGCTTTTTCAGTTCTCCATGGTCCCATGGTGTTTATACTTGCATACTACTGTTGGTACAGATGAACGTGGTACTTTCAGGTTTTTGGAAAATGCTCCCAAGGATGAACCAGACTTGTGGAGGTCCACCATTTTTTTCTGAGGTTTTGGCTGATTTCTTTTGATTTTCCCATGATGTCAAGCAAAGAGGCACTGAGTTTGAAGGTAGGCCTTAAAATACATCCACAGGTACACCTCAAATTCAGTACTCTTCCTATCAGAAGCTAATTGGCTAATTGCCTAAAGAGTTGACATAATTATCTGGAATTTTCCAAGCTGCTTAAAGGCAAGATTAATTTAGTGTATGTACACTTCTGACCCACTGTAATTGTGATATAGTCAATTAAAAGTGAAATAATCTGTCTGTAAATAATTGTTGGTGAAAATTACTCGTGTCATACAAAAAGTAGATGTCATAACAGCTTGCCAAAACTATAGTATGCTAATATTAAATTTGTGGAGTGGTTAAATTTTTTTTTTAATGTCTTCAACCTAAGTGTATGTAAACTTCTGACTTGTCATATGTCACTCTAAGACATCTTACAGGTCACCCGCCCACCAGGTAAATTAGCAAAATTACCCACCACTGTGCATGACATACCTGCATTTGTCGGGTTGGTGGCTGTTGATTTGAAACCTTGGTTCTGACTCAACTACAGCCTTTTGGCTATTAAAAAAAGGGTATGTATACTATATGTCCCACCTAAACTTCCTCTTTCAATTGGAAATATGTCAACACAGGAAAGAAAAGTGGAACTGTCAAGTGATTTAATGTGTCATTTTATGTCAAAATACTTTCCTATCCCAGTTTAGTATGAAGAAACAACTATAAGTAAGCCAATTGTAGGTTAACCTCGCATGTATTAACGCTGTGGCTCTGTTTTGTGCTGTTTGATTGAGTCGCAGAACATGAGAACATGTAAATTTCTTGCTCAAACAAACAGCATCAGTTTGTAGAGGTACTACATATTTGTCTCAGTGTTTATGCCTTTTATAAGTCGCTTAGAAACACGGGTTGGGAGGGTTAGGTTTGAAATGTATTCCACGAAAACATACAGAATATATGCTGTAAAATGTAATTTGTAACGTATCCCGTTACATTACTCAAGGTCAGTACCATATTCTAAATAATTTGGATTACTACTTCATTACTGGTAGATTTCTCTTGTTTTGACTATAACAATTCTGCCAGTTCAGTAAGACAAAATACATGTTAAAAAATCATTCTTTGAAAAACCTAAATATCTTATGCAGTGTTGTTTCTAAAACAAGATCAATCAAATTTATTTGGATTTTTAGATATTTTTACAGGAAAACAATGCAAAAATTATTATCAAGAATAAGATTTTTGTCCTATTATCAAAGGTCTTACTAGCAGAAAAGAATTTATGATCTAACGTGAATTTTCTTGATAAAAAAATATGATTGTGTCTGGTAACGTGTGCATGTAAAATGGTTAGAAAAAGTATTTTAGCTTAGCGTAAAGCTGACAATTTATGCAAGATTTATTTCTATTTCTTCTGCTCTAAACTTACTTCTAACATACTTCTCTGTCTGCTTGTATTAATGTACCGCATCATAAGAAAGTGTTTCACCGCTGTTCAAATGCACTTTGGATCACATCATTTATATGTATAAATGTTTACCATCTGAAAGGACTAAATATTAAATTAAACAAATGACAATAAAATGCAAAGTATTCTCTTTAGTAATCTAAGTACTTTTTGAATGTAACTGTATTCTAATTACCAATGGTTTAAATTGTAACTGTAGTGGAATACATTATATATTTTAAATACGTAATCCTGTTACATGTATTCCGTTACTCCCCAACCCTGACTGTGACTTACCACTAATATCAGCTTCCACATAACCTCATCTACTGTTTGAGCCACGCTCTACATCAGTGGTGTCAAACACACGGCCAGTGGAAGATGGCCTGGTGGCGGGGTTTCGCACTTGCGATGTCACGAATACACATGTATACAGGATATACAGGTAAAAGTTAATTCATCCAGTGTTTTTAGGTCATTGATTAGTTTACCAGATATAAAGCATTACTGTAATACAGATTTGATTCGACCAGAGTTTGGTGGAGAAGCACACCTGAAATTAAAATGATTTGTGAAATGTATTTTTGTTCAATGCTTTTTATAATTTATTATAGTTTTATTCAACGCTTATTGCTGGTTTATTACAGCTAAAGTAAAATAATGGACTCAAAAGAATGATTCACAGAAAAATAAGACATCATTAAAGATTGCAATTTACTCTACACTTGAGCATTTTCAAGGTCATGAAATATTTAGAATAGAGAAAAACAATAGAATATTCATTATATTAATTAAAGACTTTGCAATTTTTCAGGCTGGTCAAGCTAATGCACATGCACATTCTCAAGTTTACAGAGTTTTAACACAATTGGTCTGCCTTAGCTAAACTGTCTCTGTTCCCCGTCTGTCGCTCACTTCGACGTCGTGTCGAAGAAGCGACACTAGGGGTCTCTCTTGAGCGCCGAAAGATACCTCTGATCTATGAAAAAAGGCCAATGAGAGTTGGCGAACAGTATTTGCATACTCCGCCTCCGGATACGGATATAAAGGCGAGAGAAATACGCTCGTTCATTCAGTAATTTTCTTCGGAGCCGATGGTCGTGTGAATGCTGTCTGCTGTGCTACACACAACTGACCCCTGTGTAGTTCCAGGATGCGATAGAGTGCTCTCCGCTTTTGATGGCCACAGGCGCTGTCTCGTGTGTCTGGGCGCCGATCACACCGAGGCAGCGTTTGTGGATGGCTCATGTTCTCATTGCGAGAACATGACCATGGTAACGTTGCGGTCGCGGCTCGCTTTCAATAGAAAGCACGCCACTCCAGCCGCCCCCCGTATCGCTCCTTCTTCCCACGGGATTGAGGACGATGCGGTTGGCGCTGGAGGCGATTTGGGGAGGGCAGCGGGTGCGCTTCCGCCGGGCACGTCCCCGCGGACCACCCGCCCCCCGACACGCTCGTTTACCTCCGTCCAGCCTCGAGGTAACGGCGACTCGCCTCCAGGCCGGTCTGCCTATCCTCTGGAGCCTGAAGCTGATGAGCTCGCCGCTCCGTCGGAGAGCGCGGCATCTGACGCTGACTCCTCCCCTGGACTGCCGCCTTCGGGCCAGCAGGCCCAGGCTGAGGCGGACGCGCAGATGTCCGACATGCTTGCCCGGGCTGCCGTCGGGGTGGGGTTGGACTGGAAACCTCCACCCTCCCCACACCCGTCACGGTTGGATGACTGGTTCCTGGGGTCTGGGCGCCGCTCACAGCCACGCCCCCCCGGTCCCGTTTTTCCCGGAGGTGCATGACGAGCTGACGTCTTCATGGAGAGCGCCGCTCTCCATTCGTCAAAAGCCCTGCTCGTCCACTCTCGCTACCCTCGACGGCGGAGAGGCCCACGGGTACACGGCGATTCCCCAGGTGGATAGGGCAGTTGCGCTCCATCTTTGTCCCGGTAACCCTACCACCTGGCGCGGACGCCCTGTACCCCCTTCCAAGGCCTGTAAGACTTCATCCTCCTTGAACAACAAAGCCTACAGCGCCGCGGGACAGGCCGCCTCCGCCTTGCACGCCATGGCCATCCTGCAAGTCCACCAGGCCAAGGCGCTTAGAGGTCTGCATGAGGGTAGCCCTGACCCCGATGTGCTGCAGGAACTGCGCTCAGCGACCGACCTCGCCCTCAGAGCTACAAAGGTCACCGCGCAGGCACTCGGGCAGGCGATGGCCACCCTTGTGGTCCAGGAACGTCATCTTTGGCTCAACCTGGTCGAGATGCGTGAGGCCGACAAAGTCCGCTTCCTCGACGCCCCTGTCTCCCAGCTTGGCCTCTTCGGCGACACCGTCGAGGACTTTGCCCAGCAGTTCTCCACGGTGAGAAGACAGATGGAGGCTATTTCTCACATCCTGCCTCGCCGCAAACCTGCTGCCAAGGCCACTGCCCCGTCTGCTCGCCGAGGGCGTCCCCCTGCGGCTAAGAAACCTGCTCCGCCTCAACCCGGGCCCAGCTCTCGGCCCCTGCGTCGAGCACACCGCAGGAAGCAGACGCCCCCCGTCTCTCGGACTCCCCCGAGGACCCGGAAGGCTCCTAGGCGGTCCTGAGACGGACGACCCAGCGACACAGATGTTAGCTCCGGAGGTGGTAAGACCACTCCGTCCCCCGGTGTAGGGCCGGGAGGAGAATCTTTTGTTTTCAAACAATTTAATTTGCCGCTCCCCCTTAGACGGGGTTGCGGTACCCACATTCTCAATAAAAGAGCTATTTCCTATGTCTCTGGGTCACCTGGCCCGCAAATGCCGTTCTCACGGCACTTTGCCCTTAGATCTCAACAGTCCTGGCTTCCTGGACACGGACCACCCGTCTTCAGCCCCATGACTGTCCCCCGGCCGGCCGGTTCCGATGAGACTAGAGGACGCCTACCCAGGACCTCCTCCTCAGTCGCTAACCCGCCCCCAGCCGGGTGTGGGGAGCAAGGTAAGTGCTTTGAGTCTTTTCTCAGCACCTCAGCCGCGGGTCGCCCTGTCGCCGCCCAACGCTGCCCTACCTGCGGTTTGCGTTCGAGGGCCAGGCGGACAAGTACAAAGTCCTCCCCTTCGGCCTGTCTCTGTCCCCTCGCGTCTTCACGAAAGTCGCAGAGGCAGCTCTTGCTCCGCTCCGAGAAGCCGGCATTCGCATACTCAACTACCTCGACGACTGGCTCATTCTGGCCCACTCGAGAGAGTTACTATGCGCCCACAGAGACCAGGTGCTCCGGCACCTCAGCCGTCTGGGGCTTCAGGTCAACTGGGAAAAGAGCAAGCTCACTCCAGTTCAGAGCATCTCTTTTCGCGGGATGGAGTTAGACTCGGTCTCAATGTCCGCACGTCTCACCAACGAGCGTGCCCAGTCAGTGTTGAACTGCCTCGCCGCCTTCAGGCCAGGCACAGCGGTCCCCTTAAAACTTTTCCAGAGGCTCCTGGGGCATATGGCGTCCTCCGTGGCGGTCGCGCCGCTGGGGTTGATGCATATGAGACCGCTCCAACACTGGCTCCAGACCCGAGTCCCGAGACGAGCATGGTGCCACGGCACGCACCGGGTAACAATCACCCCTGCCTGCCGACAAACATTCAACCCCTGGACAGACCTCTGTTTCTTACGGGCTGGAGTACCCCTACAGCAGGTGTCCAGACGCGTCCTGGTCACGACCGACGCCTCCAGATTGGGTTGGGGCGCCGTTTGCAACGGGCACGCAGCCTCAGGCCGTTGGAAAAGGGCCCAGCTGCGTTGGCACATCAACTGCCTCGAGTTGTTGACCGTCCTTCTAGCCCTGCGGCAGTTTCTCCCGTTAATTCGCGACAAACATGTCCTGGTCAGGTCGGACAGCACCACTGCGGTCGCGTACATAAATCGCCAAGGCGGCGTACGCTCCCGTCACATGTCGCAACTCGCCCGTCGTCTCCTCCTTTGGAGCCAGCACCGACTCAGGTCGCTGCGTGCCACTCACATCCCCGGCAACCTCAATGTGATGGCGGACGCGCTGTCACGACAACGCTTGCCGGGCGGAGAGTGGAGGCTTCACCCCCACTCGGTTCAGCTGATTTGCGAACGGTTCGGCAAGGCCCAGGTAGACCTGTTTGCCTCCCGAGAGACCTCCCACTGCCCGCTCTGGTACGCCCGCTCAGAGGCTCCCCTAGGGGCAGATGCACTGGCACACAGCTGGCCGGTGGGGCTGCGCAAGTATGCATTTCCCCCAGTGAACCTTCTTGCACAGGTGCTGTGCAAGGTCAGGGAGGACGAGGAGCAGGTCACTCTCGTGGCTCCTTACTGGCCCACCCGGGCCTGGTTCTCGGACCTCGTGCTCCTCGCAACAGCCCCTCCCTGGCGAATTCCCCTGAGGAAGGACCTTCTTTCTCAGGGACGGGGCACGCTCTGGCATCCGCACCCAGACCTCTGGAACCTCCACGTCTGGTCCCTGGACGGGACGCGGAAGATCTATCTGGTCTACCACCCACGGTCGTAGCCACGATCAACCAAGCCAGAGCCCCTTCTACCAGGCAACTCTACGCCCTGAAGTGGCGTCTGTTTGTCAATTGGTGTTCTTCCCGGGCAGAAGACCCACAGAGGTGCGCAGTTAGGTCGGTGCTCCTGTTCCTACAGGAGAGGTTGGAGGGGAGGCTGTCCCCGTCCACCTTGAAGGTGTATGTTGCCGCTATCGCAGCTCACCACGACCCAGTAGACGGCAAGTCTCTGGGCAAGCACGACTTAATCGTCAGGTTCCTAAGAGGCGCCCGGAGGTTAAACCCCTCCCGGCCAAACCTGTTCCCCTCCTGGGATCTCTCGGTGGTCCTCGCCGGTCTTCAGAGATCCCCTTTCGAGCCGCTAGATTCAGCTGGACTCAGGGCCCTCTCTCTAAAGACGGCCCTGCTGATCGCGCTCGCCTCCATCAAGAGGGTCGGGGACCTGCAAGCGTTCTCTACTAACGACACTTGCCTGGAGTTCGGTCCGGCAGACACTCATGTGATCCTAAGACCTCGACCGGGCTATGTGCCCAAGGTTCCTACCACACCCTTTAGAGATCAGGTAGTGAACCTACAAGCGCTGCCCCGGGAGGAGGCAGACCCAGCCCTCTCACTATTGTGTCTGGTACGTGCCTTGCGTGCCTACCTGGAACGCACCCAGAGCTTTAGGCGCTCTGAGCAGCTCTTTGTCTGCTTTGGAGGACAGCAGAAAGGGAACACTGTCTCCAAACAGAGGTTGTCTCACTGGGTGGTGGAGGCCATTCAATTGGCCTACCACACCCAGGCCGTGCCACCCCCCTTACGGGTTCGGGCCCACTCCACTAGGAGTGTGGCATCCTCATGGGCACTGGCAAAGGACACCTCCCTAGCAGACATCTGCAGAGCTGCGGGCTGGGCAGCACCTAACACCTTTACGAGATTCTACAATCTCAGGGTTGAGTCAGTCTCGTCCCGTGTTCTCTCAGGTCCGAGCCCGTAGAACTCGGTACACGTCGACGATCTGACCGGGTGATTCGCTTGTTCCAGCGCCGTTTCCCTCTGCCAAGGCAAAACAATGCGCTTTTGTCCCAGAGGACCTAGGTCCCTGGTTGATTCCTCCCTAGCCCTTCGGGCCCGCAGCAGTTCAGCGGAGGTACGTGCTGGTCCAGTCCACTACGGGTACCTCCGGCTACCCCTACTGGAATAGGTGCTCCACAGATCAGGCCTCCTACAGGACACCTCCTGTGTGTATTTCCGCGGTACGGTCACCTTACGAGCTGACCCGCGTCTCCCTTAGGCAGTCCTTCGCTGCCCTCCGGTCGCCGTGTTGTAGCAACTCCCCCCTTCTCGAGGTTGGATCTACCACCGCGCCATTTTTCTCCCACATGCCCAAAGTGGCCATGTGATGTATTTTGCCACCTTTACCTCCCCTGCCGGGCGGGTGTGGCCTCCGCAGGGTCTTTTCCCCCTAAAAGAATAGGAATTCGGGAATAAGACCCCCTTCCCTCGATGCAGTAATGGCCCTGGCTGCTCTTGCTCTATGCCGAGAAAACATAGAGAGAAAAGGGGCCCAGCCAGGCTTGGCCCGTTCCCTAGTTGGGAGCGTCACTTTGTTCCCCCCTAGGGTAACCAAAAGGATGCTGACGCTTTTTCGGGGCATTGGGGAAGAGTACGTGCAGCCTGAACACAGTTGGTCGCTTGTGCACGTGCAAATACCTGCCCGCTTCTGTGTCAGCAGTACACGTACACGGCTCAGCGCATGGCGAGTTTTGAAGTGGACCCCTAGTGTCGCTTCTTCGACACGACGTCGAAGTGAGCGACAGACGGGGAACGTCTCGGTTACGTATGTAACCTCCGTTCCCTGATGGAGGGAACGAGACGTCGTGTCTTCCCGGCCACGTCGCTGAGCCGAGCCGCTGAGGTGCCCGGTACACTCCCGGCTCCTCAGAAAAATCCTGAATGAACGAGCGTATTTCTCTCGCCTTTATATCCGTATCCGGAGGCGGAGTATGCAAATACTGTTCGCCAACTCTCATTGGCCTTTTTTCATAGATCAGAGGTATCTTTCGGCGCTCAAGAGAGACCCCTAGTGTCGCTTCTTCGACACGACGTCTCGTTCCCTCCATCAGGGAACGGAGGTTACATACGTAACCGAGACGTTTTTTTATGATTTAAACTTTAAACAAGAGTGTCTAAAACACTACTCAAACCAGCAATCAGACTAGCCTGTCCAGGCTGGGAGACCAACTAAGAACACCAAAAAATAGACCTTATTAGCAGCTGTGCCATCTTTTATTTTTTTTATGGTAATGTCATTGAGGCTGTGTGGGATCTACTTACAGTCTCTTCAATGGGCTGTAATGCAGATTAAAATGTTTTAGGATCATCCCCTACTGTAGACAAAACATTTAAAAAAAAAATCTTTCCAATAACATTCAGTAGGCAAAAATCTTGCAGAAAATCAGATGTGATCAACAGTAGGAGCTTTATACAGCTTTATACAGTGCATGTAATTGAAGAAACTGTAAGTCTATCCCTCACAGCCTCGTTTCCATTCCCATTAAAAATCAAAGATGGCGCTACTGTGAATAATGTCTATCTTAAGCTGGGATGTCCAGAGATGTCCAACTGTTAAAAAAAAAAAGAAAAAAAAAAAGAGCTCCAAAGAAAGCACTGAAGAATTGGCTGTCTGACAAAATGATTTTCATTGCTCTACTCTGTTCATGGCCATCTTTCCACACCTCCCTTCCTGCTGCTTTACTAGCTTACTTTGATTCTGATGGCACTGCGCTGAGAGAGACATGGTGTCTGTCTCCAAGGTGACAGGTATCAATGGAGACATCCATCTGTCAGTATTTTTCAACGTTTCCATGGGGATGTGGATCTGGGGGAGTTTTGCACCACACTCTTATCACGTTTGTCTGCAATAGTGTTTATACTGTGTGTGTGTATGTATTTACTCGAAGTGTCACTCAGGATGTGGCGTAAAGCCTTACGGCCTGCTTAGGCCAGGACCAAAGTGTGTGTGAGTGTGATTTTTATATAGCAAAATACATACTGTATTCTTATATACACACAAATTTTGATCATCACGTTTTAAAAAAAGACTATATGTTTGTGTCACCTGTTTGGAAACAAACAATATTTTACGATTCTGTGATGAGGAGGAGGGCGTGGCCGGGTCATAACGATGAATACCCGGCACTGAATCAGTGGGAGAGAGATAAAGAGGAGCCGGGGACACCAGTTCGAGAGAGAGAAACACACGTGGCCGCTGTGTGTGTTTATGTTTGTTTAAGTTATGTAATTAAAGATATGTTGACTGTTCTGCTGGTTCCCGCCTCCTCATTTCCCATCCTTTACCTGTTACATTGGTGCTGAAACTCAGGAAGGAGTCATGGAGTCCTCACTGCTGCTGTCCGCCGGGAAGCGGAGGAGCCACGGCTGTCCGCCAGGGGACGGGGGAGTTGCTACCGGACGCCAGGAGTTGGATGAACGGCTTTCGTCGGCCAGGAAGCGGAGAAGCCATTACCGTCCGCCAGGGGTCAGAGGACTCGCTGCCGTCTGCCAGGAGTGTGACGAGGAGAAGGGTGTGGTCGGCCCGTAACGATAGATGCCCGCGCTGTATCAGCCCTATCAGTAGTAGAGGGATAAATAGGAGCCAGGGACGCCAGTTCGAGAGAGAGATAGAGAGAGAGAGACGCACACGACCATGCTGTCTGTGTGTTTCATGTTATGTTTCAGTTTGATTATGTCATTAATGTTATGTTGACTGTTCTGTCGGTTCTCGCCTCTTTTCCCATCCTAATCTGTTAAAGATTCCATTTGTTGCTGCTAGTGGCACAGAAACTGTTTTAAAGAAAGAAAAAAAATCACACACACATGCAAGTCAGAGCAAACGTATTGATTTCACACCCCACTGAACGAGACATATCAAGTCTCCATGGTTCTAGTATGCAAAGCCACATGGAATAGCAGGAACGAGAGAGAGAGAGAGAGAAAGAGGGAGAGAGAGAGAAATAGAGAAATACAGATTAAAAATTCTGAAGTAAGTTTTCACAGAAACCCCTGAACACTTGGATGGCTTTGATGAGCTGGCAGGGTAGTGGCAATACAACAGTGTGATAGATTACATGCTTCTGTAAATGGCTGAGAGACATTCTGATTAATGGCTGCTGCTCTGCTCCCCTCCTAGACAAACAGGAATCAAGTGTATCAACACTTTTAGCACTCCAAAGTGCCAATTAATTGTTTGCCAGAAGCATGTGTATATATCTCACAGCCTATGGGTATTTTGTTTCACTAATGCTCTATTGCAGAGATGGTCAAGTAAGGAAAAATTTGGAGAGTTTTGCTTGTGTTGCCCCAGCAGCAGTAGAGTAAACTAGAAAAGGAATGTTCATCAAGACAAACTTTGATGTTGGCTTGCCAAAGCATTGCCTGAAAGTTTAAAAAGGTTTCAGAAACCCTCAAATTAATCAATGAATTATTTCAGTTTGTGTCGACATTATGTAATATATTTTAAAAAAAAATAAAAAGTAAAAGTATACTTCACTGGATTTCTTAATACATTTTTCATTAGATTTGAGCAAAATACCATTATTGAGCAAGTACATAAGTCAGAACAGGTTGAAGGTCTGTGCCAAGTTTTGTCAATGTAACTTGAAAGCTCTAGGATTCATATTTTGAAATGTTGTTCTCCTTTATCCCTAATCTTAAGTATGAGCAATAATAATAATAATTAAAAACCATTAGCGACTGAAAATGTAAAGGAAAAATTATTCACCCCTTTGTATATAGGCCTAATAGAACTTATAGCAATACAATCTATGTTGTAGATGTACCCATCACAGCAGTATTTTTGTAGATTTTTTCTTGGTTTAAATGGAGTAATATTTTAGATCAACCTGAAAAATGGAGATACTGGAGCTTTAATTGCACCCAAGGCTTTAAAATGTCCCTCATGATCTGCATCCTTAGTAAAACCTAAGCTGGTACAGAAGATAAAACTCCCATGTATTGTAACATATTTTTTATTTTCAGTTTTTATTCACTTTTCTTTTTATTTTGGTGACTGGTACCCTATAGTGTTGGATTTGAGTGTTGCTGCTCTAAGAGTGGCCAGAGCATAGCGCTCCACCACCAAGCTTGAATAAAGCTGTGTCTTCAGTTGCATACTAATGGAGCAATACAGGGAGATAGGAAGTATCTGTAGTCTTTGAGAGAAAATGAATGTCTGAGTGAATCAGGAAGGGAGAAGAAAGAAAAATCAGAATCTATATATATATGCATACTTAAAATATATGTTTGTCCCAATGAAAACCAAAATACACATTTTATGTAAAATATGATTTGCTCAAGTCAAAGAAATAAAAATAAAAATTATAAAAACATTTAAATTCCGTTCTTAGTGTAAATTGCGATTTCAAACATGAACAACTGATCTGAAAACTGGTATCTTTTACCCACCAAAGCCAAAATGTACCCGGTTTTGGCACTTGACCAGTGTTAAAATTGGACCCTGGTTGTGTACAGTACATGGGTATATGAGATTAGTGTGTATGTAGACAAGACTTGTTTGCCCATGCACACTGGAGGTTTCAAAGTGCCCCACAGGTGTGAGTTGTATACACGTATGTATATGTGTGTGCCAGTGCTATGGTACCATCTCACATTTTCATCTCTCATCCCTGTCCATAACATCACTGTACAAACCTCCACCGAGGCTGGGCTCTAAAACTTTATGACACGTGCAATAGGAGGATCTCTCTTCTACCATCAGCAGCCCCATCATTCCCAATCACATCCCATCACATCTCATTCAGCCCTGCAGTCTCTCACAGACCACTCAAATACGGCCACACACAGATCATGTCCTTAGCATATGGCTGTGTAACTCCAGTGTGTAAAAATAAAGTGTGAAAGTAAAATGGAGACTGATTTTGAGTCACAATTAATTTGCTGTGATATGACCATCTCTAGGGTTGCCTCGCATAAATTGTATTGATGGTGTGTGAGCAGCACATATTTATTTCAGCACCCATATTAACAGGTTACAGTGTTCACATCATCTGCATGAGCAGACACAGCACTGTAAGTTAAAGGCTCGGTAGGTAGCTTGGAGATACATGCACATTTATTTGGAGTCTGACGTAACATATTTTAGGTTTCATAATATTAGGATATTATAAGGATATTTTAGTTTTTATTATTTTCATTAAGAAATGTAACTGAGGAATTTTGGGCTTTGGGAGCAGCTTTGGGTGCAACATTGCAGACAACATAAAACAATAATCTGTGCTTCCACATTGAAAGGCACCAGACACCCATTGGTTGTGCTTGATGCAAGTTTCGCAGGCAGTGACATGCACACAATCAGTCCTTTCTATTCAGAAAGTTTGAATCCTGGAGCAGTTTATAGCACCACATTGGGGTTTAGGATCTGCTCCATGTTGATTCATTTCCATTTGGATTTAAATGTGATGTAATTATATTTCATGATGATAAAATTTGTGATAATTATCCATGTCCCGCTCCTGATAACCATTCATTTATAAAAGGTCATTATTAAAGAAAATGTTAAATTTAGTTGTCCTGTTTCTAATAAAGATCACACAGGCCAAGATTTCACAAACTCAACACTTTTACTGATTACTTCAGATTTACGAGTACATCACATTCACTTTGTGCTTTACCAACTACAGGGGTAGGTTACTACATCCTCCTTTTTGAGCCTGATTAAACTAATCAGTAAACTAAAGTAACCCTTAACATACTACTGAACATTATGAATGCTCACATAGAAAATCATCCTTTAACTTTCAAAATAAACGTATACTTTTTTAACTGAGAACATAGTCCTTAAATTTGGAAAACTTGGAAGTCTGACAGGGCGTCCAGCCCTTGTACACTGGAAGCTTGGAGTGTCTTTCATCTCGATTCTTTGAATGTGATCACTTGGGTCAACTTGACCAGACTCTGCATCAGTACCAATCATTATGTCACTGTCACTATCTTGGGAACTGTCCTGCTGACAATTGTACCTGACTAATCTATCAGGCTGGAGATGTCTTCTGTTTCACCGGTAAGAGATACCTGATGATGTGAGAACGTCATATTATCTGGGCTCATCTCTGACTCTGACCACTGTGGCAGGTTTCCATGTATTTTTTTTAACCTCATGTACACTCTCTCCCATTTCTGCAAAGAGGAAAGCGGGGCAGCTGTTTTGTCATAACATCTCTTTTGTTCCAGTTGACGGCACTGCAGTGCTTCTTGTACATGCAGTGGAGTTGAGGGATGTAGGACAGCTTTACTCACAGGTAGGTTGGAGCATAGTATGTGACCCATGAGCAGCAGTGCAGGTGAGTACTTGAGACCTGTGTCAGGAGTATTTCTGAGATTCAGAATGGCAAGGTGGGGATCAGTGCCATTGCTCGCGGCAGCTTTCATCGTTGCTTTGACAGTTTTAACAGCCCACTCAGCCATGCCATTAGACCGAGGAAAACAGGGGATTGAATGAATGAAACCTCAATCATGGGCAAAGCGAGCCATTTCTGTGCTTGCAAATGGGACATGATCTGCAATTAGAACTTCAGGCATCCCATGTCTTACAGCTTTAAATTTGGTGATGATAGAACCTGATGTTTTGTCTGGTAGCTGAATGACTCCTGGGTATTTGTAAAATAGTCCACAATTAGAAGAAATGCTCGTCCTTGGAATTTAAAAATGTCAGCAGCTATTCTTTGCCACGGGCCTTGTGGAACAGGATGTGGGAGAAGTGGTTCCTTCTGATTATCAGGTAAGCTTTCCTGACAGGGAATGCAGTATTCAACCATCTTGTGCATAGCAGTGCTGAGACCAGGCCAGTATATGTGAGTGCTGAACACATTGGTATGCAGTGTGAAGTCCTTTCAACACCTCCGATCTTAACCCTCTTGGGACAACTATGTGATCATCAAACATTAAGAGTTCATCATCTGTGCAGAGGGTACAGTATGTCTGATGGGCCAGTATGGCTGGGCTGCCAAGGGAACACTTTTTTTTTTGTTAGGCCATTCATATTCATGTAGCTGTTGCAACTGCAGTTCACTGTCTGTATCTTTGGTAGTTTTTATCATCTGCATTACATCACCTTGGATTTGGTTTTTCATGAGCACATAAATGACTTTCTCATCACTCAGATCTTGGAAATATCTTGGAAACATTATAACAGCAGAAGGGGTGAAGCCAGATGAATTAAAGGTGCCAGCCATAAAGCTGCAACTTATGACTGAGGGTAGGCCCTGGATAGTGTGTCTGCTATAAACATGTATTTCCCTGGAACATACACAATAAGCATTATTTGAAGACATGCTGGAGCTGAACATATAGGCTTAGAGAAGATGGCCTTAAGGGGTTTGTGGTCTGACTGGACTGTGACAGGGACACCGTAGACATACTGGTGAAACTTAAGGTGGAGGAACAATATTGCCAGAAATTCTTTTTCTATCTGAGCATAATTTTATTCTGCAGTTGACAATGCCCTTGATGCATATGCTATTGGCTGTTTGCCTTGTGTCAGGCAGGCGCCAAGGCCATATTTTGAAGCGTCTGCTTGCACCTCAACAGGTTCTGTTGGATTGAAAAATCTCAGCAATTGAGCATTAGAAGCAACTTTTTTCAGCTCTTCAAATGCTGCCTGCTGTTCAGGATGCCAATGCCAAGCAATGTCTTTCCTCAGCAGCAGCCTGAGTGGTGCAGTGAGGGTTAGAAGGGCTGTATCTGATGACGTTGTAATGAAGAATGTAATTTGAGTCATTTTCTACTTGGACAGTACCAGAAGTTTCACAGCACCATCTGGTTTTATGCAGGCACCCCCATTGGCCACCAGTATTGTGTCTATCTTTTGCATGGTGACGGGTGTCTGTAGGTTATCTACAATTTTTCTTGGCAGCACATATGCTTCAGCTCCTATGTTGAGATTAATATTGACAACGGCTCCACCTGCAACAAGATTTGTGTGCCAGCCCGTGTCTGGGTTGTTTGATTGACGGACAGTACCCACAAACAATGTGTCGATATCTGTATCCTTTATTTCAGTCTTAAGAGGTGCGATGTTTGTCTTGGTTTTACATACAGCAGCAAAATTTTTCTTTTTACCACATTGTTTGCTGTAAAACAGATCAAGTTCGTGGGCAAGGAAGAGGCGAGAAACCGGCTTGACATATAAAATAATAGGTTTAATGTAAAACTCAAAAGACAAACACATAAGACGACAGACATGTCCGTGAACAATCTCTCTCTCTCTTGCATCGCCATCCGCGAGTGGCCTTTATCCCTCTTGACGGCTTAATTAGCCTAATACGGGACCGGGCGTGCGTAATCACGCCCCGGTCCCGCCCTCCACTGTGCCACATTCCTCCCCCGTTCTTTCAGCCTGACGTACATCCCCTGGGGGGGGGGGGCGCCTCCCGCGCAGTCTGCCGGCAGGTCATCCCCATCAACCTGGACGAGGGAGGGGGCAAGGGGAGGGAAACAACAACAATTAAAAATGGGGGGGAGGTTCCTGCACTGGGCAGTACCTCCCCTCCCACGAACACCATAATTTAAAAAAAGAGGGAAAAGGCCAACGCAGAGCGGCAGCGAGAGAGAGAGGAGAGAGAGATTAAAAAAAAAAAAAACTTACTCGCCGGTTTTCTGATACGCCGCAGCTTGTTCTTCAGCCACTCCTCCACCCTCTACCGAACGGCAGCCGTGCCTCTCCAGGCGGATCCGAGGCAGTCCTCAGCCCCTGGCGGACGGAACGCCCCACCGCGTTCTCGGGGAGCCGAAGGGGACTCCCCCACCCCTGGCAGCGGTTCTCCCGCTCCAGGCGGTCGGTCGCGATCCCCTCCCCGCTCGCGGACGGTGGTCTTCCCTCGACCCCTCCGCGTTTCAGCGGCTGGTAGGGGCATCCTCCGTCCCTGGTTTAAACCATATCGGCACCCTTTCCTTTGCACCGCATGAACAAACTGTGTGTCTGTGGCTGCCGCCATTGCCGTGGCCTGTGCATTCGTTCCTCTTTAGCTCTGCAGATGTTGATGATTTAGAGAAGGTCAAATCAGAGATGGAGAGCAGTTTTTCATGAAGTCCTGTATCAGTTACACTGAACATAATTTTCTGTCTCCCTATACTCACAGTTGCATACTTTCAGTCTCAGTTCTTTCAGAAACTTGTCAATTCCCACATGCTCATTAAATGTGCGCGCTCAAAACTGATGTTGTTCAAAAATGTGTTTTCACATTCAAAAAGTGTTTTTCCACAATATGTCTGGAATGCCGCAAGTACCTCTGCTAACTTTTTGTTTTCAGGGTTGACAAACTGAATGTGCAGTGAATTGTATACCTCCAATGCATCTTCACCTATTCAGTGTAACAGCACATCGATCTGTCTCGACTCTGATTTGTCCGCTAATCCTTAGGCTATTAGATTCAAATGAAGCCTTTTTCACCAGTTTTCAGCAAGATTTCCCGTCAGAGATGACGGCGGCGATGAGTTAAATGACTGTAAAATTTAACTGTAGGTAAAAATTCAGTACTCACTCAACGCTGTCCTGTTAGCATAGTTTTTTCTTTTGTTAAGAGTGCTTTATAATGATCCTGCTTCTGACACCATGTCACGTTTCTAATAAAGGTCACACAGGCCAGGATTTCACGAATTCAACACCTTTACTGTTTACCTCAGACTTACAAGAATATCGCCTCATTAAAGGAACACACACACCCATATATTCACTTCGGGCTGTACTAACTACAGGGGTAGGCTAGTCCGTCAGCTGCTTATAATACAGAAGTAACACAAAATCATTTTATTTTCTGTATACACACCAGAAAGTGAGTCTGCTGTTGCATTTGTTCTCACATGTAACAATATCCAAGATGTGTGAAACAGGCCTTAGTCAGTTGTACTGAGGTGCGTGTTGGTGCTGGCTTCATTGTGGCCATGCTCCCCTCTTGGCTCGCTTAGCCGTGGGTAGAGTATTGACTGCCACCATTGATTTACCTGTACAAACATTCAGCCTCAAACCCCATGTAGAATATTTCAATAACCAGGGAGGCTCCTGTCCCCCGAGCCTACACATAAATCAGCCACTACACAGGCTGCACAAAGCAGGCAAGTTATCATACTATTAGTCATGTCTCTTACACACGGAGGCCGGCTATATTGTGCAAGCTCTTTGTATACGTAAACAATCTTGTGTGTGGAGGAGTGTGTGGTTTGTGGGGGCACCTGACTTAAATACCTCATTCATTGGTGAATGTTCTGTGCTTGGCATACAGCAAACAGGCCTGCTCTTTGAAGACAGCTAAGGATCTTTTTAAAACAATAGCAACCCATAGTGGACTTCATTTAACAGCCTCAACTCAGAAATGTTCTGTTCTCTTACAGCATAAAACATGCATTCCAATTCCTCATACACTACACTCCTGTGAAGACCAGCTTAACCAGCATGTAATTCCCATGCTAGTCTAAGCATGTGGACATCTAGTCTAGCTAGTGTTTGTCTAAACTGTTTTTGCAGGTTTTGTGTGGGTCTAGCTGGTAGTTTTTCTGGTAATGCTTGTTAACCAAGGTAGTCTTGCTGATTAAGTTATTCAAAATGCCTTGTTGAAACATTAACACTCCAGCATCTGATGTTGTGGGCCACCATTCAAACAACAACCATGTGTGCTTATTGAACATTTAATTTTAAAACCATTGGCGTTGATAAAAAGTTGGTCCTCCTTTGCTGCTATAACAGATTCCACTCTTCTGAGAAGGCTTTTCACTAGATGTTGAAACATGACAATGGGGATTAGTTTGCTCCCAAAGCGCAGCGCTACACACAACGGCCGAGCGCTGCATCTTATCCAATTTGTCAAAGTGCAATTTTTGTAAAATGCAAGTGGCCATGGGTGGGAGTGTTTGCACTATATTTGAGTGTATGCACACAAACTGTGTGTGTATTGTATGTAAATGAAGTGCCACAAAATGCGATTTGCTGTTTTACTGAGAAATATGTCATTGCGCGTTTCAAAAGCAGGTCTGTTTTCAGTGACAATTCAAAACTCAGTTCCTGTATTTGTAGTTTGGAGATTCCACCAAACTCTGAAAATATAGTGGAATATAAAATGATGTCCCTGACATCAGGTTGTATAGCCATATTAACTATGTAAAATGCACATTATGTGTGCAATTTCGTCAAGCCCACCTATACTATGCTTCCATAAAAATACCATAACTTCATGGCAATGCCCTTTGACTTTGCAGTTATGACTCAATGCATGGTGCTGTGCTAACACTCTTAAAACAGGGCCCTCAGTCTTTTAGTTTCAAATGTGATATCCAGTCTTTGTAAAGTGGGTGATATCTTAATGCTGCACAACAAAAGCATTTATTTATGTAAAATATTTTGCTCTGTGCATCTCTAAGCATCATTTTGCTTAGATTCAGCATGCAGTTTTAAACCCCAGAACCAGAACAATAATGGCAGACAAGAAATGGAAGAAAATAAGGCTGAGCACACTCTCTTTAGAACAAAGATTAGTCGACTTTCCTTACCTAAGGAATGCAGCAATACTCTCACAACACAGCTACTCTGTAAGGTTTCTGAATCAATAAATAATGTAGAGAAAACTTTAAATAAGTTGTAACACAGACCTTTTTGTATTTGAGTATACTGAAGGATGCACTTATACTGCCCATAGTGAAACAACAGGATAAAAACCATGACTGCATCATTCCCATGTGACTGACTAAAAATAAAATATTGCATTGCTACTCGTCACATTACTTTGCTCAACAGAGCTTAATTCTTCCTTGAAATAGATAAGCTATAAACATTAGCTAAATTATTACTTAGCAATACCGTGCTTGACATGAACTTGGTGTTAAAACATACAGAGTGGCAAAGACAAATGTTTACTGTTTTTTTTTATGTATTTCCCTGACAGATCCCAATATTCACCTGAATATTTGATGCATTCTGAGCCTGTGAACTTGGATTGAGACATTTGATTTCTAAAAAAAAAAAAACATCCATGAAATGCATCAAAGATTCAGAGGACTTATTGGACCCACAAAAATGGACCCACACTTGAGGATGCATAAGTTTGTAGATGTAGATTGCCTGTCCATCCAGTGTGCTGACTGACATAAACTGTATTGGCGATGCACTTTTGTTGTATTTTGTGCTGTTAATTAATAACATAAACACTTGAAAATCAGATTCTCAAACATGCACCTGTTACAATGTTAATCATTACCTGCCTGTACATGGCAGAGGAGTTCATTTCAATCAGAAGCTCTGATGTTAATCTCTCAGTGAAGGGCATCAGGCACATTAACTCTAGTAGCAGATCTGTGGTGGGGGGTGGGCTGGGATTTTGTGCACTGTAATTTTTTGGTCAGAATATTGACCGGTCAAATATTATCAAGGATGAGCTGGATTACTCAGTGCAAGTGCCACTGGAAGCTCCACTCACAACAAAGTTACCAGGGCTGCATTTCCCAAAGTAGATTGTAGAAACCATTGGCGCCAATGGTTTCTATGATCAACTTATGCTTGTGATGCTTTTGGGAAACACAGCACTGGTTTTCAATTATGGATATGCCCCCCCCCCCATCTCTTTTTTTCATTTCTGACAAAAAGACGTACAGAGATTTGGATATTTGGATAATTCAGCCACACTTAAAAATATGTTAATGTCTTTTCAAAATATCAAAGCATTTTCATATGTGTGTTCTATGTGTCCTGTCTATATGTGTCCAGTTGGTCTGTAAATATGGTGTTGGCCTCTTAGTTTGATGAAAGGTTAACCTACAGCACTGTAAAATATTAAAACTTTTGCCTGTGTTCTGCATCACTCTCCTGAAAGATCACAGCTGCGTCTCTCTCTCTCTCTCTCTCTCTCTCTCTCACTCTCATCAATTCTTAGCACAGAGAGATACCATGGTTACCTTTTCACCAAACTTTCTTTCTATACTAAGGTCTGTAGTACCTGCAGAAACTATCCATCCCTGTCTGTCGCTCACTTCGACGTTGTGTCAAAGAAGCGACACTAGAGCCCGAATATGCCTCTGATCTATGAAAAAAGGCCAATGACAAGTTGGCAGACAGTATTTGCATACTCCGCCCCAGGACATACGGGTATAAAAGCAGGGAAATACGTCGAGTTCATTCAGAAATGTTCTTCGTAGCCGATGGTCGTGCATGCAGTCAGCTGCGAGTCACACACCTGTTCCTGTTCCTCTGACGCTTTGCCTGCTATTGGATCTTCGGTGCACTTCAGCAGCTTTTCTCCTTCTCTGCACGGCAGTGCAGTTTGCCCCTGGGCGCTTCAACAGTGCAAAAACTTAAAAGAGTTTATTTAAAAGAGTGATTTTCTCTATAAAGGAGTATTTTCCTCTAAAAGAGCACTGCACAGCAGCGTTGAATGTCCTTTTCATGACGCGTCTTTATAAAGATGCCTTTCTGCCCCTGTGTAGTTTCTAGATGCGGTAGAGTGCTCTCCGCTTCAGGCAGCCACAGGCATTGTCTCATGTGTCTGGGCTGCGATCACACCGAGGCAGCGTTTGTGGATGGCTCATGTTCTCACTGCAAGAGCATGACCATGGCAATGTTGCAGTCACGGCTCGCTTTCAACAGAAAGCATGCCCCTCCAGCCGCCCCCCGCATTGCTCCTTCTTCCCACGGGATTGAGGACGATGCGGCTGGCAATGGAGGTGATCTGGGGACGGCAGCGGGTGCAGCTCCGCCGGGTACTCCCGTCCGTGCTCGAGGCAACAGCGGCTCGCCTCACAGCCAGCCTGCCTATCCTCTTGAGCTTGAGGTGGATGAGCTCACCACTGCATCAGAGAACGCAGCGTCTGACGCGGATGACTCCCCTGGGCTGCCGCCTTCGGGCCAGCACGCGCAGGCTGAGGCTGACGCGCAGATGTCTGATATGCTTGCCCGGGCCGCTGCCAGCATTGGGCTGGACTGGAACCCTCCGTCCTCCCCACAGCCTTTGCGGCTGGATGGCTGGTTCCTGGGGCCTCTGCGCCGCTCACAGCCATTCCCCAGGTGGACAGGGCTGTTGCACTCCACCTGTGCCCCGGGAACCCTACCACCTGGCGGGACAGCCCCATGACTGTTCTGACAAGTGCAGAGGACGCTTCTACCGGACATCCTCCTCAGTCACTAACCCGCCCCCTGCCAGGTGTCCGGAGCAAGGTAAGTGCTTCGAGTCTTCTCTCAGCTACAGAGCCCCGGGACGCATCCCGACCCGTAACGCTTGCTGTCCTGGACCATCCGACTCGATTACGCAATTCAGTTTGCCAGGCCCACGCCCCCCTTCGCGGGCGTCCGCTTTACCGCAGTACATGGTGGGCATGCCAAATCCCTGCGTGCGGAAATCGCTACTCTCTTACTCAAAGACGCGATAGAGCCTGCCCCTCCAACCGAGATGAAGAAGGGTTTCTACAGCCCTTACTTCATCATACCCAAGAAAGGCAATGGCGTACGTCCGTTTTTCAACCGGGGTTTGCACAAACTCCTGTTCAAAATGCTCACGCAAAAACGCATCTTAACTTGCGTCAGGCATCTAGATTGGTTCACAGCGGCAGACCTGAAGGACGCGTACTTCCACGTCTCAATTCTGCCTCGACACTGCACCGTGTGATGGTCACCCCCGCCTGCCACCAAACATTCAAACCCTGGACAGATCTCTGCTTTCTGCGGGCAGGAATACTCTTGCAGCAGGTGTCCCAATGTGTCCTGGTCACGACCGACGCCTCCAGATTGGGTTGGGGTGCCGTGTGCAACGGGCACGCAGCCGCGGGCCATTGGAAAGGGGCCCCGCTGTGCTGAAACATCAATTGCCTAGAGTTGCTGACTGTTTTCTTTGCCCTGCGGAATTTTCTCCCGTTAGTTTGAGACAAACATGTCCTTGTCAGGTCAGACAGCACCACCGCGGTAGCGTACATAAATCGCCAAGGTGATTGTAGAATCACCACATGTCACAACTCATCTGTCATCTCCTCCTTTGGAGCAAGCAGCGACTCAAGTCAACCTCAATGTGGTAGCAGACGTGCTGTCATGACAACGCTTGCCCGGTGGAGAGTGGAGGCTTCACCCCCATTTGGTCCAGCTGATTTGGGAACGATTCGGCAAGGCCCAGGTAGACCTGTTTGCTTCCCGAGAGACCTCCCACTACCTGCTCTGGTATGCCCGAACAGAGGCTCCCCTTGGGGCAGACGCACTGGCACACAGCTGGCCCTCAGGGCTGCGCAAGTACGCATTTCCCCCAGTGAGCCTTCTTGCACAGGTGCAGTGCAAGGTCAGGGAGGATGAAGAACAAGTCACCCTAGTGGCTCCCTACTGGCCCACCCGGGCCTGGTTCTCGGACCTCGTACTCCTCGCAACAGCTCTCCCTGGCGAATTCCCCTGAGGAAAGACCTTCTTTCTCAGGGACGGGGAACGCTCTGGCATCCGCACCCAGACCTCTGGAACCTCCACATCTGGCCCCTGGACGGGACGTGGAAGATCTAGCTGGTCTACCACCTGCCGTTTTAGACACAATCAACCAAGTCAGAGCCCCCTCTACCAGGCAACTTTACGCCCTGAAGTGCCGCTTGTTTGCAAATTGGTGCTCTTCCCAGGCTGAAGACCCACAGAGGTGCGCAGTTAGGTCAGTGCTCTTATTTCTGCAGGAGAGGCTGGAAGGGAGGCTGTCCCCTTCCACCTTGAGGGTGTGTGTTGCTGCTATCGCTGCCCACCACGACGCAGTAGACGGCAAGTCTTTGGGTAAGCACGACTTAATCATCAGGTTCCTAAGAGGCGCCCGGAGGTTAGTTCCTTCCCGGCTAAGCCTGTTCCCCTCCTGGGATCTCTCAGTGATCCTTGAGGGCCTTCAGAGACCCCCCTTCGAGCCGCTAGAATCAGTTGGACTCAGGGCCCTCTCTCTAAAGACAGCCCTGCTGATCGCGCTTGCCTCCATCAAGAGGGTTGGGGAGCTGCAAGCATTCTCTGTTAGCGACACTTGCCTGTAGTTCGGCCCGGCAGACACATATGTGATCCTAAGACCGGGCTACGTGCCCAAGGTTCCTACGACTCCCCTCAGGGTCCAGGTTGTGAACCTGCAAGCGAAGCTGCCCTGGGAGGGGGCAGGCTCAGCCCTTCGTTGCTGTGTCCGGTACGTGCTTTGCGTACCTACTTGGACCACACGCAGAGCTCTAGATGTTCTGAGCAACTCTTTGTCTGCCTTAGTGGACAGCGTAAAGGGAACGCTGTCTCCAAACAGAGGCCTTCCCACTGGGTAGTTGACACAATTACATTGGCTTATCACACCCAGGCCGTGCCCCTCCCCTTGCGGGTCCGAGCACACTCGACAAGGAGTGTTGCATCCTCACGGGCACTGGCCAGAGGCATCTCCCTGGCAGACATATGCAGAGCAGCAGGTTGGGCAACACCTAACACCCTTGCGAGATTTTACAATCTCAGGGTAGTGTCAGTTTCGTCCTGTGTTTTCTCAGGTCCGAGCCGGTAACACGCTGACGGATTGACTGGGTGGACCACTTGCGCCTAGCGCCCTTTCCCTCGGCCGAGGTAAAATCGTGCGCTTTTTCTCCAAGGCACTAACTCGGCTCCCTGGATGACTCCTCCCTAGCCCTGTGGGTCCGCAATTCAGTGGAGGAATTCGCCGACCCAATCCACTGTGGGTACTCAAATCTACCCTGTACTGGAATAGGTGCTCCACAGGCCGGGACTCCTGCGTGTACTCCTCTTGTGTGTATTTTCCTATGTTTAGGGTAACCAGAAGGATCCCGACAACTTTTATGGGTCATTGGGGAAGGGTACATGCAGTCTGACACAGCTGGTCGCCTTTGCACGTAAAATACCTGCCCGCTCCTGTGTCAGCATTACACTTACACGACTCGGCGCATGGCGTGATTTAAATTGGACCCCTAGTGTCGCTTCTTCGACACAACGTCAAAGTGAGCGACAGACGGGGAATGTCTAGGTTACGTATGAAACCTCCATTCCCTGATGGAGGGAATGAGACTTTGTGTCCTCCCAGTCACGTCGCTGAGCCGAGCCACTGTGGTGGCCGGACCATTTCCGGCCCCTCAGAAAAATCCTGAATGAATTCAACGTATTTCCCCGCTTGTATACCCGTATGTCCGGGGGCAGGGTATGCAAATACTGTCTGCCAACTTCTCATTGGCCTTTTTTCATAGATCAGAGGCAAATTCGGCACTCAAGAGAGACACCAGGTATCACTTCTTCAACACAACGTCTCATTCCCTCCATCAGGGAACGGAGGTTACATACTTAACCTAGACGTTTAGCATTCACATTCATCTCAGTAGCAGTTGCTCGGTTGGCACAAAACCACTCTTTACTCATGGTCACTCTTGACATTTTGAGCCAACCACCTTAACCAGAAATGCCATGTGGGAATCACTCTGCATGCTGATTGATTGATGACACCCCAAGGCACAGTCCTAAACCCTAACCCCTTTTTAAGCAAGCCATTTAACAAAATTAAGTGTATTAGGTTTCAAATTATATAACAATAGATATGTTGTTCAAAAATAAGAAAAAAATATTTGGACACTTTCTGGTTGTCAGGTGTTATTGAAACACACAAATAGTTAATGTGGGGAACCACACCTGTAGAACTCTGCAAGAAATTACTTTAAATATCCACTTACCTATACATCATGTACATAGTCATATTGGTTAAAAATGGCTCAGAGAAGCAAATTTTCTTCTGGCTCCACTTTAGAAAGGTCTAGAAGAATTTGTTTGCCAATGCCACTTCTTTTGATATTTTGTGTCTAATACAATGAAATGCACGCCATTTAAGTGTGCTTAGATTGTTAAAAATGGACTAAATACTTATTGGGGCCACTGTATTACCAAAAGGAATTGAAGCAAGACATTAATATAAACTCAATATGCATTCCAAACTTTCCAAATATTTAGGACAACTCAATTTAATAAGTAACTAGATACATATTTTCTGCAGGAAATGCCAGTGCTTAGGTTAAGGGTCAGTTCATCGAAAAATTTAAATTCTCTCATTTACTTACCCTCATGCCATCCCAGATGTATATGACTTTCTTCCTTTTGCTGAACACAAATAAAGATTTTTTTTGAAGAATGTTTCTGCTCTGTATGTCCATACAAAGCAAGTGAATTGCTGCCAAAACTTTGAAGCTCCAAAATCCATATAAGGGAAACAAAAAAAAGTACTCCAGAAGACTCTAGTGGTTAAATGCATATCTTCTGAAGTGATATGATAGGTGTGTGTTATGTTCTGCACAGATGAAATAGAACAACAATGATTACGATGAACTCAGATTCTTTGTTTAATTCTCCATGCAACAGAATAAGCTTAACATGCTCACATCATCAGTACTTCTTCACTCAACATACTTCTCTGCCTCTCTAACCACAATGCAACACCTAGCGTTCTGGATGAACATAACAGTGTGGGTGAGTAATGGATCAATGTTTAAGTCATTTTTCCATCACATTCAATTTCTCCTTCAGTTTTTGTGATACACATTCTTTGTTCATATCACCCCCTACTGGGCAGGGAGGAGAATTTTTGACAAAAAATTATTTAAATATTGATCTGTTTCTCGCCCACACCTACCATATTGTGTCTGAACACAATTGATTTAACAACTGGAGTCATATGGATTACTTTTATTCTACCTTGATGTGGATTTTGGAGCTTAAAAATGTTTGCACCCATCCACTTGCATTGTATTGACCTACAGAGCTGAAATATTCTTCTAAAATTCTTGTGTTCAGTAGAAGAAAGAAAGTCATACATATTCAGGATGCAAAGAGGGTGAGTAAATGATGAGAGAATTTTCATTTTTGGGTGAACCATCCCTTTAAAGTTGCATATAAGCTTGGTCCTGCCGTGCCGCCATGTAAATACTGCAATTCAATATTTATGTAGATTGATGTAGGTGTTTCAAATGTACCTAGGAGATACCAAGAAACCATATACAGCATTATTTAATTATTATTAATAATTTGAAATGTCAGTTCTAAATTTGTAAGTTGTCTGAATGCGTTCACAGCCCTGTGATATCTCTAATCGGTGTCTTCATTAATAAAGCGTTAAATTAGTTTTATAAGTCATGTCAGGGTCATCATGTCTTCATAATTACAATTACATACTAAGACTGTCTGATAGCCCTTAACCAAGATCTATTTTAGAATTACTACTTAATATCAGCCTGCAAAGACATAGTAAAACGCCTGCTGTATAAAATAAATCCATCCATAAGCTAATTAGTGACTTAAGTGTATATGTTTTATTTTTATTTTTTATTTTTTTCATAATGTTTGCATAATCAGAGTCTTTTCCCAACATGAGCTGCTGTGGAGTTTATGTTAGCTTGCTCACTGTCTGTGTTGATGATAAGGTACTTAGCCGACTGCTGAGTCAAGTTAACACACTGTACGGCACTGTGCGGAGGAACGTATGGCCCAGTTATTGGATTTAGTTACATTTAATTAACACTATTGCAACACAGAGGATCAGAGTTCATATGTCAGAAGCTTCCTGACTCTAGAATCCTGTCTTGACTGTTTAGTAATGGTAATTTCACAATCCTAACTTTAACTTAAGATCGGAAGTCTCTGTAATGCGGCAGAAGTGTTACATCTGTAGCACTGATGTCATGCTGTGAAGCTGAAAACTCAGCAAAAATAACTGTCAGAAATTTGTTGAGATATTGCTCACTGAGTGCCAGAGGCTATTCTATATCATTTGTGTTTTTATGAATGTTTTGTTTGCTAAGAAATGCTGATTCCTTAACTAATATTCACGTGTCAGCTGAAGTTACAGTAACTACAGCTAAAATTAATTGTCACAGTTTTATTACAGAGAAAACAGTAATAGCTTAACATATACACAGTTGTTCTGCCACTAATTACCATTTGTTATCATTGGTCAACATGTTTAGTTGTATAACAACAGATAAAATGTTTATTTCTGGGGTTTTGCTTAAATGGCAGTATTCTACATTTTAGCAGAAACCCTTGTCTGCAACATGCCATCTCAAACATCTCCCTCTAAAGGGAATGAACATTGTTACTGGACTGAACTCTGAAGTAAAAATAGAATAGGCATCTCTTCTCCGCATCAGCTGGCAGACATGTGATGGCGGTGATGGTGTTGGGGGGGGGGGGTCACATTGGCTGAGCCAATAGCGTGAGTTTGGTGTGGGACTTTCTGTTTCCGTCTGTTTGACGTTACAAAGTTGCATAAAAACGTCTGCTAAATGACTAAATTTAAATGTGCATAGAAATTACACACTGCAATATAGATTTTGGTCACTGCAGTATGGGGTAAGGGAAGGTAAGGATAAGGTTTAAGGGTAGAGGTTAGTGTGGGGTGTCTGTGTGGATTAAACACACAATAAACACTGCAGTGATGCCCCTATACTCTAATTTAGTATTAAATTAGGGGTGTAAATAGTATCTGCCACTATTTGCACAGGGGTGAAAATTGCACATAACACTTTTTGCACTTTGTGATTGATTATAGAGAGTGATTAATCACATGGCATTTCCGGATCTGGTGGTTGACTCAAAATTTCTGCCAGGAAATGAGTGCCCATGAGCAAAGAGTTATTTTGCGGAAGGCAAGCAACTACTATTGAGATGAATGTGAATGCTAATGGATAGCTTTCTCCAGGTACTATAGATCTTGTTATAGAAAAAGAGAAAGTTTGGTGAAAAGGTAACCATGGTAACTCTCTGTGCTAATATTACGAGAGAGAGAGAGAGAGAGAGAGAGAGAGAGAGAGAGAGAGAGAGAATTAGAATTTTGAAAATCCTTTATTACAATTGTTAAAATATTACATTAAAAAAGTATAAAAAATCATCTTAAAAGATATTCAAACCTTAAATTATCTTCAACAATTATACACAAAATCCCTTTATAACACCATATCATCTCAAAAGTAATAAGATCATTCATAGTCTTATAATAACGAAAGTCAATTAAAATCCTAGATTTTACAAGATTAAAAAAAAAACTTATTTTAACTTCTCATTTACATCTCGTTCAATCTTAATTTTCCTTGTAATATAAATTGCCATTTTGGCTTGACCCAATAAAAAATTAAACAACTGACACTGGAAACGATGCTTTCGATTGAATTTAAACCCATGCAAGTTGATTTTATTCCCAAATGTCCAACTATTGAGTCAACATCTTTAAGTCTTGGACCAGCCAGCTGTATTAAGTGTCCAAGTATTTTCACTCCAGATTTCAGATTTCAGAGTCTCTTCCAATGCAGGGAATGTTCTATCATAAGATATATCCAAGCGTGATCCATCAATTAGGGGTTCCTTTAACAACCAATGTAAAGAACTCATAGCATTGATTCTTTGTACAATAAACAGAGTCCATACTTTAAATACATTCCAATAAAAGCAAATTAGATAAAGACATTTTCTGTGGATTCATCCAAAACAAAGATTTGTCCAGTCCTAGACCTTTATAACTGTAAAATTGCACATGCTACATGTTTCCAACTTGAGTCAATTGGGCCAGTTAAAAGTCTTTGCACAAATTGGACCCTAAAAGCAGCTGTTCTGCTCTGTACATGTACAAGTCCATGTCCTCCTTTTTCTTTTGGTAAGTACAAAACAGCTTTTGGTACCCAATGCAACTTATTCCAAAAAAAATCAGTTAAAATAGATTGTATTTTTGACAATAAATCTAGCGGAGGATCAACACATTCTAATTTATGCCATAAAGCAGATGCTACTAGGTTGTTGATGACCAGTGTACAGCCTTTAAAAGATAATTTTGGAAGTAAAAACTTCAATTTATCTAAGCGACCTTTTACTTTTTCAACAATTCCATAATTTTTTTTTGCATAAACACTTGAGTCTCCTAAAAACACACCCAAGTACTTAAAACCTTCTCTGGACCACATTAATCCTTATGGTAGTTTTGGCAATCCATTTGATCAACTACTGACCAAAACAGCCTCACTTTTAGACCAGTTTACTTTTGTAGCAGATATTTTCTTAAATTCTTTTAATATTTCCAGCATTAAATCAATGTCTCTCTGTCCATTAATTAGCACAACAACATCATCAGCATAAGCTGATAATTTAAATATATGTTTGCACTTAGGAATACATACCAGTTAAAACATTTCTTAGCTTACATAAAAGGGGCTCTATTGCCAAAGTGTGCAACATTCCTGACAGAGCACAACCTTGTCTGACACCTCTATACACTTTAAAAGGAGCACATAAATTCCAAATAATTTTCAATAAACTTTCAACATCGCAGTACAAAGCTTTAATAATAGAAACAAAATTAGGCTTAAAACCAAAAGATGTTAAAACATCCCACAAATAATTATGTTCAATTCTGTCAAAAGCCTTTTCTTGATCTATTGACACTATACCAAAGGTTAAGATTATTGCCGATGACCAAAAAATCTCTAATAAAACTAATATTATCAAAAAAAATTATCTTTGGAACACAGTAAATCTGATCAGGATGTATGACTTTTTCTAAAACTTCACTTAATCTATTAAGCTAGAACTTAAGAAAGCAATTTATTTTTTGAATCTCATTCAAATCACCCTTTTTCGGCAACAGAGCAAGAATTGCCCTACGACAGCTCAGTGGTAGCCGTCCCTTAACCAAACTATCATTGAGTACCTCTACTAGATCTATACTTATCTCTGGCCAAAAAGTTTTATAAAACTCAACTGGTAGGCCATCAATTCCTGGAACTTTGCCACATTCCATACTTTGGAGAGCTTTATTCAATTCATTCAAAGTTACAGGCTTACTAAGCTCAAAATTAGCTTCATCAGAAACCTGGGGCAAGTTATCAAAAAAAACATTATCAACAGTTATTTCATGCATGAGCTCACTTTTATACAAATCTTCATAAAAACTGACCGCCCTCTTTCGAATTTCAACAGGATCAGACATCAATACTCCAGTATCTGAGTGTAAGGCATGAATAAGCCTTTTTTGCCCATTTTTTTTCTCCAAATTAAAGAAAAATTTAGAAGAAGCGTCCATTAACTCTATATTCTGGAAGCATGACCTAACTAGAGCTCCCTGTGTAACAGTATCCATCAGATTGGCTAAAGAGCTTTTCTTTTCTTTAAATCTCTTGAAAAGTGTTGATTCACCAGTAACATCAACAATTTCTTTTAAATCCGATAACTCTCTCTCAATGTTTTAATTGTACTAATTATGCCTCCTGTGAAGCTGAAAGTATATTGTTGACACAATTGCTTAATCTGTGCCTTTGCAAGGTCCCACCATTGCTGTAGGGACTGGAAAGAAGACTTTGTGGATATAAAATTATTCCAAAATTCTTTAAAAATCTCTTTAAAATGCTTATCGCACAATCATTTATTATTTAAATGCAAATAAGCACTTTTCGGCTTAATGGAGTTTGCGGTTACAACACAATGTACTAATCTATGGTCAGAAAAACTGACTGAAGTAATGGAGCAACTCCTAAAGAAACTAAACTGGTGTTTATAACCATAAAATCTATCCAATCTAGCAAGGGATGCTAGGTTGTCATATGCATGAACCCATGTATATTGTCTCTGAGAATTATGAAAATTCCTCCACATATCAACGATCTCATGAGCTTTTATTACTTCAATGAGTCGCTTACGTGATGGCATGTGAGGTTCAACATGATTCAGATCCATAACATGTTCAGTACAATTGAAATCACCAGCAATGATTAGCTGGTGAATTATCTTCTGAATTACAATTTGTTAAAATGTTATTCAGAGTATCCAACAAACTCATTCTTTCAATTGCATTGGTGTGGTCATATACACAAATAAATACAAAAAAAAATTATTTTCAATCTGAGCTCTAATTTTTTAAGTCTACCTTTTAACATTTCTTCAACTTGATAAGAACATGGTATGAGACTATTAGAAAATAAAACAGCAACTCCCCCACTGATTGAGGTCAAATGACTTAAAACAGATAACCCATCAAACTCCCTTGCCCAAAAAGCAGCATTTCCTTCATCACTTTGGGTTTCTTGAACAAAAAGAACATCAACTTTTTTCTATTTAAGTATTTCAAATTGGTCCTTCTCTTGCCCCATTTATATTTAAAGAAGCAATCTTTATATCTCCCATAAATGAGGAAAGCAAAAAACATAGAACTCAGAAAAAAGAAAAACACAGCCAAATTTAATTTAAGCATTTTTACTGCTGACATTTTTCTCTGGATGTGCATTTAGCTTTCCAAGGATTTTCTTCAAACGTAAAACCTCTTGGTTTGTGAAGCAACTTTCACTCCCAAACAACTTAACTTTTTCAACAAATTGCAGGACATCTGGGAAATATTCTTCAATGCGCACTTTCCTCGCATTTTTTGTCACTTTTAAGAATGACTTAATATCATCTATCACTAGTTTTCACTCGAAAAAACACTTTGTGGTAAACTACACGCAATGCTGCGTTCAGAAATTCACTTTCACTCTCTGTATCTGTCTGGCTAAAGTCATATTAAGCTCCTCTTTTTGCTTGTTTGACCATATGACATTGCTGTATTCTTCGTTTCTGTGGTGTTTTAATGTACAGTCATCATATTCAGTCAAATTCTGATTATCACCATCATTAACAGGAGAGTGCACAACAGCCATTACAATACTGGCATCATTTTGCACTTCACTTTCCTACTGATCGCTCTCTAAAACACCAACCACAATCTGTTCCTCGACAGAATTCTCTGTTGATCCATTGTCCACTACATTTTCAACATTTTTCACAGCAAAAGATGTCTGCACTGAACTGGGTCCAGGCATTGTAACATCAGTAGCCACAGCAGTATGATTCTGCAAATCTTTATCCTGTACCTTATTTTTAACAATATTCTCTGATAAGGATATATTATTGGGCTTATCAATTTTGCCTGGACAGGCTCGGACAAGATGCCACATTCCACCACATCCAAAACACTTCATGTTGTTCATAGTGGCAAAAATTACAGAATTATATTCCTCATGACGAAAATTCAAGGATAAATCTAATTCATTGAGGTTGTCTTGTAGGATCATGTAAACACGCCTAAACGATACAACGTGTTTCAATAGCGGAGATTTACTCCCAATTGGAATCATCTTGATCGGCTTTTGAAATGAAGGTTGGTACATTAGATAGAGTTACTCTCTTTGAAGGAGTAGAAAGAGAAAATACTGGGGTAAAGATACTGTGGAGCGGAGGGAGGTGGGGCCGGGCTGGAATGTTGCACGCCCGGTCCCCAATCGGCCTCATGGAGCACGCGAGGGATAAAGGCAGCCGGTGACAACGGTTTGAGAGAGAGAGAAAATTATGGGCGGCTGCCCTGTATGTGTTTATGTTTGAGTGTTTTTGTTTGTTTGTTATTAAATATTATTTATATTGACAAGCCAGTTCTCTTAACCCCCTTACAGATACCATTGATCACAACCCCATTTTCTACCAGCTGATTCGCTAAATCAATTGTTTTCAGAAACACAACCACAGCATTATTCATGCGGGACGCGGACAAAATGTTTTCATGTCCTATTACTTCACCCACTGCTAAACTGCACTCTTCTACACTGGCAGTCGAGACTATTTTAACTCCATGACGCCGCGTTAATGAGTTAAAGCTCCCGCCATCCGAGCACGTCAGCTCCCAGTACAGTTCTGGGAGCTGACGTGCTGGTAATTCACCCGCTTTTTTTTCACAAACTAAATCCTCAGTACAAAAACAAAAAACTAAATAAATTTAACATTCAAAAAAGACAAAGAATAAACTGAAAGATAGAAAAAGAGAAACCACTCATACCTGACACAACAGCCACACACTCACGCTCAAAGCTCCGCCCATTCACTCCACTCATACGTACAGAGAGAGAGAGATGCAGCTGTGATTTTCCAGGAGTGTGATGCAGAACACAGGATAAAGGGTTAATATTTTACAGTGCGGTAGGTTAACCTTTCATCAAACTAAGAGTCCAACACCATATTTACAGACCAACTGGACACACGCAGACAGAACACATAGAACATAGAGATGAAGGGAGTGTGAGATTGAAAGAAAGGGGGAATTCAAAGAAAAAAAAATTAACAACATATAATGTAGGGGAGATCAGTGTTAGTTGTCACACAATAAAGTTGTTGCAAAGATTATATACTGGTTTTGAGTTTAAAAAAAATTCTCTAGCAGTGATTTTGTACTTTGTTTGAACACAAAGTTGGAAATAACACACTAAACAAGTTTGACAGCTTTGTCTTTGCTTTTGCATTACCTTGATGACATATTTACATGAGCAGATTTCGCAAACCAATGTTCAAAACATCATAGAAAGCCAAGTGTTTACATTTGCAAGGCATAAAAACATATGCACATGATAAATAAGATCCTTGTAACAGAACCATTGGCCTGAAAGGGCAAAAGACAGTTTCGTCAACCAGATTTTAACTCTCTCATACTGGCCCCAGCCATTCTTATTGTTGAGTCCTGGGGTTTGAATGTGAGTTAGGCAGCAGCTGTAACAGGATCACCATGTCTTGTGTGTATAACGAAAACACATTTTGTGCAAAGGGAACCAACAGCTCAAACCACATTTCCCAATTGACTCACAGCTGACTCAATTTCCTGTCATCACTGTCATTTTGGACTCCATTTCCCATCAACATCACAACAGATGCCATCTCCCATTACAAGCGCTTAATATGCAGTTGGCACACTGAGCTACTTGTATCTCTTGTCAATCATGCATGAAGATGACACAACACAGATAGATAAAATCAAGTGTCTGTAATTTCCACGATGATGTTTTAATTATTGTGTTATGTGAGCATCCTTGCCCCATTCTTTTTCCAAAAATAAAAAATAAAATGTTGTGAACAGGTAAGGAATGAGTGAGGCAGGTATTGCTGCAGGTAGTTGTGACTGTATTAGTGATGCTTGAGTTCCAGTGTTTATAGAATAGGTCCTGGAGCATAGGTTCTTGTTATATGACAGCTCTACAAATGACTTTGTCCATAACAGCATGCTAATGCTTACGGTAAAACACTGATTATGGTCACAGTCAAGCAGCAGCATTGGACGTAGAATTTGTTCCCTTATGTGTTTTTGAGCCTGTATTCATCTTCAAATGCATCTTGTATTTGTGTTCATTATAGAGAGTGGGCTCTTTTACTAACTGTAGGTCTCTCTCTCTCTCTCTCTCTCTCACACACACACACACACACACACACACACACACACACACACTGCAGTACAGTTATCTCTCTTCTCTCTCTATCTCCACCTTTTTTATATTCAGTCCCTTGTGTTGTCTTCCTCCCGCATCTCTCCATCACTTTCTCTTGCTCTCTGTTTTTGATTCACCTACGGTATGTTGTCTTTCCCTTTCTATCTCTCTGTCTGTTTCATATTCATTCCTTTCTGTTTAGCCTTCCTCATCCTTCTTTCTCTCTGGGATAGATTATTAATATTAATGTTCCCCTCCCTCTTCTGCTATCCATCTCCTATCTTTCCTTTCATTTCCCTCTTTCTCTGTCTTTCTCATTTTCTTAACATTTCTCACTTGCTATCTACACTTTATCTATCTCAGTATTCATCTGTTAGTGTTGATGATTCTCTTCTATCCCTACAGCTGTACGGTCATCTATCAGTTTTATAATCTCTCCATCTCCTTCTGCCTCTCTTCCTCTCGTTTTTTTGACTGTGCAGAGTGTAAAGTCTTGTGTTAAATGAACATGCATGTCAGCATGTGATAATTAGGCCCATCATCATTAGTAATGGCCTGTGTCTCATTGGATACATTTTCTGGAATCTAAATAAACTGCAGTGAGTGTTGAACCCTCTTGCTTGGGGTTCGGGGCTGAATTAGCCATCCATCAGCCTGAACACATTGTACCAGTTAATGCTGTTCTAAGACCCCATGAGCTTAAAATCCATAGGCAAGTATGGACATAAAGATTAGTACCATAGTTCACAGGCACAGTATTATTGTAGTAAAGCACAGGGGATTTGAGAATATAAATCTAGAACTGATGAAAGTGTGTAAGTTCAGCCAAATGCTCTGCATTGCAGAACAACAACTAACTCCAAGGACATAGATTAGAATCAAAACAAGCAGGTACAACCCTCCCAATATTTATACCATGATCAATGGAAACATGTAAATTCTTCATACTGTAACCCCCTAAAACAAGTTCTATGAAACACATTTCCTCTGTATTACTTAAAAAACTAATTTGTCCCTGTTTTGTTTTTACATTCATTTTATTGCAAGTAATCTTTATGTGACATTTTACCAATTCAGTGAACCTGAAATCATGTCCATATTTGACACTCTAATGGGCGTTTCCTAACCAGGCATGATGTGATATGATTCCAACGAAAAGCAATTTGTCCGTCAAACACAATTATAGCCAATCAGAATATAATTAATGTTTTAAAGATAATGTGAATAGTTCACACAAAAATAAGATTCTCTCAATCTTATTTTTGACCTTATGCTCTCTTAAACTTTCCACATAGACATTCCATCTTTTGTGAAACACAAGCAAAGATATTTTGGAGGATATCTGATGTCTGTTTGTCCGTACAATGAAATTCAGTGTGGTCCAACACTTTCTGGAACCCGTTGACTTGCATTGTATGGACAAACAGACAAAAATCCAAAAACAGACAAAAAAAGTTTGTGTTCCACAGAAGAAAATCATACGAGTTTGAGACAGCATAAGGGTCAGTAAATCCTTTAATGTAGTTATGTGGAGTAGGATTTCGGGCAAATGAGTTTTCAGGGTGGGTGGAAATGTTTCAGAAATAGAAGCCAAGTGATGCAGCTGGTTAGAACAAAAACTCAAATATAACTTTTATCATTGTTGCTTTTATAGTCTGGTCAGGACACGGTGTAAGAATAACAAAAATAATTCTGTTGTCTTAATTCTCCTATGTTTCTCTTTTTGCAGTAAAATGGGTATTCATCACAAAGAGGCTTGTTAAATCAGAAGATCCTTTAAAGCAAAGAAGGCACAACTTATGTAATTGTATCTGTACTGCAAAAAAAATATTAAACAATGACGAAACAGCTCAACAACCAAGGAGACTGAATATTTCCACAAAAAAATGCAGGCATGAAGTGAATCTTTGAGGAAAGCTACAAAAGTGAACAGACTTCAAAAGACATTTGCACCTTTGGAATCAGCTTATCAACCTCTTTGAAACACAGGAAAGGTCATGACCCAGTTGCCATGCGCATCACCACGGTGACCAGCCTTTCTAGTCCCTCCCCCCTCCTCCTCTTATTGGTCCAGCTACTGTTGTGGCTCATCCTCCCAGGCGAAGGGACAGTGGGAGCCGCCTCTACCTGTCCCGCTCCTTGCAGTTGTTCTAATCAAGCGAGTCGAGTGATCTGTACAAGGCGAAACTTAGACGAGGTGCCCGAGAGTATATCAAACAACACACGATACCTCAACCTACAGGAGAACTCGATACAGGTAAATACAGACCAGACCAATCACTTCCCATCAGACTACGGTATGTGAGAGAAGGATTATGTGCTACTGTGTTTGCATTTATTTGTATGTTTGTTTGTTTACACACAAAAAATATTGAGTGTCAGTTCCACTAATGTGGCTTGAACACTGCATTGTGTAAGCACAAATAATGAGGTTTCAGTGTTGAGTTTGGTATTAAAGGGATACTCGCCTCATGTTGTTCCAAACCCATATACATTTTTTTTTTTCTTCTTTGAAACACAAAATGCAGAATGACAGCTTTAGTCGCCATTCACTTTCATTTTATGGGAAAAAGTCGCAATTAAAGTGAATGGTGACTGACACTAATAAACTACCATACTACTACTATACTATCTGTTGTGCTCCATTGAACAAGGAAATTCATACAGGTTTAAGAGAGATGAAGGTATTTCAGAATTTTCATTTTTGGATGAACTATCACATTAAGATAACCTACTTTGTGTGGGAAGTTATGGATTTCTTAAGATGAAGAATTTGCAACAGCAAATACTCAAATAACCCCAGCACTGGAAGAGTTAATAAAAAATAAGCCTATTACATTTTTTTTATAAAAATAATAATAACAATGCTCAATTATTCATCAATCCTCAATTTAAGCATAAAAATTCTGATTGGTTATGTCCTCGAGCCCCACTTGAAATGATTAAAAATCTAAAAATGTTTTAATACCTGAAGGCATCCTAGATTCTTTGGCTTCTTTCTCTCTCTTAGCATTATACCATGAGAGTGCAGCTCTGACAGTTTCCACCCTCCTCTTCAACACCCCCAACCCAGTGTGTTTAACACCCTCCTCCCCTCCCCTGCTCTATATAGAGAGAGGATTGTGGCAGTAGGCCAGGAGAATGCTTCTCTCTGCCCAAGAAAAGGGCTGTATGGCTGTATCAAATGCACTGAGACTCATGGTTACAGAACACATAGCATTAAGTATGCATTAGCAAATTCTAATAAGATAACTGTTAAAGGGAAAGTTCACCCAAAAAAATAAAATTAAAATAAAATCTGTCATCATTTACTCACCCTCATGTTGTTTCAAAGCTGCATGACTTTCTTCCTTCTGTTGAGCACAAGAGGAAATGTTATACAGAATATCAGCCTTTGTCAGCATTCACTTTCATTGAATGGAAAAAAGCTGCAATGAATGTGAAAGGAAACTGACACTAACACTGCCTAACATCTCCTTCTATGTACTATTTTCATTTTTGTGGTGAACTATCCCTCTTCTAACTGTTTTCTTCTTTGGTTAAGTCAAGTTGATTTTTTTCTCTTCAGTGTTTACTGAGATTTAAACTTGCATACCTTTCACATGTAACATTGGTTTTAAAGGAGTCATGAATTGGAAAATCAAACTTACCATGATATCGTGACGTATGAGTTCATAGCGCTATAAAAGCATACTGTAAATTTCAGAACCGAAAACTTCTTCATTAATCCAAAAAAAGGCTTTATTGAAACTAAGGTGCAAAAATGGCTTGTTCTCTACTTCCTCCTGAATAAAACGTCATTGTGAGGTATTACATCAGCACAGGCCAGCCTCTGCATAAACAGATCAATGCCTACTTTATCTTCGACACTGCTCAGGCCCGCCCATCGGTCGTGCGGTTAGAGTAGAGTGGTGAGATTTTTTTTGGAGCATGTCACCCAACATTAAGAAAGAGTGGCTGATGTTTATTTTTAATGAAGTTCTGGATCGCGACAATAAGAACGTGTTTGTTTGCTTAATTTTGCCAATGATTCTTTCACAAACAAGGTGAAGCAGGCTTTGCAGAGAGACTTAAATTAATAGTTAATGCAGTGCAAACTATATTGGACTCAACAGGGATGTCGCAACAAACAAGTGTGAGTATCCATGTTAATTGTTTTGCTTCGTATGTTACAGACTGTTAGATTTGTACTGAGTATTTGATTTGATCCTAGTGATTTTAGACTCTCGTTTATTAGTTTTAAATCACAGGGATCTCTAAGTAGTATATATTGTCTTGTTCTGTTGGCATTATGTCACAATTGCCACATATGCACCTAAAAAGTATTGATATCAATATATTTAGACAATCTCTTTCCTTTTTAATGAAAACATGACTCATTGTAATGAACAACAGAACAAAGATGATTATATGATGAACTACAGTGTGACAAACACCGGTGAATGTATCCTGTACATGTTTACATATTGCATAGTAAGTGTATCCTTTCACAGTTATAAATGTGATAGCACCATGTAGTTACACTTTATTTGGTACTGTCATGCGTTACTCTGCATTTGTAAAACGCGGAAATGTTTCACTGTTGGAAAATGGCCCAACTATGTAACAAGATACACACCGTTGTGTCGCGTCTTGGTTTAAACAAGAATAAAAGTAATACCTATTACACAAATAGACAAGTAAATTACAGTGATTACCACGCTGTCACAGACTGCATTATCTGCGGTGTTTGTGGAGGGGGTTAATCTGGGATCAGACTCTGGCTCAAACAAAGTTTTCAAAACAACCCCACACACACATAATGTTGGGAGGGTTTACACTTTTACACATGCAAAGATCTTGCCCAGACACAGCAGTGGGCATTTACACTGAAGTCTTCAAGAACACATACCCCCAAAAATTGAGCATTTGAATCAGAGGCACAAAAACTGGGTACAAAATGACCAATTATTCCTAAATTATTACTACTTTTAATGGAAAAAAAATCACACTAACATTATAAGTGGACCTCAAGGAACATTATAAAATAAAATAAAAATCCAATTCATGACACCTTTAATATGCTTTTTCCATGAAAAAGGACAAATCAAATAAAACAACTCTTAAGAATATGCATGTTTTCTGTAAAAATATATAGCAAACAAGAAACAAACAATAAGAGGTTACAGACAGAGTATGGTTGAAAAACATTTTCTGAAAAGCACTACATTAAATAATGAATGTACCTTTTTTTAAACTTTATTTTTGACTTTATTGTTTGTCTAATATGCTATGAAGCAGTCAACACAGGCATGTAAACTGAGCACACAACTCAATCATAAACCTGTACCTGTTATTTTCTTAGGTGATAAAATCAGATACATTCAAACACTTAAGGCACCTGGAGATCCTCCAGCTCTCCAAGAACCAAATTCGTCAGATAGAGGTGGGTGCATTCAATGGCCTCCCGAACCTCAACACTTTGGAACTGTTTGACAACCGCCTCACGCTGGTGCCATCACAGGCTTTCGAGTACCTCAGCAAGCTGCGGGAGCTGTGGTTACGAAACAATCCCATTGAAACCTTACCAGGTTATGCCTTTCACCGTGTCCCCTCACTGCGGCGTCTTGACCTTGGTGAACTCAAGAAGCTGGATTATATTTCTGATGCAGCTTTTGTTGGACTCATCAACCTGCGCTACCTTAACTTGGGTATGTGCGGCCTGAAGGACATCCCGAACTTGACATCCCTGGTGCGACTAGAAGAGCTGGAGCTGTCTGGGAACCGTCTGGAAATCATCAGACCGGGTTCCTTCCAAGGCCTGGAATCTTTGCGCAAACTGTGGCTCATGCATTCTCAAATGTCTGTCATTGAGCGCAATGCCTTTGATGATCTCAAGAACCTAGAGGAGCTCAACCTATCTCATAATTCCCTGCACTCATTGCCCCATGATCTTTTCACACCTCTGCAGAAGCTGGAGAGGGTGCACCTCAATCATAACCCATGGGTGTGCAACTGTGATGTGCTGTGGCTAAGCTGGTGGCTTAAAGAAACTGTACCGAGCAACACAACCTGCTGTGCACGGTGTCATGCGCCACCCTACCTGAAGGGAAAATACATTGGAGAGCTGGACCAGAGCCATTTCACATGCTACGCCCCTGTCATTGTGGAGCCACCCACTGACCTTAATGTGACTGAGGGCATGGCTGCTGAGCTCAAGTGTCGCACTGGTACCTCCATGACCTCTGTCAACTGGATCACCCCAAACGGAACCCTAATGACCCATGGCTCCTATCGGGTCAGGATTTCCGTGCTGCATGACGGCACACTGAATTTCACCAACGTAACTCTACGTGACACGGGCCAGTACACCTGCATGGTGACCAACTCAGCAGGGAACACCACAGCAACTGCTGTTCTGAATGTGACTGCAGCAGATGTCAGCGTCAACTACACCTACTTCACCACAGTCACTGTGGAAACAGTGGAGACCACAGGAGAGGAAGATTCCGCCTTGCGTGCCATCAATGAGACCTTTATCCATATTCCTGGCCCTACACCTTCTGGCCACCTCTGGCATGATGTTGTCCCCACTACAGCCTCTTCGCTCTCGATCCTTGGCTCATCGTCCTCACCCCGTGCAACCAAACCCACTTTCACCTTCCCCATATCTGAACCCAACTACCCCTCTGGGCTTGACGATGTGATGAAGACGACCAAGATTATCATTGGGTGCTTTGTGGCCATCACCTTCATGGCTGCAGTCATGCTGGTGGTGTTTTACAAGCTGAGGAAACAGCACCAGTTGCACAAACACCATGGGCCGGCACGAGCCATTGAGATCATTAATGTTGAAGATGAGATTGGAGCAGGAACAGGCCTTCGTGGCAGTGGCATCTCAGGAGGTTCCACAGTACCACAAGTAGGGTCCGGCGGAGGCAGTCAGAGCATGCGTCTTCACCACCCAGAAATTGTCAACCTCCCCAACCTTGCACGAGCAGAGCATCTCAACCATTACTACAAAGCCCATCACTTTAACAATAACATGATAGTTCTAGGCCTTGGTGGAGTTTCTGGAGGCCTAAACAATAACAACAACCCTTCTCCTTGCTCCCAGGCCCAGACTACCTCCATCTCTTGCACACAGATGCCAGACTTTGCAGGTAGCACACCATGCTCCATGCCTTCTTCGATGCCCCTTCCAACCCTTGGCATCCATGGGTCACTGAAAGGCCTGATGGGCAAGGGGCAGAACCCACAGATTGAGCCATTGCTCTTCAAGAGCGGCTCCAAGGAGAATGTCCAAGAAACCCAGATCTGAAATTGAGGAAGAGAGAGAGGGAGAGAGAAAATGGTAAATGTACAGATTAATGATCTAGAAGGAGTATCAGGGAGATAGAAACAGATTAAGAGTATTGGCTGTTCAACCCCTATGGGTATATTCTCAGGAGTAATTACAAAGGTATGCCCAGCATTATATGAAATATTACCTACAAAAGAATAAGACACAGCTGTGAAATCATTACAAAGTAAATGCGCTGGCAGAGAGTGGGGGAGCCTCTAGAAGGTAACCAGTCAACCTCACTGCAGTAGAGATCACAGTCTTTGCCACAATCTTATCCACACATATTAAGGATATCATTGAACATCAGCAAACAATAACACACTTGTCAAAACAATATGAATCAATACATAACTTTTCAATGCAGGATTGATAAGTATGTTCTAATCTTGCACCAATCTGTGCCAAAGCAAAATCTTTGCACATCAGCATCACTACGTATGTGTACAGACTCAATCTCCGAAGATGAAAAGGTCAATACATATGCGGGTATACATCCTCATATACAGAACTCCATTAATAAAGCAGAGATGATACAAAAATCAAAATACATCTTAGGCACCATCAGGTAGAGGTGTATATAAGAATTCATGAAAATGTAAGCAGAACCTTAAAGTAAATCCAAAAAATTACAGACAAAATTGGCTGAGAACGAAAGATTAGCTGTGCTAACGGTTTAGAGTGCAACAGATAACGAAAAGGATCATTAAAAATTTGTAGAGGTTCACAGTCCTACTCAAGGAAATTGGATTAATAGACCAGCACTGTGTAGAGGGCTTGTGTTTCATGATGGTGGACACAGTTTCTCCCCCCTTGCGCAATGGCTCTCACAGTTGAGGAGAAAATGAACCGAATGAGCAAAAAGACAATGCTCAAAAGAGCATATATAAACTATGAAAGTATACATGATATATAAATATATTTTCATTCAGAGAAATAAATTATGAAGAATCTTTACATTTTTCTGACTGAAAGCCACGGCTTTTGAAGAATTTAGCAACTGCTGTTGTAGCGCTTTGTCACTGATAAATCCTTATTTTCTGCTTAAAAAAACATTGTAAACTGGTACACCCTCACTGGACAGAGGGAAATGGTTGCATATAAGAATTTTGGAAATTGTATTTGATTTCAGATTCTTTGACTTTGTTTTTCATACAAGTCTTAAAAGGTCCCTTTCTTGTTCTTTAATTAACAGGGTCATTGAGGAGAAGCAATTTTAATTCACATTATAAATACCCTACAGTATGAATATGCAGGTTTTTGAGATCCAAACTGGGTCAATATCAGTTTCCACCATTATTAACAGAATCATAAAGACAATAATGATGTTACTATGTAATGCAATGAAAATAAGCTGCAAAGGTTGATCTACATGCTGCTTTTCTAGTAAAATGGGAAGTAATGAAATCTGATTAAAAAAAAGAGGCTAGTGTTGATATTGTTTTACAATTACTATCATCATTATTGAAAAGTTCCAAAAGCATAGCAAATTTTGTCAGTTTCTTTGTTTTTACCTTGAGGTGATGTTTGTATTTCGTTGTGTAGAAAGTGTTGCTACAGTTGATAATCCCCTCAGTTGGAATAACAGTGGAAGTACTGACACTGACAACTTTTTGCTTGAAGCACCATGAAGCCGCAACTACAATGACAAAAACTCCAAAAAAAAAGGAAATGGATGGGCCTTAAAATGGCTCCCTCAATGGCCTGTTTTTGTACAAGACAAAACTGGGACCCTGCCTTTTTTGCCATGATTCAGAACAGAACACAAACTCTGGTGATTCCTGCAGGGTTGAAATGGATTATAGTGAACACTGTGTCCAAACATGTGGACGGAACTACTGTTTGAGCAGAGTTTCTGAAAGCAAATGGAGGACAGCATTTGAAAGGTAAGAGAACCCCACTCAGTGAGTGAGATTGGAGTTTGGAAAGCTTTTTTAAAAATAAAAATGGACAAATAAATGAAAACTATAGAAACTTATAGAGCTCTTTTAAAAACAAACTATTATGATAATAAGTGTCTTTTCATTGTTTTTATCTAGTTTCATTTTGTTTGTTTGTTTTTCAAAATCAAGTGTTATCTTAATTGTAATATTGTTATTGTTATTATAATTAGCTAATATTACACACGTTATAATTATAAAACAATTTCTGTTAGCAGAAGTCACTATGAAATTATATATATATATATATATATATATATATATATATATATATATATATATATATGTCACACAAAATGGCAACTGAAATTGTGTAACTTTGTGTCATTGATTTTTTTTTGTCTTTTCTTTTCTCATGTATTTGAGGTATCACTGTATGTAACCCTTGGAGCTTTGTAGATTGGAGACAGTTCTTTTCAGATACAGACAGAATGTGATGTGGCTGGTTGGTAGCGTCATTCTCTGCTGAGAAAGGTATGAGAGAGAGACCAGACTTCTGATATAGACTTGTTCTCAGAATGTCACCAATTATCAGTACCAAGAAGTGCGACTGTGCCATGTCAACACCCTGTTGCCACGGCAACACGCCTTCGCACTAATGTGCAAAACACTGTCAAAGCCAGGTTGCTATCTTCATGGGTCCCCATGCCTGTGTTCGTCAAAACGTGTTACCCGACAACACGTACAAATAACCACACACGTTCTCACACCCAAACGCGATGCCACCTCCGTGTCAGTTGTCATCCGACATATTAGCGCAGCCATACTCTGGCGCTGCATTCCAACAGGTTCCCATGGTGAGGTTTCCCTGGCAACTGTTACTGCTGCGACAGTCCTCATCATGGCGTTCAGGTCTTAGATGCAAATGCGAGGACAGAGGCAGTATAGGACACCATTTACGAGGACATAACTGTCTCGTTTACCCTACACATTGCCATCCATGTTCTTAAATTGCAAATTAGCATATTCATAGTACTTATATTGCACCTCAGCTCTGCATATCAATAAATCCCCTTGTCAATGACATCCATGGATATTAAGTCGCAGTTAGTGAGATGTCCATATCTAATACACCATTGATCTTCCATAGGCACATCCATTATCATATTTTCCGTCTCATATCCGTGATTTGCATATGCTCATTTGGTTCTCTAGTGATTAACATAAACATCTGTTTGCGTGTGCACGCATATGTGTGCACCAGACAGAAATCGTATTACATTTATGTTCAAGGCATCTGCTTTCTTTCCAAAGCAACTTATAAGAAAGTGTTGCCAAGTAGATTGGTAGTGGGCAAAGACTGTTATAACATATCACATATCGCATCCTGATCACTTGGGATCTGAACCTAGCCTGCAATCTCAGATACAAATATTTTTATATAGATTTTGAAAGCTGTGACAAAGGTATAAAGACAGGCGCCCTCTCTCCCTCTTAGCACTGCAGTATCTGAGTCACAGGGATGAGAACCCAAAACACACACTCATACACATCGAGCCGGTGAGTCTCAGCTCTCTCTTAAACACACTTTGCAGAGAAAGGCCCTGCCCATCTGCTGTTTAGAACTTATGCAAAGAGCACCTGAGAATGTGGTGTTGCGGGTTTGGCTTAACCATGTGTCTGTATGTGAGTGTACGACAACTGCAATTGCATATGAAAATGGCCATTACAGCTTTAGTAGGCTTATTTGAAGACAGCCATGTATTTCAATCAATGTTATCTCATTGATCTGTTTTTTCGTTGCCCTCTGTGTGTGTGAGGGAGAGTTTGTGGTATGCATGTTTTACATAAGTGTGTGTTTCTGTTGTTACTTTGTAACTTTAAGTGTGTGTATGCTGTGTGTGTATGTGGAAAGCATGTGTGTTTTTGTGTGTGAGTTTTCACATGTGTTTTACAGTTTTAAAGGGATAGTTCACCCCAAAAATTTTATTCTGTCATCTAAACCTATAAGACTTGCTTCTGTGGAACACAAAGGTGTTAGGCAGTATGTTAGTCACCATTCGCGTTCATTTAATCTTTTCCATACAGTGAAAATGTATGGGGACTGAGGATGTGATTCTGCTTACAACTCTTTTGTGTTCCATGGAAGACAGTAAATGATGGAAGAATTTTCATTTTTAGGTGAACTATCCCTTTAAGAAACAGGTGAGAAGGTGAGAGTCAGACATCCATTTTAAATCCCCAGTTTAAATCACTTTAGTATGAGTAGTTGTTCTTTTGCTCCAGGCTTATGCGTGATCTTCTGAACAAGGCTCTCACCCAGAATGAACAAAAAGCATAATTTGGGATTTCATTTAGCACCGATTTTCCTTATACTTCAATCAAGAAGTCAGGGGCCAGCTTTGCCGATTTGCAACTGTTCGAAACTGCAGGAAGTACTGCCCTGTTTGTGGCCGTAATATTTCTCAGAAATGCAGAGACATAATGCTGGTCCACTTTTTGTGGTGTAGTAACAGTCATACTCAGAATTTGACAGACAAATCTAGGGCAGCTATTGCTTTTGGGCATTGGGGGTAAAGATCGTATTCCAACATTTTCTTCAAACATTTTAAATTTGGTTGTTTGCACTTTTGATTTGATTCACCTTGATTCATCAACAGTAGTTATATTGTGTTGGCATAATATGGCCAAAGCTTAGCCACACATGGCAAACAATAATTTTATTAATCTATATTTTTGTTTTGTTAATAAATGTAACTAATGTTAACAAGATACTCAATATGCAAAATTGTTTAAGGAAGACTTAAAATTCTGCCATTATTTATTCACATTATTGAGACTCAGTCACCATTCACTTTCATTGTATCGTTTACAGTAAAGTGAATGGTGACAGAGAGGAAAAAAACTTCTGTGTTTGGGAAAACATGAGGGTGAGTAAAAAATTATTTTTAGGTGAACTATCACTTTAAAAAAGGTTGAAAAAAAAACTGTTTGCCAATGGGGAAAAATCAATGAACTTTTATATTCTGGGTTCAATACAAGTTAAACTCAATCAAAATCATGTGTGGCATAATGTGGATTACCACAAAAAAATTGACTTTCAATGGAAGTGAATGGGGTCATTCTGTTAATGTTAAAATGTGTTTTTAAAAGTATAGCCACAAGACGTAAACAAAATGTGTGCTAACATGCTTTTACTGTGATAAAATCACCTACCAACCTTTTCTGTGAAAAGATATATCCAATTTTACAACTTTGTTGCCATGATGATGTTGCGCCGTAAAAAAAAAACAAAACCAAACGGCCATAAAAATAATGATTTAATGAACTTCATTGCTCAAATAATATACAAGTTTTAACAGAATGAAAGTGTTTTTCTAAAATGATAAACTTCACATTTCTGCCTTTATACCTTCCAAAACTGGCCCCATTTACTTCCATTGCAAGTAACTCACTGTAACGCAGATGTTTGCTTTTTTATATTGATTTGGTAATCAATATAATGCCTCAAATGCTGTCAAATGAGCTTAGCTCATATTGAACTAGGAATGTTCCTTTAATTTAAGACATATTCTCTGAATATTTTGCATCCCAAATAAATGTTTCTTGTTTTAAGGATCTTTAGGTATTTTTTACTGGAAAACTAGACAAAAAATCTGATTATGAAAATGCATTTAACTGAGAATAGGAAGACCTGGAGAATCTTACTCAGACAACCAGCACCCACTCATTCACACAGTTCAGTAGAGACTGCATCTTTAGAATATCAATTACATCCAATCCAAAAATCCTACTTCTTCCCTGGTCCTGGTAGAGGCATTAGTGATGATTGTTTTCTAAACCAGCTGCGAGGGATTGTGTCATTCTTCACGAATAACACTGGTCCATTGTAAATGTCATGGCTAGAGAAAACAGACACATTTTTGATGACAGGGTGTGGATGTAGCTGGTGTCCCTAACATTACAATTTTTACCACAGTTCCACAGCCTGTCACAGCGCTCTGACACTGACACTACCAATTGTGATCATAGCTTTAAAAAAAAAAACAGCATTGCACTATGTATGACACAATGCATTATTGTTTATTTTTAATTGTATGGTGTGGCCCAGGTCTAAACTTAACACTCACCAAGCACAAAATGCATATAAAAATTGGCTTTTTGCAAGTAAATAGAATTTAACTTCAGCTGAAAATTTACCTTCAGAGTTTTATTTAGGATGCCCTCCATGTAGTGACACAAATGTCAAATATTTCTTGAACAATCTGCTAAAACAAAAATATATGTGACAAAAATCACAATGTGTCTATTTATTTCTATCACAGATGCAGTGAGAGACAGACAGGTTATCTATTTTCTAATGCTGCAATTTACCTCTCACAAATATGCAAGGAAAATAGCTAAATCATCTCAACAGATATATATATATATATATATATATATATATATATATATATATATATATATATAATAAAAATAACACAAATACATTTTCATGGCAAACTGACAATTTTTTTTATAGAATATAGAATACCAAAACTATAATTTTATCATCTTGGCCTAAATTGTCAAACTCCTTTTTAAAAATGTATGATTGTTGCAATGTGTTTCTGTTCTTTGTCGCTCAATGCTCATGGACCTGTTGTCCTTAGTTCTGGAGGGTGAAAGAGAGAGAGGACCAGTGTGTTGTTTAACTCAGAAGATTTATTTAGCCCTGGAGATTGAGTGTGTGTGACAGATTTGGAATTGAGCATTAAACCAGCTTGAGTGTGTGTGGCAAAAGCCACACATGATGATTTATCGTATTAGTCATGAGGGTATGTGTATGGTTTGTTTGAACGTGTGCCTAGTTTGCCATTGTAGTTTTTGTATGGGCTCCCTGATACCCATCAGTACATTTATGTATGTGTGTGTGTGTGTGTGTGTGTGTGTTTGTTTGTTTGAGGAGTTTTATGAAGAGAATGAGATCAGCTGTTCACGGCGTCTGTTTGCGTCATCACAGTGATCTGTACAAGGGCCCGCAGCGCTTGTCAAACACTGATTACCCCTGAGTACACACACACTAATGCAAGATTGTATCCTAGACCCTCACCTAAGTCAATAAACTTGCTTATATTTGCCACTTCCCTCAAATACACGCACAAATAGCACAGACGCCTCTGGACAGGAGGATTGATAATTACACGTGACATCTCAGGCTCAGGATGGATTCAGAAACCATACTAATGTCTTCTGTATCATTTTGTATAGCTTGTGCCTTGTCATCTAATGTAATCCTCCATAGCGCAGGCTTCTTAAATGTCACTACAATTGTTGATCGGACGGCACTTGACTGGCTAGTAAGTGCATTTTTTGGGGTGCACATGGGCCTGACGTATATATGCATACTTGAGCTTAGGCTCAAATGGCATATATGTCTGCAGTAATATCCATCCACAGCATGTGCCTACATAAGGCTTAAGAAACTATTTTTTTGTGGCTTGGCTCAGCTGCTTTGTCCTGTATGGGCTGTTTCTGACATTTTGAAGGATGAAATTAGATGTCACTGTTGTGATGTTGCTGACTGAACGGAACAATCTTTCATATATGTTTTCCAAGGGGTCAAGGTTTGGCTGTTTAGCAAGAGCCAGTTAGTCCCTGCTGATAGATGCAATAACAACCTGGTCTCATAGAATCACGTTACCATAGCTACATTTTTGCTAAATTCCTTTTTACACAGCTTGTATTACAGCAGTTTCCTGGTGAAACAAACACTAGAGGCGCAATAGCGACAATGATTATTTTCACTTTCACCGACATCATGATTTAAAGTGCAGATTATCCATTCATTAACACTTGCTTTTTGACCTGTTCCTCATGGTATGAAATCATATAACATCAAAAGACTTTAACTGCATTGCATAATTTGTAAGGCAATACATTATAAACTTTGCATTACATATCATACTACATTTACAAGCTTATTCAAGTGCGACCAAACTGCATGGTTGTTCAAATGATAGTGTTGCACTTGTGACCAGGGCCGTAGCTAGTGGGGTGAGAGGTGGTAACGATTCTAGGAGCCCACAGGTCCAGGGAGGCCCCACAACAAATTCTAAACAAAAGGAAAGGGGGCCCATAATACCTTGCTACGGCCCTGCTTGTGACACAAATCACTGAGGTACTGAGTCCTTATGAACACATAAAAGTGTCATAGAAGCAACACAAAATGACGTGGTTGCTTAAGCAGTTGTGTTTATCTCACATTTGCTCTTATGACACTATCAGTCTGGTTTATGTTTAAGGTTAAGACTTAGGGTAGGGAGGTATGTTTTGTTGATTGAAAACTGGATAGAGCATTAACCTTAACAACCTCATCTGTTTGTGACAATGTTTAACTCATTTTTAGCACCACAGAACTAAAACACAGAACACATTTCACCTAGGAACTGCCACAATGTAATTGTCGCCACAGTTGCATAATTTTCACGATATCAGGCTGTGCTCTAACTACTCCATCTGGACCTATAAAGTATCTTTCTCCTATCTTGACTGCCATTCAAAAGTAGCGGTTCCAGAGTGATTTGTTACATGTTTTTTATTCGGCTCAGAAACGTCTGTGGTTTCCACATACAAAGACACTATTTTAAATAGCATACTGTACTTCCATGAGATCTTGCGCCAACCAAGTGACTTCCATTGAGATGAATGGGAATGCTAACTTACAGTTTCCTCCATTTATTATAGATTTGCTCTGTGTTTTACTGGAAACATAAAGCTCACAATGTTGGAAATAAATGCCTTTAAAGTCAACAGTTATATTGGATTCTGCAAAGGCTATGAGGATAGATGCATTTGAGTGAGTTTGCTTCTGGTAATGAATGATATTGCTAAATTTCAGTTCCCATAGATTATTTCATAGATCTGTCAGGACAAACTTCTTGAAAAATTGTTTTCATTCTTCTTCAGTCCTGTGTGTCCTCCCACAAGGCTCTTTGGTGTAGAGACATCATGATCTGTTATGCTCCTCTGGTTTAGAATGACTTATGACACTCTATCTTGTTCTGATAGGGCTATGGAAGGGCGTGCAAGCGTCCTGAGTGAGTCGGCCCTGTTAAAATCGCTGAAGCAGCGTCTCTCTAAGGATGAATTTTCCATTCAAACTATGGCTCTACAGTTATTGTTCTCAGGTTATGGCCATTGTAATGGCTAAATGCCCGGTGTGATGTTTGTTTGAGAGAAGCTGGAAAGAGATGGTGTATTCTAGAGAAGCAGTGCACTGGAAAAACTTTGAAGTGCACAATCTCCAGCCAGCCTCCCTGTGGAGGGACTGGTGAGAGAGCAATGAGCTGTGACCTGATCACCTTATCAAGATCCGGCTCATGCTGTGATGGTATAGAGCTACCCACGCTGGAGCTGTAGGAGAACCTCATCTGGGTTCTCGGGGTCAGAGCGCTGCTGCCATCTGAGACTAAGCGATCTGAAAATGACCTAGTTACAGTGTAGAGTGGCGGAACGGGGAACAAGATTTGTCGAAGAGGTGAAACAAAAGCATGCCATTATCTAAGAACATAAAGTCGCGCACACATTTTGGTGCAATAACTTTAAAAGGCATAGAGTGGCATAACCTTAAACATTCATCAATATAGAATGAAGTTTAACTAGAGCTATTGATTTTTCTTTAAACTTTTCCCCTCATCTGTCAGCTTTCGAGTTTGGATTTTTTTTATTGCAGAGCCATCTTTTTTTTTTCAAACGGTTTCCCTTGTTCCATATCAAATGTGGTTTGAAGACTTTACATTAGAATACATACCTGTTATCCCCTTTTAAATGAACTCTTTTTTATTATAGGCATACCCTTGTATTTTAATTCTGCTAATAAATCTATGATGAAGAACAAGATCAAGTAAGAAAAGAAGGAGCGATGAGGCTGGCTGTCAAAGGACGTTCGGACATGTCTTGTCACTTCTAATCTTGTCTTATTTCAGTTTGTGTGTGTGCGTGTACACTTGCCTGCATCAGTGAATTTGTATCCTAAGGAAAGTTGTTCATACATTTACTAAACAATAAGGGGTAAATTCACTAATACTTTTGTGTGCAGTATGTTAGCAAAAATCCTGCATCATATTCGCTAACTGCCAACTTCAATTTAAAGGAATATACCATGTTCAAGCTTAATCTACAGCATTTGTGGCATAATGTTGATTGCCACAAAAATACTACAACCCCAGTTCCGAAAATGTTTGGACAGCATGAAAACTGCAAATAAAAACAAAAAGTTGAGAGGGCAATTTAAGACTAATAAAAATTTGACGAGTTGAAAAAACAAGGCGATGTAAAACAGGAGATGTTAAATGGGCCATCGTGTCATACATGGTATATAAGGATCCTCTAAAACAGCCTAGTACTTCAAGAGCAAGGATTGTTCAAGACTTGTCAATTTGGCAACAGATGCTTCAGCAAATTATCCTGCACTTTGAGAACATTGTTTCCCAAAGACAAATTGTAAGGATTTTGGGCATTTCACCCTCTACCATGCACAATATAGTTAAAAGATTCAAGGAATCTGTTAAAATCTCGGTGCCTAAAGGGCAAGACAAAAAACACTTCTGAATGTGTGTGATCTTTGATCCCTCATCAGACATAACTGTCATCACTGTCTTAAAAAACATCATTACTCTGTAATGGATATCATGAACATGGGCTTGGGATTACTTTAGAAACCTTTGTTAGTCAACACCATTCGCCGCTGCATCTACAGTTGCAAGATAAGACACTATTATGCAAAGCAGAAGCCCTACATCAACACTGTCCAGAAGCGCTGCCGACTTCTCTGGGCTCAGTCTCATCTTAGATGGAAAGTAAAACAGTGGAACTGTGTTTTTTTGGTCCGAAGAGTTCACATTTCAAAAAGTTTTTGAAAAACAAAGCTGTCCTGTTATCCGGGCCAAAGAGGAAAAGCACCATCCAAGTTGTTATCAGTGTCAGGTACAAAAGAAGTGTCTGTATGGATCCAGGGGTGTGTCATTACCCATGGCATGGGTAACGCACACATCTGTGAGAACACCATGAATGCAGACAAATATGTAAAAATTTTGGAGCAACATGTACTGTCATCCAGCACAGTCTTTTCCAGGGATGTCTCTGCATTTTCCAGCAGGACAACTTCAAATTACACACTGCCCGGACCTCAAGTGCATGGATGTGTAAGCAGAAAGTGCGGGTGCTAGATTGGCCTGCCTGCAGTCCTAACCAATTGAGAATGTGTAGTACATTATGAAGCACGCCATACGGCAACAAAGACCCGTACATTTGTGCAGCTGAAGACCTACTTAATGGATGAATGGGGAAAATTCCACTTTCTAAGCTTAACAAACTTGTGTCTTTAGTGCCCAAATGCTTAATAAGTGTTATTAGAAGTAATAGTGATGTTGTACAGTGGTAAACACTCGACTGTCACAACTTTTTTGGAGCATGTTGCAATCATCTGCTTTTAAATTACTGTACATTTTCAAAAAACAATTCACAAGGTAAAACATCATATAGTATTTAGCTGTAGTGCTTCCAATATAGCAAAGGATGAATACACTGTGTAACAATAATTTTTTTTGATTCCTGGGTAGTGTGTTATTTCCTAATTGCTTATGTCTGAAAAGTCTAGAAAATTATTCCCCTCAAACTTTGCTTTTGTGACCAGGATATTTTGAAATTTTCCTATTTTCTAGAACATTCCAGATAGATTCAGTGCTGAGTAAACTTGGAGTAACTTCTTGAACTTTCTAGAACTCTCCAGCAAATAGTAGTATAAATACAGGTGCCTTAAGCCCAACAGTTCAGTTTAGTTCCAGATGCCTAAGTGGATACATATCTGCCTTTTTCTGAGATGGCACCAAGTGGCTGCAAGCATCCGGCAGACGCATTTTGCTATGTATATTTATATTATATATGTATAATTATAGTATGTATGTATGTATGTATGTATGTATGTATGTGGCACGGTGGTGCAGCGGTTAGCACTGTTGCCTCACAGCAAGAAGGTCGTGGGTTCAAATCCAGGTTGCCCCGGCCATTCTGTGTGGAGTTTGCATGTTCTCCCTGTGTCTGCGTGGGTTCTCTCCGGGTCCTCAGGCTTCCTCCCACCATCCAAAGACATGCAGGATAGATTAATTGATGTCTCCCAAAAATTGCCCTAGGTGTGGATGTGAGCGTGAGTGGTTGTTTGTGGCCCTGCGATGGACTGGCGACCTGTCCAGGGTGTACCCTGCCTTTCGCCCAATGTTAGCTGGGATAGGCTCCAGCCCCCCGCGACCCTGTACAGGATAAGCGGTTGAGGATGGATGTATATGGATATTATATATTTGCGAAAAAGTACTCCATGGAAGCATCTGATAAGATATGTGAGGCCTACAATGCATATTTCGGCATTCCTGTCGGGGATCAAGACAAACCCTAGGCACCTCATTTCAATTGCGAGCACTGCAAAGAAACTCAATTGTTGAGATGGACAATTGTTGCTTGGAATTATATGTTATAACATTTGTTATTTTTTTAAAACAATGTAATTGTAAAACAGTTCACGCTCACGGGCAAGGAAGAGGCGAGAAACCGGCTTGACATACAAATAATAGTTTTAATGAAAAACTCAAAAGACAAACAGACAGGACGACGGACATGTCCGTAAGGATCTCTCTCTCTCACACGGCCCTCTGCGATCGGCCTTTATCCCTCTCGGTGGCTTGATTAGCCTAATACGGGACCGGGCGTGTCGAGTCACGACCCGGCCCCACCCTCTGCCGTGCCACAGTAATATATTGTAAATGTTTTTCATTTTAAAATGTTTTATAGTTTTCAGTTATCGAAAAAATATATATGAAAAATCTTTTTCACATTAGTCATGGGTGAAATAAATGTATTTTTGAAGGATGGTATGGAGGGGAAAAGAGAGCCGTGAAGTTCGCTATCACAAGAATTTTGCGTGAACACACTGAACGTCAGACTGTCAAGAATGCACCTGCTATCACATATCCAGACCTTCCTTCATCCATCGCCCCGGTGCCACACTGCCATGAGATCCCCATATCCACTCATCCGGAGAGAGAGCACCTGTCTGTAGAAGAGAGCAGCAAGTCAGGGAGCGAGGAAGATGTAGATTCAGATGACAATTTCAGAGGTGGAGCTGAGGAGAGAAACCCATACTTCTCCAATCAAAAATATCTCAACGACTTGATTAGAGATCTTGGTCTCAGCAAGTCCAGTGCAGAGCTTATGACGTGTAGACTCAAGCAGTGGAACTTGTTGGATGAAAGTGTGCAAGTCGCAGATCAGAGGAAGCGTCACCAACCTTTTTCCAGCTTCTTCACCAGTCAAAATGGGCTCTGCTTCTGCCACAATGTGATTAGTCTCTTTGAGGCAATCAGAATCGCCTGTAACCAGAATGAGTGGCGCCACTTCATTGACAGCTCATCCAGGAGCCTCAAAGCCGCGCTGCTCCATAATGGTAACAAGTACCCGTCTTCTCCCCTGGCTCACCTGGTGCACCTCAAAGAGGATTACAAAAGCATCAAGACCTTGTTGGACGCCTTGAAGTATGAGTACATTTGGGGGCTGATTCGTGAAAGTGATATACAGTATAATCGTAAATCTCGAAAAACTACTCACTTCTAAATCTTTTGTTGTCATTTTTGTATTACTTTAGTATAACTACATGTTAATTTGGATTTATATGTTGTTGTTTTTCTGACTTTGTGAACGAAAAGACCCATTTTCTCATTGGAATTAGGTACATTTTAAAATATCACTGTCCTGGTCACAAAAGCAAAGTTTGTGGGAAATAATAGCCATTTTCTATACTTTTGAGGCATAAGCAATTAGGAAATAAATCTTACTACCCAGGAACGCAATAGTGATATCATATACAAATCACTCCTCTTTGTTTTTATTAGCATTTTTCATACTGTCCCAACTTTTTCGGAGTTGGGGTTGTTTATTCGACGTGTCCCTTGATTATTAAAAAACAAAAAAGCAAACATTGTGGTTACAGTGAGGCACAATGTAAGTGTATGGGACCAATACATAAACATTCAAATACTCACTTTTTCAAAAGTATTGCCACAAGACATAAAAAATATGCATGTTAAAATGATTTTAGTGTGATAAAATCACATACTAACCCTTTCTGTGTAAAGTTAAAACCATTTTACAGTCATTTTAAAGAGTTGATTCAGGTGAGAAATACAGTGGTAGAGCAATTGTGGTATCTGTTGTATTCTCCACAACTGAGCCATCAGAATGGACCTGCAAGATCGGTAACTGCACCATGCAAATTGCATTCAGCACAGTTTTGTTGATCTGGTTCTAAAACAATGAAGATAGTGCAGGTAAATAAACAATGCTGTTAGCAGGGGCAAATTATTCTTAGTAAATTCCCCATTGAGTGTTAGGTTAGTTACTGCTGTGTGTGTGATTGTGTTATGTCTGTGTGACGCAGTGCAGGTCTGCATGAACATGCTTCCACTATGTGAGCCCTGTGTGTTTGCTTATTGACATCAAGCATGAGTGTGTACGAAAGATTGTACATGTCTTTATGTCTGCCAAATTGAGCATTTGTGTGCGTCCGTGTGTGTGTGTGCAGGGACATTGCTCTGCTTGAATGTCAAGCAGTGCTTTAGGCTGTGGTGACCTCACTGTTAGTAACCTACAGGAATGAGAGGCACACAGCTGACATCACCCCTCTCTCTCCTTTTCTCACCCTTTCCTCCTTCCCTACGTCTATATCTTCTGACATGCGGATAACACATCAGACCTTTTCTTTCTGAGTCACCAGCTTACAGAGAAAGAGAGAAAGTGAATGAGGGAGAAGTTGGACGTTCTTCCTTCTCTTTCTCTTCCTCAATATTCTGCCCTTTAATTTGGTTCCCCTTTACTGACTCATTACTTTCCCCTTTTGGAGTGTACCACAAATATGTTTTTTTTTTTTTTTAAACTGTGAGACACAAATACCATGTTGTTGTTGTGAGAAATATAATATACACTGGTGGACAAAAGTTTGGAATAATGTACAGATTAATGAACCATTTTCCTTCTGAAACAGCAAAATCTGTACATTATTCCAAACTTTTGGCTGCCAGTGTACATATTTATATAAATGTATATACATTTTTATCTAAATATAATGAACCTTACAAGAAACGTAGCTAGCTTTAAACATATCAAATATCTGTACCACCCCCCCCCCCCCCCCCCCCCCCTAAAATGGGCATTTTGGCCTGTCCCACCTCAGAGGTCTTGGCCTTCTCATTTGTATTCAGACAAGTTGATAATCTCATTCCATTTTTTGCTGCCTGCATTCATTAAGATAAAATTTCAACCCTGTTAGGTTATTGTACAAAAAGTGGTCAAACAAATATTTTTGCTTTAATTTATTGAGAAGTTTTATCGATAACTATAAAACAACATTTGGTCCCAAACTAGCTAGTCTCTTATGAGGAACAATTTATTTTAGATTAATTGAAACCCTTTTACCCATTCTGGCGTAGTTATTATTATTTTTTTATTATTGTACAAATTTTGTCTATTTATTTTTAGTTGATTTTAGTTGTTTTATTTTTACTTGAAAATAAACACAAATCAGGGTTTTATCAGCTCATGTTATATTTCAGTTCACGATAAAATGATAAACACCTTTCACTGACCGTTTGTTAAAGAATGAAAAAGATCAACTTCATTTAAATTAATTCAAGAGTTTCCAGCCTTATTTTGTACTCTGATCATTGAAAGTGTCTCTTACTTAATTCCTCTCTATCCCTTTCTCTCTCTCTCTCTCTCTCTCTCTCTCTCTCTCTGAAACAGCCTCTCGTTTATCATTTCTTCTTGAAGGAGAACAGAAATTCTCAACTGTCTGCTGTCTAACACACAAACACACTCACTGCAGCCATAATCCTCTCTTGAGAGGAAGGAAAAACAAAAACACAACAGAGAAGCAAACTGATGCCTCAGATATTTTCTTCCCTCTGTTCAATTAAACATTCCCCCATCTGCTACTTTGGGTCATTTGAGTCCCTCTGAAATATTGAAATATTGTAGTTGTTATTGTGATTGTTTCTCCTGACACTATTTGAACCTATTAGATAAATCGCTCTGGAATGTGTGTATTATTAATATCTGAAATGTGTCATGTGTGTGTTTATGTGTGTGTGCGTACGTGTGTGTGTGTGTGTGTGTGTGTGTGTGTGTGTGTGTGTGTGTGTGTGTGTGTGTGTGTGTGTGTGTGTGTGTGTGTGTGTGTGTGTGTGTGTGTGTGTGTGTGTGTGTGTGTGTGTGTGTGTGTGTGTGTGTGTGTGTGTGTGGAGGAGGGCAGATTCGTTCTGCTGTAATGGTTCTTTGCCAAATCTTTTTCAGACCATTCAGTCTCTGTTCATGTGCCATACTGATAAATTTATGGAATAAAAAATTATGTTCTTTTTTCATAAAATTAGCATTGAATTGTGGGTGGTTATTTTGGATGTTTTTCCTGTCAAAAACAGGATCAAACAAACAGAATACAACATGGGGGTTGTAAGAACATAAGCATGAGTGTGTGTGTTTAGTATGTCTGCTTGTATGGGAGTTTAGATGTCTTTAAAGGCAACATGTATCAACATTTCAGCTGTAGCTCAGGTGGTAGAGCAGGTCAGCCGCTAATCGCAGGGTTGGTGGTTTGATTCCTGGCCCACACGATTCACATGCTGAAGTGTACTTGGGCAAGACACTGAACCCCAAATTGCCCCCAATGGCAGGCTAGTGCCAGTGTGTGAGTATGTGTGAATGGGACACAGTGTAAAGTGCTTTGGTAACCTCTAAGGTTAAAAAAGGCGCTATATAAGTGCAGACCATTTACCATTTTCAACTCTCCATAACAGGATGTATTTCCAACAGGAAATATAAAATGAGCAGAATTGATTAGATTGTGAAAAGTTGTGTCAGGTGTTTGGAGGGCAGGGGAGGGGTCAAAAAAAATAGAGAACCTGCTAACGTCAACTAATGAGGAAAGTTGTTTCAGAGACAGAGCAAGTTATTACATTTTGATGAAAGATTATGAAGACAAACATTTTTTTTTTCCTTTGGAATAATGTTCACTGATTAATCATGCACAGTAAAACCAGAAAGGAGTATTAAGAAATTAAATTATTCATTTTGAAAGTTGAAGTGTGTAATCTTTTGGATGCTACGCTATTTCCCCTATTCCGTAACAACGTTTTCTTAACCAATGGTGTGAGTATGGCACAGGACTATCCATTTATCTGACCAATAACAGACATGGGGAGTGTTCGGGCAACCTGTTTGAAAACAATAATTATTTTTGCAATTCCATTTGGTGCCATTAGTGGTGCAGAAATTGCACACCTTCATCTTTAAACATCAGTGTCAGTGATCAGGCTTTAATGAAACATTTCAGTTAATGGGTATTTCTTTACAACATAATTGGTGTATATGTATTTAGCTGCCATTGTGGCTTTGTGTTATAGCTGCTTTGACACTAAAGCTGTGACTTGCTGGCTGCAAGGTGTTTAGATTGACCCCAATGGCTGACCTCCGCCTGCGCTGTACTTTTTTGTGAGTGAGCTTGTGTGTGTGTCTCTGGACTGATGTTTAGCCTGCAGTCTACAGGGCTCCTGTGCTGGGTGGGGGTTAGCTTATGGGGTCAATGTCAGAAAACTACTGACTCAGTGATTCAATTATTGGCTAACCTAAGGGTGTGTGTGACAGTGTGTATTTTCTATGTGTATGTTTGAGGGTGACATTATGTGTGTGTGTGTGTGTGTGTTACTCCATGTCCATTTGTGTTTGACATATTATATGTGGAAAAAACAAGGAAAGTGCAGAATGTTCCAGAGAGGACAGCTGCTCTACTTACTCTGCATGCTTCTGTGTAAAGGTTGGGCTGACGTTCTCTTCCACCCCAGTGGATGTGTTTTCTCATCACATGAATAATAGGATTGCGCCTGTGTGCATGTTTATGTGCACATGTGTATTTATGAAAGGATAGCTTTAAGCTAATACATTTTCTTTTTCAGTTTAATGCAATAGCAAAAGAAATACTCAAAAGTACCATGGTATTTCCATGTTTTTTGGCATAGTACCAAATTCCTTAACGTCTCCCATTCTAATGGCACGGTATTATTTGAAGTACCTTGGAGTTCCACATAAATAATATTGTATATGAATATGGAAATCATTCACCAGGGTACCATGGTAATCCATAGATTTTTGGACTTGACCCATGGTAAAACCATATGAAAATGATAATCTTTCACTACCATGATTCAGGATATGGTCCAGTGACGTGACGCTACATTTTTATTATAATGTTTTTGTCTTGATCTATTACTAGGTCATGAATAATTACCATTATTCAAGATTTTAAAAAATACATGAAAAATGCAATTAACACAAAAACAATAAATTGAATACATCTCTACTATGATGAACATGTTTAAAATGTTTTGAGTTCAAAGTTATTTGAATATTTATTTTCTGGGTATAAAGTCTAAATGTATGTGTTGTAGCTGTCCAAAGAGAGTAAAAATGAAGTAAAATAAATAAATAAATGAAAGTTTAATTAAGTTTAAATTCTTGAAAAAATAAAAGCATACATGCCACAAATCGCTAAAACGTCTAAAACAAAATTGATGTTCAAAAATCGAATTGCAAAGCTTAACTTCATCCCGGCATTCAGAGAAGATAAGTTAAGTGGTAAAGTGAAGGCATCTCGGGGTGTAAGCATGCCCTTCACATTGCTGATGTGACACCTCACCCAGTGTGCCCGATCCAAACTCGCACTGAATGAATTATGTTAGCATCTTAACAGTCATCATTCTCACCTATCTGCACACATACATACAGTACCCTAAGCATTGAAGTGTGGATGCATGGGGGCCACGTGTTCACACCTCTTTTGAACATCTAAACAGGCAAAATGTATTCTCTGCTTTGAACAGCTGCAAACGATCCAATGTTAGTAACCTTATGTTAACTGTTTAAATCTACATTTAGAGTATCCCCTCATAGGGGCTGCCAATCTTAATAACCTCCCAGTTGTGTGAAATGTTCACCCATGGATTAAATTAATCAAGGCTGACTGTGAAAAGTGAATGATGCTGCATCCAGTCCCTTTTAGAGTAATCCCAAGTGCACCTCTGATCACTTCACTCATCTGTACTGTTCAGATAGCTATCTGATTGCAAGAAATATACATGGATTTGTGAGTTGTAATGTCACAATTATCCAGAAATAAAGTTAGAGATACAGTGAGAGATACAGCCTATAACATTGCAATTGCAAGAAAAATAGACAGAATGGTGAGAAAAAAGTAGCAATTTCCAGACATAAAGTTGTAATTCCGAGAAATAGCCTATATCATTACAATTGCAAGAAATAAAGTCACAATTACGAGAAATAATGTTACAATTGTGAGATATATAAAACCTCAGTTAGGAGAAATAAATTCACAGTTGCAAGAAATAAACTCGTAATTGTCCGAATTAAAGTTGCAATTGCAAGATATAGTCGCAAATACATTAGTCACAATTGTAAGATACTTAAAGTCCCAATTATGATAAATAAAGTCACAATTGTGAGAAATAAAGTCACAAAATATTAATTTCCAATTACAAGAAATTAAGTTCCTATCAAAAGCTACACTTTGATGCTGTGCTGATTTAGTGCTTTGGGAACGTCTTTTAGGAGTGACCAGCTGTGAATATGAGTGCAACACGTCAATGAAATTGACTGGAATTTATAGCCTCTGCTGGTGACATCATCAGGATGTGCCGATACCAGGGGCTATAAATAGATACGTCACAGGTGCATCGTCAGGTATTTTGTCTTCAGACCATTCTGTGTGTGTTGTTCTTCTCAAGCCTGTCAAACTTTCTACTTTCCTCTGATGGGAGTTAGATTTGTTAGGCAGTGTGCAGAAAACCTTTTTTCTTCCTAAATACTTCCTCCAGCATTTGAGAGGCTGCCATGTCCTGGTGCGGGTGGACAACACAGTGGCAGTCTCTTACATAAACCATCAAGGAGGTCTACGGTCATGCCAGCTAAACCGACTGGCATGGCAGATTCTCCTTTGGGCCCAGGGCAAGCTCTTGTCAATCAGGGCAGTTTATATCCCTGGATGCCTGAATGTGGGAGCGGATTTACTGTCAAGACAGAAAATACCGACGGGGGAGTGGAAACTCCACCCTGAGGTAGTGAGACAAATCTGGTTATGATTTTACAAGGCAGAAGTGATGGTTCATACATGGCCCAAAATGCACCTGTATGCGTTTCCTCCAGTTTCTCTGCTCCCGGGAGTTCTGGCCAGAGTTCGCCAGCGAGGGTTTTGCCTCTTACTGTTAGCGCCGCGTTGGCCGAACAGGGTATGTTTTTCGGAGATAATATCTCTCCTCGACGGCTCGCCATGGGTGATTCTGGACAGGAGGGACCTTCTGTCTCAGGAGCAGGGGACGATATTTCACCCCTGGCCCGAGTTGTAGAACCTTCATGTTTGGCCCCTGAAGGGTACCAACTGAGGGACACTGGGCTTTCACCTGAAATTATCGAGACCATTCTTAGTGTTAGGGCTCCTTCAACTAGGAAAAGTTATGCCAAAAAATGGGGTGTCTTTGAAAGATGTTGCACTGCACATAATGCAGATCCAGTTAACTGTCAGATTGCTTCAGTTCTGGACTTCCTGCTGGAGAAATTATCAACAGGCACACACCCCGCCACTCTCAGGGTTTATGTGGCCGCTCTGTCGAATTGTCACGTCCTGATTGACGGGATGCCTTTGGGGAAACATCCTCTGCTTGCTCGCTTTGTTCGTGGGGCCGTGCGGTTAAGACCTCCTGTTATGACCAGGATCCCTTCATGGGACTTGGCGATAGTCCTGGAGGGTCTGGTTGAGACCCCCTTTGAACCTCTAGAGTCAGCGTCTGATAAGCTTCTGACACTCAAGATGGTTTTTCTTATGGCGATTACTTCTTTAAAAAGAATTGGGGATTTGCAGGCTATGTCTGTCTTGCCATCCTGCTTAGATTTTGCCCCAGGAATGGCTAAAAGCAATATTGCATCCCAATCCTTCCTACCTGCCTAAGGTTCCTTTCTCGGCTGTACATCCTGTCATTCTTGAAGCCTTCTGTTTCCCTCTGTGTACAACGCCGGATATAGCGCCTTTTTAACCTTAACAGTATTCAAAGTGCTTTACACTGTCACTCACTGTGGCAGAGCTGCCATGCAAGGTGCTAGCCTGCCATTGGGAGCAACTTGGGGGTTCAGTGTCTTGCCCAAGGACACTTCGGCATGTGGATTCGCACCACCAACCCTGCGATTAGTAGCCGACCCGCTCTAACAACTGAGCCACAGCCACACTATTTCATAGTTTGGATGTTCATGCCACTCCGGGCTCTTACATACTTGAGTCAACATCACAAGCTCATGTCTGAGACCTCTCGCGTTCTTGTGAGCACAGCTACACAATTGTAAGGGGTACAGACATCCGCAGTGCGGTGGCATGGGTATTCTCGTTCCCAAAGCGCTAAATCAGCGCAGCATCAAAGTGTAGCTTTTGACAGGGAACGTCTCGGGTTACTTAACTGTAACCCTTGTTCCCTGAAACAGCGGAACAAGATGCTGCACTTCATTGCCGTACTGAGGATGCCCTGGGACTGCTCTTCAGACAAAATACCTGACGATGCACCTGAGGCGCATCTATTTATAGCCCCTGGTACCGGTGCATCCTGATGATGTCACCAGCAGAGGCTATAAATTCCAGTCAATTTCATTGACGTGTTGCACACATATTCACAGCTGGTCACTCCTAAATGACGTTCCCAAAGTGCTAAATCAGCACAGCATCTCGTTCCGCTTTTTCAGGGAACAAGGGTTACAGTTAAGTAACCCAAGACATTTAAATTGACAGATATGCAGTATAAAGTCTCAATTAAAATAATAATTGTGAGATATAGCCTATTAAGTTGCATTTGCAAGAAATAAAGTCCCCATTGTAAGATATTGTCTATTAAATCTTTTATTTTTGTCTTACGTGGTGGGATCAAGGCACCATTCTTTTAAAATTTTGTGTTGTTGTATAGGTTGGTGTCAACCCTTTCCTCCACCCTTAAATCTATCTAGTAGAACAGCACTCACACTTACAGCTACATCTTCTCTGTTGGGCTTAATAGTATTTACTGATTTATTTAGCTGTTCTCTAGTTTTGAGGTTAAGAATCTGTTTCTAGTCATGAGATTAGTATTACAGAAGCCTTTTAGTCCTGAGTTTCAGTTTCATGTGTCTCAAAATATGTCTATCATCTGCAGCCTGAGTTATATGAAATTAATGCAGCTGTAGCGTAGGTCAATGCCGGTCTTTGATCTCTACGCTGACATCCCCTGACAAACCTTCTCTCCCAATCCACTCTTTGCTGATACAGTTGTATAGGGCAACCTTGGAGACAAGGGCTAATCATCCATCCCATAACTAACCTTTCAATCTCCTGCTCTCCCCACACTCTCTTTCCCTTTAAAAACCTGATGAAATCGCTTGATGAGTGCAGTTTTCACACCTATGTTTACATATTTCCTATTGAAACATGTGTTTGGTTGAACATTTAGAAAGAAAAAAAAAATATGTAAATAGCCAATTTAATTGTGTTGCAGCCATGAACCATTTGCTTCTTGCTTGTCAGTTGAAGGTGGAGTGACATTCTCATTCTTGATAGGACAAAAATCTGTCTAGTGCAGGATGAGTCATCGATATTTAAGGTCTGTTTTTGTGTCAGAGATTAGGAGTACACTAGTACAGTATTTCCCAACCACTATGCCATAGCACACTAGTTCGGCGTGAAAGGCTGTCAGGTGTGCTGTGGAAAATGATCAAATTCCACAAAATAAATAAATGCATGAAAAAAAAAATTATAATTTCAGGGATCCAAGCTCTTCACCTTTTGGAGAAATTAGCCATTTTGAAACAATAATCGGTCACTTTTGTGATTTTGAAGAGCAATGATTAATGTGCAATAGTGAGTGATATTTATACACTTTAAGGGTCTCTCACATGACTCGCGTCAGCGCTGCAGAACACATTAAAGTCTATGAAGTGTCATCACTTAACTGTGTTTTTCACACACATGTTTTTGCTTCACCCGTAATGTCTTTGAGAGTACTAAGCAATAAGATATATATATATATATATATATATATATATATATATATATATATATATATATATATATAATAAATAATATAATTTAGAATATAAATTATTTTATTGAATATTATCTTATCATTTATGAATATCAGAGATCCTAGTTATTGAACTAATTTAAATTCACTAAGAAAACGCTTCGACCTAAACATAAACGAGTCATTTTATTACTTTCTGCTATCAAAGCAACTGCAAGCTTTTTTCTCTCTTCCAAATACATGTTTTCAATGTTTATTGTGCACACCTCCCACTTTTTTACGTGGCAAACTCGTAAAATCGCCCTTCTGTGATAATTTCTGCAACTCTTGTCATGTGGAGGGCAATGCGGCGGGCAATGCGGCGCTTGAAGCTGGGTTCGGCCTCCAGAACCAAATTAAAACTGCCACGAGAAGTCGTCTGTCCGAGGCAAAGACACAAAATCTAATGACAATTGCCTTGATGCGACAATCTCCCTTGATGCGTTTGATTACACACAGGTGAGCACCCATCGATGCGGACCAGGAGGACGACTTGACTTGTCGATTGATTTCTGTTCAGTTAATTTTTTATGTGTTTTGTTCATATTTTAATCGTATTTGTTTTTTGTAATATTGCATTGTTTATATGCCATGTTTTAGTGGCCTCCAGTCACTGCCAGGAAAAAACATTCATCTGCTTTGTGTGGTGTCTCTGTTGTTCATTTGTTCTCTTCATAAAAAATAAATGCATAATCTGCTATATGCTTGTCCTGAAAGTTCATGATTAAAAATGAAAATGTGAACGAAAATAAAAGCTATTAAATGTCTTATTATCATTAAAATATGAAAATTACAATGACGGGTAATAATAGATTATGATGGAATTTGTAAGACCCTGTCCGTCAATATGATGGAGGATGAGAATGTCTCATTTTTTAGAAATTTTTGCATAGCTGAATTTTAAACATTACAAGTAAACACGCTACTAAGATGGACTGAAAACATGGACAAGTTCTTGAAAAGGAAAAATATTAATGATGGTTAGCCTATGTGGGATAGTGATGTGCTGTAGAATTTTTTAAAAAGTGTGCCGTGGCAGAAAAAAAGGTTGGGAAACACTGCCCTAGTATTCAGATGACTTCAAAGACTAAAAGCCATAAAACTCTCATTTTAACTTCATGGGGTCTTTAAATGATGGCATGTTTCAGTTTCAGTATATTTATTGAGTTTTCTGTAATTTTCCAATGATCAAACCTCACATCATGTCCTCTCTTTCTGGTGTGTCATCATCTCTTCCTCTCACTCTCGCCTTTGTTTGTCCTATAGAAGGACGTTTGTTTTCCTGTGGGGAAAAGGAAAATCGACGCTGAAAGATGAGTTATTGATTGCAAAGCAGGGTGCATGAGTGAGTGGGGGAAAGAACGAGAAAGACAGTAGGAGAGAGAGTACAATTTTACAAATAACAACAATTTTATGTGAGATGCACCGTATTGCAGAATCTCATGCATGTACTCTAATGAAATGTTACTAACAGTGGTTTCTTTCCACAAAAATGGCGATATAGATGTGAAACTCTACTTTAAAACAGCTTGACTAAAAAGCTTTCACCGAAGCTTGCAAAATATGTGTGAGACAGCTAAATTTACAGGTCTCCAGGTTCACACCTCACAAAAGGATCATTTGAGGAAACAAAGTAGCAAATTTAGCCTGTTCTATTTTTAATAAATTATTTCAATAGGTTTCTCTAATAAACACAGACCAGATCAGAAAAGTAACACTTCTAAATGAGCGGTAATCATGGACACATCAAAAAGCATGTTCTTTGAACAAACATAGAAAAAAAGGGACTTTAAAACACTTGTTCTGTCAATTCTGCAATGAACATGTGGTTACATCACAAATGTCACCATGGTCACTGTTGCTATCAGAGATATATTGTTTCCATGGCACTACGTGGCTTGAGGAATGGTGCATTCTGAGTTTAAAATAATTTTTCTGGGTATAGTGCACACAGAAATACAGAGTGCTTAATGAAAACATGCTGTTCTTACTGACTTTATATTCATATACAGTTTGTTTGTTAAACATCAGTTTGGCAATGTTATATCTTAGTCTCGCATGCATTTACACACACATGGATCTTTAAGGGATCAATACATTTCACACTCAAGATAGCAGAGCACACTGCACGTAGCTGACTTGGTTGGATAGGCATTAATTCACACATAAAAAATAGTTTTAATAGATTGTGGTACCTTTGAAATAAATTGACTGTTTCAACAGGCTTCAGGAGGTGTTAACAGGCTGGGTTCAATTAAATTAGTGATATCAAAGCAGATCTATTTATAGATTAAACCAAGAAAAGCCTTTAGGAAGAAATGCTCACTGTGGGATGAAAGCTTCTACTGTAAATACAGGTAATACCAGCAGAGACTCACATGCACACAGCTGTTGAAGGCAGATTCAGGACATGGGGAGATTTACTGGCAGGGTTATTTACTCATTCAGGTACTGAATGTCACAGCTGGATCTTCCCTTGGCTCAGGTGTTCAGATACAACCACAGCATAAGCATGTTCCCGCTAGTGCATTAGCATCTTTGCTTGGGATGTACACACACACACACACACACAAGACTGTTAGTTTTAGTGTAATTCTATTTGTATTTATTTTTTCTGTTTTCATAATTTTTTTTAAGTAAATGTAGTTTTACCCAGACAGAAATCTGATGAAATGGCAATATATATATATATACACACACACACACAGTACTGTACAACAGTGTTAGGGACTTGGGAAAAATGTTGCATAGTGAGGATGACTTCAAAAATAAAGCCACAAATAGTTTTCATTTATCAATTAAAGCCATACAAATTCCAGTAAACATAAAACTGAATCCATATTTGGTGTGACAACCTTTCCATTAAAAACTGCACCAATATGCCAGGCACACCTAGACACAGTTTTTCTTGGTTGTTGGCAGATAGGATGTTCCAAGCTTCTGGGAGAACTTGCAACAGTTCTTCTATCTATTTTGGCTGTCTCAGTTGCTTCTCTTCATGTAATCCCACACTGACTTGATGTTGAGATCCAAACTCTGTGGGGGCCATACCATCTGTTGATGGTAGGGCTCCATGTTCTTCTTCTATTCAATTGTATTTGCAAAGGGAATGTTAAAATCTAAAACTGACATTCCAACTGAAACATTAAAGCAAAATTTATAAAATACCAATTTTAAGACAAATGTTTTGTGAAAAATATAATGGGCCTAAGACTTTTGCACATATATTGACTGTTAAATATATACTGTATACACTGTTACAAATGATACAACTAAAATTGTAATAAGTAACAATCTTTTAGATGACACTTTTTTAGGTAATTCAATCTGACTGTTTATCTATTTATCTGGCTTTTAGATTACTTATTGCATCTGTAACCGGTTACAAACATGATTTCATCTGGCGTCCCTGGCATGGGAGGCGTGCGTGCTACCAAGGAGGCTAAATGCTACAACCACTAGTGTCAGTCGCTAGTGCATCTCTTGAGGCCAGGGGAGTGATGTTTACACATACTGCACAGCTATCATGTAACAGCTAGCTCCAGTTACACATCTTTTGATAAAAATATAATATAATGTAAACAAAAATTGGAGATCATGCAATCCAAAGAAATATGAATGATTATTTAATCTAAAGACAAGTATGTGATTTTTTTTAAACTAATATTGGAATCTGATACATACTCCTGATTACATGTAGTGCATAACTACACAACATTGTATATATATATATATATATATATATATATATACACACACTCACCTAAATGATTATTAGGAACACCATACTAATACTGTGTTTGACCCCCTTTTGCCTTCAGAACTGCCTTAATTCTATGTGGCATTGATTCAACAAGGTGCTGAAAGCATTCTTTAGAAATGTTGGCCCATATTGATAGGATAGCATCTTGCAGTTGATGGAGATTTGTGGGATGCACATCCAGGGCACGAAGCTCCCATTCCACCACATCCCAAAGATGCTCTATTGGGTTGAGATCTGGTGACTGTGGGGGCCATTTTAGTACAGTGAACTCATTGTCATGTTCAAGAAACCAATTTGAAATGATTCGAGCTTTGTGACATGGTGCATTATCCTGCTGGAAGTAGCCATCAGAGGATGGGTACATGGTGGCCATAAAGGGATGGACATGGTCAAAAACAATGCTCAGGTAGGCCGTGGCATTTAAACGATGCCCAATTGGCACTAAGGGGCCTAAAGTGTGCCAAGAAAACATCCCCCACACCATTACACCACCACCACCAGCCTGCACAGTGGTAACAAGGCATGATGGATCCATGTTCTCATTCTGTTTACGCCAAATTCTGACTCTACCATCTGAATGTCTCAACAGAAATCGAGACTCATCAGACCAGGCAACATTTTTCCAGTCTTCAACTGTCCAATTTTGGTGAGCTCTTGCAAATTGTAGCCTCTTTTTCCTATTTGTAGTGGAGATGAGTGGTACCCGGTGGGGTCTTCTGCTGTTGTAGCCCATCCGCCTCAAGGTTGTGCGTGTTGTGGCTTCACAAATGCTTTGCTGCATACCTCGGTCGTAACGAGTGGTTATTTCAGTCAAAGTTGCTCTTCTATCAGCTTGAATCAGTCGGCCCATTCTCCTCTGACCTCTAGCATCAACAAGGCATTTTCGCCCACAGGACTGCCGCATGCTGGATGTTTTTCCCTTTTCACACCATTCTTTGTAAACCCTAGAAATGGTTGTGCGTGAAAATCCCAGTAACTGAGCAGATTGTGAAATACTCAGACCGGCCCGTCTGGCACCAACAACCATGCCACGCTCAAAATTGCTTAAATCACCTTTCTTTCCCATTCTGACATTCAGTTTGGAGTTCAGGAGATTGTCTTGACCAGGACCACACCCCTAAATGCATTGAAGCAACTGCCATGTGATTGGTTGATTAGATAATTGCATTAATAAGAAATTGAACAGGTGTTCCTAATAATCCTTTAGGTGAGTGTATGTATGTATGTATATATATATATATATATATATATATATATATATATATATATATATATATATATATATATATATATATCAAAATGCAACAAAAATGGTTTCATTTACTGTTTGTAACATATATTTACCCAAATAATAGTGCAATAATGTAGTATGTCCAAGTATATGGACTATAATTTTTATATACTGTATGTTCAAAAATAACAATATATTAGATCTAAACTGGCAGCCAAAAGTTTGGAATAATGTACAGATTTTGCTGTTTCGGAAGGAAATTGGTACTTTAATTCACCAAAGTGGCATTCAACCAGTGGCGGGCCATGCATTTAAAGTCTAGGCCTTTCAATGTGATTCATGCCATTACAACAGTAAACAGTTTTGCAATGAATAAGACTCCCTGTGCCTTTAGGCATCATACATTATGTCACAGCTGACTAGTAATACCAATTGACATTTTAAAAACACGTCCACGCATGAAAGCCAAAACTTGAAACGGCACTTAATGCTCAATCAAACCTAATTTTAACTGCAGCATGACTGTTGTGAAATGAACGTCTCAAAACTTGATCCGACACTGAATGTTCAAGCAGCCTAATTTACACTTAGCAACATCAGTTTTTTATAACAATGCAAAAAGCACTTACCAATTTACTTGAAGTGAGTTCAGTTCTCCTTTTCTGTTTATTAAATTATGCAATCTCACAGTCATGCAGAACATCTTGTGTTTTTAAATCCATAAGGATCTCTTTCTCAATGGTGATGACAGCCGTCTCATCAGACAGCTTGATCTTTTGCTCTTGAATTACGTGTGTCACTTAAAGCGTGATTGCATCACTCAAGGCCAGCTGGAAGGCCTCAACTGGGAAATACAGTATCCTAAAGATCACACCTACCAAGAACAAACAAATCAATCTGATTGGCTGATGAATCTAACAATCTGACTTTAGATGCCCATTCATTTGCACTGTTGAGGGATTCTGAAGAAATCCTGAAGGCCTGAGGGGGTGGAGCTCAAACTCACGTGCTGCTTCAGTTAAAACTTTAGATTTTTCTCTATTTGTTTGTAGATTAATTAATAGTTGAAAGCGATTAAAAATACATAGGCAAAAAGGTGATTGAGAATGAAAGGATGAAAAATATTTATTTATTTGGCATTTTAGGCCAGCAGAGAAATAGCCACCGCATTCAACTGATCACATTACATTACTGATGTAAAAAAAAAGCACCATCACTATATGAAAAAGTCATTTTTGATCAAATCTAGACAGGCCCCATTTCCAGCAGCCATCACTCCAACACCGTATCCTTGAGTAATCATGCTAAATTGCTAATTTGGTACTAGAAAATCACATTTATATCAAACACAGTTGAAAGCTATTAAATGAAGCCTAACATTTTCTTTGTGATTGTTTTTGAGTTGCCACAGTATGCAGTAGATTGACATGTCTTATGGTCAATATTAGGTCAAAAATGGCAAAAAAAAGAAACAGCTTTCCCTAGAAAGGTGTACACTACAGTCTTCAAAGACAAAGGACAACTGGCTCTAACAAGGACAGAAAGAGATGTGGAAGGCCAGATGTACAACTAAAGACACTTCACATGTCCTCAGCTGACAGCTTCATTGAATTCTACCCACTCAGCACCAGTTTCATGTACAACAGTAAAGAGAAGACTCAGAGGTGCAGGCCTAATGGGTAGAATTGCAAAGAAAAAAACACTTTTGAAACAGAAAAACAAAAAGAAAAGGTTAGAGCGAAACACAGACATTGGACAACAGATAATTGGAAAAGAGTGTTATGGATCTTAAACCCATTGAGCTTTTGTGGGATCAGCTAGACTGTAAGGCACATGCAAGTGCTACAGAAAGCATGGGGTGAATTGTCACGTGTCTGGACAAACTGACAGCTAGAATGGCAAGGATCTGCAAAGCTGTCATTGCTGCAAGTGGAGGATTTTTTTATGACAATTCTTTGAAGTAGTTTAAGAAGTTCTGAAAATGTCAATTTTCACATTATTAATGGCCTGACTGCACATTGTGATCTGTTGAATGCCACTTTGGTGAATAAAAGTACCAATTTCTTTCCATAAGAGCAAAACCTGTACATGTTTTCAAAATTTTGGCAGCCACTATATGTGTAGTTTTAGTATTTTAGGGCTGTCAAAGTTAATCCGTTAACTGATATAATTTAAATGTCATTATACAGTATTTCTCAAGGCCATAGTGTTATCACTATTTTTTGTCATCACACAGGAGCATGGATGAGCATAATTTAAACACGATTTTATGATTTTATTGAAAAGTTTCAAAATTACCATTCATTTCTTTAGGGCGTTAAACTTTTTTAAGAAGAGAAAAAGTACTGAGCGCACCTTTAATGAAGGTGGAAATAATTAAATTATTATAACACTTTATATTTAATTAAAACTGATTCATGCCATTTTTATTATATTCATGACTTTTCAGAGTCATGAAAAATGTATTATATTTAATTTTCAGTTTTCAGTATTGTGCTAGTTTTTATTTGTATTCCAGTTATGTTTTCATTTAGATTTTGTTCGATTTTGTTACCGAAAACAGTGGCACACATCCATGCGCACACAGTCTCACAAGCATAGGTGGTACACATACCCAATCAGGTAAAAATGAAGTCTGCTGGACTTAAGGCAGGGTTCTCTTATGAAACTGCATTATTTATAGAGCAATCTGACAGGGATGCCTTGGCTATTACACCCATAATGGCGCTTTTGGATATTGATGAATACTTGTATATATTTGTATTCACTAGGGGAACCAATGTCACATCTCCTTGGTTACCCTGGATACCGTTGTCGGCTAAATGACCTAACAATAATACAGATAACAATGGCAGCACTGTTTAAAGAGAGAGTTTAATAGGGAGAGCAGATGGGAGTGTGAGAGGAGAGGGAGATAAACAGCACTAGTGAGGGGAAGAGGAGAGAGAGAGAAGAGGAGTAAATACACAATTGGTGATCAGTGAAGTAACATTAGCATTGTTCACACATCCCCAGTCTCATCTGTCCTTCTCCCCTCCTCGCTCTCTCATGGGCTCTCTTTCTTTCTTGCTGCAGCATTGCCATGACAACCAAGAAATGTGGGAATACCGCTGTCCTTCAGAGAGAGGGAGCAAGAGGGAAAGCGATAGAAGGGGGGAGAGGGAGAGGAAGAGATTTTGGGGCTGAGAAATGGTAGAGAGTGAAAGAGAGATGCAGGGATGCAGAAGAGAGAGACAGAAAAAAAAACCCCAGCTAAAACTGGCCTAAGATAGTTTGCTGATCTTAACTGGTCTCCCATCCTAGTCAGGATGGTCTGTTGGCAGGTTTTGAGTAACTTTCAGCTGTTCAGACTGAGAGACCAGCTTAAACCAGCTAAGACCAACAAAATATCCGAGGCTGCTTTAAGATGTTTTTTCAGTCTGTTTCCAGCATGTTGGCTGGTTACATAGGGCTTTTGTGCACTTCATTTTAGCTGGTCAGGCTTTGAGACCAGCTTAAAACAAGTTTAACCACTACCTTCTTTTTGGCAGGTTTGTGCTGTTGTGCCTGTTTTTTTGTATATTGGCTTGTTTCAGAGGGGTTTTGGGTACTTTTCAGCTGTTTAGGGTGGAAGACCAACTTGTCCAGACTGGGAGTCAAGCTTAATACAAATAAGACCAGCTTAAACCAGATAAGACCAGCAAAATATCTTAGGCTGGTTTAAAGGAATGTTCTGGGTTTAATACAAATTTAGCTTAGTCAACTGCATTTGTGGCGTAATATTGATTGCCACAAAAATTCATTGAGAATAAAAAAATTAATTCATTAAAAAAAAAAAAAAAGAAGCAAAAATCGAGGTGACTGTGAGGTACTTACAATGGAAGTGACTGGGGACAATTTTGGAGAGTTTAAACACAGAAATGTGAAGTTAATAATTTTATAAAAGCATTTACATTAATTCTTTTGTGAAAAGTTGTGTATTATTTGAGCTGTTAAATTGTAATTTTTACTGTCATTTTAGGGTATGTTGACATTGCATCGTCATGATAACGAAGTTTTAAAATTGGCTATAACTTTACACAGAAAAGATTAGTAAGCAATTTTATCACATTAAAGTCTTGTGACTATACTTTTGAAACAGTGAGTATTTTAACATTCAAAAATTGGCCCCCATTCACTTCTATTGTAAGTGCCTCACTGTAACACAGATTTTAGTTAGAGTCTAAATATATTTTGTGGTAATCACCATTATGACACAAATGCTGTTGACTGAGCTTGATGTGTTTTGAACCCGGAATATTCCTTTAAGCAGTTTTTTCAGTTTCCAGTCAGCTGGTTTCAAAGGGGTTTTAAACATTTTGAGCTGGTCAGGCTGGGAGACCAGCTGACCTCCCAGCTGTTCAGCACCAGCTTTACCTGGTTGGAAGACCATCTTATACTAGCGAAGACCAGCAAACCATCTCAGGCTGGTTTAAGACATTTTTTTTTCAGGGATGCAAATAGATATGGTAAGAGAAATTAGAGCTGCTGACAGACAACATGAAAGTTCTTATCTGAAAAACAGTTACAATCTCATCACACACACATGGAAGCAGAAAGAGTTAGAAGTGATGACATTTTGAGGAGATTCATCATCATGACTCAGATAGGACACATTTCCTGAGCCCTCAAAGCGTTGCTATATGTTTATCTCTCTCCCTCACCGCATTTCTCACACTACCTCCTCATGCTATGGTGAGGTCGTCGTTACTATGACGACAAGCGGCCTAAAATAGTTAGCTCTCACCCCCTGCTTTCTCCTTGGAGCTGTTTTCTTCTCTTACCTCCCTGCACACTTCCCTACCCTGCCAAACATCTACATTACTGCTCACTTTACTGTGGGACACAATCCGGTCGGGCTCCAACTCTTGAACTTTCTGTGTCTTGCTCGGCCTCACTCACTCTTTTTCTGCTTCCTCTCTTTCAAACTCACTTTGCCTTTCTCCTTTCGTCCCTCTGTCCTTCTCTCTGCAAAGATTGCATTCAGATTCATTTTATTGGCAGCTTGTGTTTCCATGGCAACATCTTGAATCCATGGCAACTATTTGAACTGAGCCAAACGCTCTTTCAAAACTACTGCATTCATTCCCCCTCTCTCTGAATGTCTAGTCAGGCTGTGCATACACACATCTGTATGTATAAATGGGCATAAATGTATGTAAATTCCACTTTCAGACATGCAGATGATAAAAGGAATTCCATTAGTGATTAGAATGTAAATAATCCCACAGTAATTGTGCACACATACCTCATAATGTTCTAAATCAGTGTCTCTCAACAGATGCCAACATGGACAGGTGCAGGATGTGCCCTCATCCTTTTAAATCAAATAAAGGTTATGCGAGTAAAATAAATGAAAAAATAAATAAATAAATACAACCCAGACTACATTAACTACAGGTTCTTGATACTTGCATAAACATGGTCTGTGCCAACTACAATTTGTTTTGTGCAGTGTATGAAACCATAGAAATTCAAGAAACACATAGAAACCAAAATGTTATATCTGAATGGACAAATGCAGACAATTATATCTACAGGTCAGAGCAATCATTTGCATGTGTGGAAGTTCTGATTGTACCCCATACTTCCCTGCTGAAAAGACATCTAGACTGATTCAGACTGATCTTACTGGGAATTCGGCAACTGTAGGTCAAAAGTTCTGCTGCTGAAAATGGTCTGTGCGTACAGAAATTTGAATCACTTCCCCAAGTGGCCAAAGCTGGAAGTATTGTGGAAAGTACAGTATGGGCACAAGCTTCAGTTTCCAGGTGTCCACAGTGTGGCGCCAAAAGCGAGTTGTATTTTTAATTGTAGAGTAAAAATGTAATTTAAGAGCGAAAAGGCAACACGCTTTCAATAGTGATAGAGAGAATGGTAATTACAGTTAAAAGTCATCAGTAATTTGACAGTGTGGTTTTGATATCAGAGTACATGACTTTCTGAAGCTATATGTCAATTTCTGGTGATATTGTTATGATAGTCATCATTGTGGTCAAGTTGCTTGACCAAGGAAGTCTTGCTGGTTAAGATACTTTAAAAAGCCATGGGGAACACCAGGACACCAGCATGCCATGTGGGTTACCAGCACTCAAACACAACATACACTGGTGACATATGATGTTCTTTTCAGTAGGTTATTCTGTCCTTTACATGCCAGATGTTATATTGACAATGCAAGAAAAGTGGTAAAGTGTGCCACTTTTTAGTTGTCCTATAGTCAAGGAGAAAGAAGATATAGGTAAAACTAATAAATCTAATTATTATACTGTATTTCAGGATGTCTGCTAGCAACTGAAATTAGAAGCATCTATAACATGCAATAGGATTTTACCATGTGATTTTACCTGCCATAGAACACTTACATTGACATGCAAAAAACACGTTTTTAGCATAGAAGATACTTATTGCTTTCTCACGTGCAGCTCTTTACCACAAGCAGCTGAATGTGATTTGACATTTCTTTTTTTTCTTCTTCTTTTTGTTTATCCCCTTTTCTCACAATTTGGAAAGCCCAATTCCCACTACTTACTAGGTCCTCATTTTGGCGTGGTTACATCAATCTGGGTAGCGGAGGACAAGTCTCAGTTTCCTCCACTTCTGAGACAGTCAATCCGTGCATCTTATCACGTGGCTCAGTGTGCATGACACCACGGAGACTCACAGCATTTGGAGGCTCATACTGCACTCCGTGATCCACGCTCAACTTACCACGTGCACCATTGTGAGCGAGAACCCCTAATCACGACCATAAGGAGGTTACCCCATGCGACTCTACCCTCCCTAGCAACTGGGCCAATTTGGTTGCTTAGTAGACCTGGCTGAAGTCACACAGTACTCCCTGGATTCAAAGTCACGATTCCAGGTATGGTAGTCAGCGTCAACACTTGCTGAGCTACCCAGGCCCCATGATTTGGCATTTCTAAATATATGGTGACTTGACAAAAATTGCGGTTTGTCAGTCATGAATGGTCACTTGCTGAATCAGGCCATTCTTTTGCAGCACCACAATGGAAAAAATTATCTTAACCATATCAACGAGCCCAGATCAGTACAGAGTGGCAAGGTGGTGGAAAAGCGCTTAATTGTTAGTTGCCATTTAGTATAAGTTTCATCCAAAGTTCTGCCCATGTTTTATGTTCCAGCTCACTCCCGCTGACTAGACATAAAGTGACTGTTCATGCATAGTCACAGAGTCTGGAGGGATAAGAGGGCCACTTGTGACCTTTCCCCCTTTCTACTTATTAACATGTATGAACTCTCACTCTACATTATTTATGATTAAGCATGAAGATGTACTTGCCCTCGTTGTCCCAGAGCATGTGGTAATGGGTGGGGAACATGAATATCCCGAGAGCTGTGTGTTTTATGTTCAAGGATAATTACACCACAGCAGACCAACATGGATTCAACAGTAGCCAGAATTTCTCACATTCTGACATCAAATATGCTAAAACAAAAGGCTCAGCTTGGTAAGGAACAATCTCTGATTGAATGCAATGGGAATAAGACTGAAGAACTATTTGTGAATCGTTTCTATGGTTAATAGGATTGCATAAGTAATGGACTGTAAGAATGGTTTTCGGCAAGAAACAGTGATAATATTCAAAAGTTATTTTGGAGTATTTTAAGAGAAATGTAATAGTTATATTTCTCAGTGGGACAGTGTTTAGGTGCAGAAGGTTTAATACATTTATGTTCTGTTAATGGCCACCCAGTTCTTTCAGTTTAAGTTCAAAAGAGCATTAATAAAGATTATCAAATTACTATATATATATTTAGGATGAAGTCATTGATTAAAAATTATGTGGCATCTAAATCAACCAAAGATAAAGGAACATCAAGCGAACCTAAACCAATGTACTGTAACAGGCAGGTGATAAACTAACAAAAGCCTGTTAAATTATCACTTTACATTTAAATAATAAGATACTTCTTTGGGGAACTTAAACTGTTGAAAATCCATCAATGCTGCCTGGCGTAATTACAGAATTTGTTGTTTAGACAAATATTGCATTCTGGCCATAAAATTATTGATTTGATTTACACTTAGCATTTAAATGCTTTTAACATTTATAAAATAAATAATCATCAATGATTAAAAAGTGATGTTTGAAAATTGTAATTCAGCGCCCCTATAACAGACCCACTACAGCCAGCCTGAGGAGCTGAACAGAGTCGGCAGAGGTGGGAGCAAGTCACACATGTTCAAGTCACAAGCAAGTCTCAAGTCTTAACCATCAAGTCTCGAGTCAAGTCTCAAGTGCAGTGCAGACAAGTCAAGTCAGTGAATCACCTCAAGCAAGACAAGTCAAGACCTGATGAGTTTCAAGTCAAGTCAAGAAAAGCCACAGTACTAAAATAAATATTGATATTAGTAATATATATTAGTAAATTGCGTTAATGAACATTGCACAGTATTTTTATCGTGGGCACATAAAAATACTGTGAATACTTCTAGATACCTTATTATCTGAATTGTTTATATTTTTTTATTAACTGGTTAAAATATATAACACTGCGTGTATGCTGCTGTGTAAGAATGCGGTCAGATTTTCACATTGATCTAACAAAAACGGCAGACGGGCTGAATGAAAATGCACATTCGCTCTCTGACAGTAGGTGGCGCTTATGGAACAGCAGAAATATAGCTGTTACCCTGGTAACACCTGTACACAAAGCAGCCCTGCCCTTATAAACAATACATTATTAGGCAATATACGGAGGTAAGATGAAAAGAAAATGCCATCGAAACTTTTCTGAGGACAGTCAGTTCCCTTCAGAGATACATTTATATAAAAATAGTCATAAAGGTATTGCATTCAAGGGCTTTATTTAAAGACTTCAAAAGACAATCTCTATGAGAGCACTTGGATTTCGTCACGAGTCATTCACAAGTCAAGGCAAGTGGTTTCTGTATATTTTATACTACTTGTCATGTTTTCAATAAAGTGTTGTGACAGCAAATCTGCCTGTTATGTTGTTATATTGCCAACAAATGGTTATGGTATATTGTTGACTGTTGAGAAGGTTTAGAACAGGCACACACACGTTTAGAGGCAATGTCGGGTAATTTCAAACTTGACGCGCTACAAAACATGAGATTAATCGTGAATCATTTTAATTTACTGACAACCCTCAAACACTTGAACTGTAATTTTACATACTAAACTTTCTGGATAATGAAATGATAACTAAATTATTTACTTGCCTTTACATGTGGTTTTAGAAATGTCTGATGAAATTCAAGGTTGTGGTGGTTGTATCGGATATTTTTGCATTGCATATTTTCATCCTTTTTTTATTCACACAGTCCAATTATATATATATATATATAAATATATATATCCAAAGGAGATTATTTTGGGAACTCGACAATCATCTGTCATTTTAGCGGTTGTGAGCACAGTGTTAACTGCGCAGATACAGATCAGTGGTGCTGGCCGACTTACATTTTTGTATATGAATTAATTGATATTTTTTAAACACATTTCATTACTGTTATTGAAAATAATAATAATAAAAAACATTCAAGTCATTATCGAGTCATGCATTTCAAGTCAAGTCAAGTCTCAAGTCGCTGTTTCTCAAGTCAAAGTCAAGTCATTAAATTTGCGACTCATGTCAAGTCATGTATCTCAAGTCTCCCACCTCTGTAAGTCGGAAGATCTCTCATAGGATAAGAACATTTTACACATACCAAAATTTAAGCTTGAAAGTGGAGATCTTAATACATTCTTAGGTTTTCTGTAGGCTAACATTAGACTCAGGTTTAACATAAAGAAACTTTCTTTTTGATCTCCAGCTATGAGTGCATACTGTAACATTTGCTGATTATACAATGTACAAGGATGATCCAACTAAGGTACCCGGGGGTCTCCACAAAGTAATTTTTATATCTAGCAAAGCGATAGAGGAATAGATGCATCTAAAAGAATTAGGATGTGCCTCGTTATTTGTTTGGCCTTAAATAAGACCACAATGTATCATCACGTGAAAGCACAACACATGTGAGAACCAACGTGTCTGTCATGTGATAATGTATAAAATTAATTATAAGCTTCACATTTCTGTGTTTAATCCCTTTTTGTGAATGGCCACATTCACTTTCAATGTCCCCAGTCACTTTCATTGTAAGTGCCTCACTGTAACTTTGACCTTTGCTTCTCTTTTTTAAAGAAAAGGAGGGATGAGCCTAAATATATTTTTGTGGCAATCAATATTATGCCACACATGCTGTCGATTGAGCTTGTATTGAACCCGGAACATTCCTTTAAACCAGCCTAAGATAGTTTGCTGGTCTTATCTGATTTAAGCTGGTCTTATTTGTATTAAGCTGGACTCCCAGTCTGGCCAAGTTGGTCTTCCACCCTAAACAGCTGAAAAGTGCCCAACACCCCTCTGAAACAGCCAACAGACCGAAAACAAACAACACAAACCTGCCTAAGATGGTATGGTGTTTAAGCATGTTTGAAATTGCTGTAACCAGGATAGAATCTTACAGGTGTAGTTGCTCTTTTTAACAGGGGTAACCAGTCATGATCCTTATAACAGCTACGGGAAATTGAAAGAGTGGATTGATGCAAATGCTTCTCTTTCTGCCAGCATTTACAGCACAGCACAGCACACAATTTACAAATGGCCCATAAGAACTGAATAAATGTATTGCTCAGTGTAATGTGCTGAGATCAGTGAATGTTTGATCAACAGTATTTTCTCAGGAAGTCAACAGTATTTACTGTGACAAAAGAGTGCCAGAGAGACACCCATAAATGATGTTAACTTGACTTGAGTCTGACTCAAGTTCCAAATGTGTCATGCTTGACATAATGAAGAAATGACTTAGATTTGAGGACAAAAGACTCTGAAATTGACTGGGTCAAAGTGGATGACTTATGCTGCCTTCACGTGCTATAAGAATTATTGTAAATATGAGTTTCCTACTCAGAAGTTGCACATGAACAGCCAATTAAGTCATAATTATGACTGGGAAACTCTCAAAATTTGTAACATGTAAACATGGCAGAGAGTATGGTTTCTGTAGCGAATTATAGATTTGATTATTTTTTCTAAATACAACTAACTGTTAGCCCTTTCCGTTTCTGTCATATACATTTACTGTGCTGTGGAAAAGTATTTGCCCACGTCCTGATTTCTTCGGTTTTTGTGTATATCTCATACTAAATTGTTTCAAAAATTCAAACAAAATCTTAAATAAAACAAAGGCAATCTGAGTAAACACAAAATACAGTTTTTAAATTGTAATGTTAATTATTGAAGCAAAAAAGTTATCCAGTACCAACTGGGCCTGTATGAAAAATGTATTTGCCCCCTCAGTTACTAAATCCCCAAATCTATGAAACTGTATTCATAATGGGGTTCCGCTGCACTAGACACACCCAGGCCTGATTACTGCCAGCCCTGTTCAATCAAATAAACACCTAAATAAAACTTTTTCAGCAGCATGAAATTGGCTAAAAGGGTCTCACCCAGTAGCACACTATGCCAAGGTTGAAAGAAATTCCAGAAGTGATGAGGGAAAAAGTCGATTGAAATGCTTCAGTCTGGGAAGGGTTACAAAGCTATTTCAAAGGCTCTGGGACTCCAAAGAACCACATTGAGAGCCATTAATTCCAAATGAAGAAAATTGGCACAGTAGTGAACCTTCCCAGAAGTGGCCGACCTTCCAAAATTCCTCCATGAGAACAGTGACGACTCATCCAGGAAGTCACAAAAAAGCCAAGGCCAACATCCAAGGAACTGCAGGCCTCGCATCAATAAAGTTCACTATTCATGGCCCCTCTATCAGAAAGGCACTGGTCAAAAATGCCATCCATGGAAGAGTGGTGAGGTGAAAACCACTGCTAACCCAGATTAGACTAAAACAGACTAATTTTGCAAAAACACACATTGATGAGTCATAAGTGGAATTGTTTGGACGACAGGTGTCCTGTTACATCTGGCATATCAAACACAGAATTCCACAAAAAGAACATCATATGTACGGTCAAGAATGGTGGTGGTAGTGTGATGGTGTGGGGATGCTTTGATGCTTTAGGGCCAGGGTGACTTTCAATAATTGAGGGAAACATGAATTCTGCTCTCTACCAGAAAATCCTAAAAGAAGAACGTCCAGACATCAGTCCGTGAGTTGAAGCTCAAGCGCAACTGGATTATGCAGCAAGACAATGATCCGAATCATAGAAGTAAGTCCATCTCTGAATGGCTCAAAAGAAGCAAATTTAATATTTTAGAGCTGAGTTTGATCAGGGTTTTCAAATTGGGTTTGGTGTATCTCCAGGGGGGGTGAAAGTGGGTCCGCGGAATATTTCAGTGAAAATGTGTAAAAGAAAAAATAAGGAAGTATTGAATTTGACATTATTACTGTTTCATTATGCTTTGTAAAGATTAAAAATTAATTTAAATAGAATTTGTTTTTCAAGTTTAAACATGTAACACTACTCTAATAGTGGGTACAAAAAAAAACCCTTAAAATCTTAAAATTTGTCAACTTAATACAAATTAAATATTTTCCTTCAAAATGTACATTTGGGGTATGACTTTATGTTTTTATGTTGTAGAACAAAAACGCTTAAGTATCTGCAAGTAATGTTTACCTCAGACTTTATTTTACTCCATTATACTGCCATTATAAAACCCATAGGAAAATCCAGAGGGTATCCGTGGCTCAAAAATGCTAATTATTTTCCAGGTATTTGGACTACAATTTTAGCAGCTCTATTGTTAAGAGTAACTTTTTTTTAATGGTATCTGCCAAGAAAAACTATCTTAAGTCAGTTAAGTCATTACAAGATGTCAGCACTACTAATTTATATATAAATAATAAATCAATAAGTGGATTTACTTTTGTCTGAATATGTCTGTCATAAGCAGTTTTTGGGACTTTGTTAGACCCTAGGATAAGCCATATAAATCAAATCCTATTAACCCCATTTCCAACTGGTGTTAAGATGCATTTTTGGTGATCCGATCATGTGGTCAACGCATAAATACAGGTGAATGGATCACAAAAACCACATACGAATGTGGTCAAAAATGCATGTGAATGTATCACATTTAAGGTGTAAACGCAAATCTGTCCTTTATGCATCCTATCAGCAGCAGGGTTGCCAGGTCCAGCAAAACATTTTAGTCCAAAGTCTACTTAAAGTTCTCCCAAAAGATGCTAAAAATACCCAATAATTGTAAGTGTCCAATCACTGTGAAAAACTGACACCCATGATCTTAAATTCATGTTTTTAATATCCCTCTTAATAAGTTTTTTTGTATTGTTCGCAATGACATACTACTCTTTGCTGTTTTTCAGTATGTATAGTCTTCTGTGCACAGTATGTGAATTTTCTGCATGCACGAGTACCTTGATGATCTACACTACCGTTCAAAAGTTTGGAATCACTAAGACATTTTTGTTTTTGAAAGAAATTGATGCTTCTGTTCACAAATAATGCACTATATCGATCAAGAATACTTCCACAATAATAGTAATATGTAATACAGTATAATGGTAATCTAAATAACATTTTTATTTATTTTAAAAATCAATTACCTGTGATGGCAAAGCCCCATTTACAGCAGTCATACTAACAGTCCATAAAAGTCATTTCTAGAGGAGGATTCTTGGATAAACAATGTTTGAGCATGTATATAAACAGAAATAATAATTTGTATATTATATAAGTCTTTATAAAAATCTTTGGGTCTTTATAAAAAGCATCCTTGGTTAATAAAAGTATAATTTTCTTTCAAAAACATACACATTTCATATTAATTCCAGACTTGAACTATAATGCACTACAATCAGGGATAGATTAACCACCGGACCGATTGGGCCGTTGCCCAGCGACCACTAAACCCTAGGGGCCTCAAGCTCTAAATCAATTATTTTATTATATTTTAGTTATTTATTTAGTTATTTATTTTGAAATATCTATTATAAATCCATGTAAATGTCAGCCTTTTCTACCTTTTAACAAATATGTTCAGCGTAATGTGTGCTGGACTACAGCAGCGTGATCACAGGCCCTCGAGTGCGCACTCAGGGAATCTGTGTCTCATTTACAGAAAAGTGTCGGATTTACAAAATGCTTCCAAACACAAAGAGTTTACCTTGGCTGTGTATAAAGCTGATGGTTAAAATTCATATAAGTGACAGAATTCGTGCAACAGTATAGATGACTTTAAAATGTTTAAATCCTGCATGAATTTACTGTTTACTGATAAAGGGAAAGATGCCTTAATACCCTAAATATGTGCACAGTAACCATTTGTAATAGTAGGATTACCACGAGAGTTCACAAACAGTTATTCTGTTATTTGTCGGGAGTCTGGACTCTGATTCTTGGATTGTTTTCTCATCTATTCATTCTTTGTATTTGTAGCTCTTTTTCTTTTTTGTGTGTTTTTAAGTTACTCTTCCAAGTCAAGTCAAGTGGTTTTTATTGTCGTTTCAACCATATACAGTTAGTACAGTACACAGCGAAACGAGACAACGTTCCTCCAGGACCATGGTGCTACATAAAACAACATAGGACAAATCCAGAACCACTTGCGACTACACAGACTAAATAAAATACCTATATAAAGTGCACGTGCAAACGTGTGCAAAAAGTACGGGACAGTACAATAAATTACTAACAATGAACAGGACAATAGGCACAGTAAGAGACAGTGCAGCGCCGACCAGTAAACAGTAGTGCAAAAAGACGACAGTTTCTAAAAATGCCAAATGTAAACATAACATACTATGAGATAGTGTTCTAGGCACATAGCAGTTATTGAGGTAGCAGCCAGTTATAAAGTGACAATAAGTAAAGTGCAACTAAGGACATGTGAGTGTGTGTAAAACCAGTCTCTGACAATTGAGGAGTCTGATGGCTTGGGGGAAGAAGCTGTTACACAGTCTGGCCGTGAGGGCCCGAATGCTTCGGTACCTCTTGCCAGACGGCAGGTGGATGAAGAGTTTGTGTGAGGGGTGTGTGGGGTCATCCACAATGCTGGTGGCTTTGCGGATGCAGTGTTTTTTGTAAATGTCTTTGATGGAGGGAAGAGAGACCCCGATGATCTTCTCAGCTGTCCTCACTATCCTCTGCAGGGCTTTGCGGTCCGAAATGGTGCAAGTCCCAAACCAGGCAGTGATGCAGCTGCTCAGGATGCTCTCAATAGTCCCTCTATAGAATGTAGTGAGGATGGAGGGTGAGAGATGTGCTTTCCTCAGCCTTCGAAGAAAGTAGAGACGCTGCTGGGCTTTCTTGGTAATAGAACTTGTGTTGAGGGACCAGGTGAGGTTCTCCGCCAGGTGAACACTAAGGAATTTGGTGCTCTTGACGATCTCTACAGAGGAGCCGTCGATGTTCAGCGGAGAGTGGTCACTCATTGCTCTCCTAAAGTCAACAACCATCTCTTTTGTTTTGTCAATATTCAGAGACAGGTTGGTGGCTCTACACCAGTCTCTTAGCCGCTGCACCTCCTCTCTGTAGGCTGACTCGTCGTTCTTGCTGATGAGACCCACCATGGTCGTGTCATCGGCGAACTTGATGATATGATTCGAGCTGTGCATTGCTGCACAGTCGTGAGTCAGCAGAGTGAACAGCAGTGGACTGAGCACACAGCCCTGGGGGGCCCCAGTGCTCAGTGTGGTGGTGGTGGAGATGCTGTTCCCGATCCGGACTGACTGAGGTCTCCAAGTCAGGAAGTCCAGGATCCAGTTGCAGAGGGAGGTGTCCAGGCCCAGCAGGTTCAGCTTTCCAATCAGGTGATGGGGAATGATTGTGTTGAATGCTGAGCTGAAGTCTATCAACTGCATTTGAATGTATGAGTCCTTTTTATCTAGGTGGATGATGGCCAGATGGAGAGTGGTGGTGATGGCATCGTCTGTTGAACGGTTTGGACGATACACAAAATGCAGTGGGTCTAGTGAGGGGGGCAGCAGGGTCTTAGTATACCTCATGACAAGCTTCATGATGATGGGTGTGAGTGCAACGGGACGGTAATCATTGAGGCAGGACACTGAAGACTTCTTTGGCATGGGATGATGGTGGTGGCCTTGAAGCACATTGGAACGACGGCGCTGCTCAGAGAGATGTTGAAGATGTCGGTAAGAACATCTGCCAGGTGGTCTGCGCATCCTCTGAGCACTCTGCCAGGAATGTTGTCTGGTCCAGCAGCCTTCCGTGGGTTGACTCTACGTAGAGTTTTCCTCACATCAGCCGTGGTAAGACAGAGCACCTGGTCGTTGGGAGGAGGGGTGGTCTACCTCGCCACCACGTCATTCTGCACTTCAAACCAAGTGTAGAAGTCGTTCAGCGCATCTGGAAGGGAGGCATCTTTGTCACAGGCAACTGATGATGTTGTAGTTGGTGATGGCCTGGATGCCCTGCCACATGCGCCACGTGTCACTGTGGATTCTCTGGGCGTGTGCGCGCTTTGCCTCTCTGATGGACAGTTTGGCCCTCGCTGTTCTTAGGGCTGCCTTGTCGCATGCTCTGAAGGCGGAGTCTTGGGTCCTCAGCAGCGCACGCACCTCCGCAGTCATCCACGGCTTCTGGTTGGAGCGTGTGGTGAAGGTCTTGGAGAAAGTGACATCATCAATGCACTTGCTGATGTAGCTGGTCACTGATGCTGTGTATTCCTCCAAGTTGGTAGAGTCACCATATGTTGCAGCCTCCCTGAACATGTGCCAGTCAGTACACTCAAAACAGTCCTGAAGAGCAGAGATGGCTCCTGCTGGCTAGGTTTTCACCTGCTTCTGAAGCGGTTTTGTGCATCTGACAAGTGGTCTGTATGCTGGAATTAGCGTAACAGAGATGTGGTCTGAGTAGCCGGGGTGGGGGGCGGGGCTCCGCCCGGTAGTTCTTGCACCATTCCGTGTTGACGTAAACATACAAGCCACCATCGTGAGTCTTACCACACAGAGCTGCATTTCTGTCGGCACGAAACGAGGCGAGCCCATCTAGCTGAATGGCGGCATCCGGAACTCTGTCACTGAGCCACCGCTCTGTGAAAACAAAGGCACAGCAGTCTCTAAACTCAAGTTGCGTAGCCTACAGGAGTCGAATGTAGTCTGGTTTATTGTCCAGGGAGAAAACATTTGAGAGCAGGATAGAGGGGAGAGTCAGCCGTCTAGGGTTTGTTTTTAGCCTAGCATGGACCCCTGCCCTCTTGCCGTGCTTCCGCTTCCTCGCACACCGCTTACGACATCCTCTCCCCCAGCCATCGGCATCAGGCGACACCGAGGACTGGTTGTTGCATGAATCCTATATTTGAGCAGTGTCTGGCGATGGTAGACACAAACACCGGTTACTCCGATGTCCACGTGCCGCAAAAGTTGGGTTATTTAACAAAAAATAGCACCATTTTGGATCCGGAGCGGCCGCTGCGTGCTACCACCCTGCCATCTTGGATCATCCTTTGTTTTTGTCAGTTTTTCACATTGTTGTGAACCACTCATTTGTCATTCTCTTTAAAGTGAGATATTCTAATACAAGACCTGTATGTAACTTATAAGTAACAATGTGTTACACTGATTTTGATGCTTCTGATTGAAATGTTGCTTTTGTGCTTTCTTTGATTACATTTCAGCTGCACCTGGGAAAAATTGTGAACCATTTTTTTCTGCACTTTCTTCATCTTTTCTGACTTTGCTGTGCATTAATGTCATGCAATAATACACTGACCTAGAGATTGATGTATGTCATCATGAAACAGAGACCCTCGCCTCCAAATCTGATCACAAGTGATCACAGGAGATGCATTTAAATGACCAGGTGTGATTGGATCATCCGAGATGCATCTTAAAACCAGTTGGAAATGAGGTCTTAGTGATTTTTTATATATATATATTTCTACACTGTAATGTAAATTACAGCTGGCAGAATTAAACATTTAAGTTTTCAGATATTAATGTAATGTAGAAGCAACAGTACGTTTCTTCCAAGATACGTATGTCTAATTCATTATTTAGAAAGTTCATAATTCCTATAGGGAAATGAATAAGCAATATAACCTCGACTAGGTATCGTTAGGTACGGTGACTTGACTTTACACGTTTTTTTTATCAGGACTCGACTTGCTTGATTGTGTGCACTACAGACTTCAGAAACCTCAAGACTCAAAGGTAAGTACTTGCTTGTGACTTGCATATGTGCGAGTTACTCCCACCTCTGATGTTTTCCCACTGTGCCTGTGAGTGTGGATCTAAATTGGGTCCCGAGTCCCAGCATGATGCATGCCACTACTGCTGTATATGAGAATGTGTTTGCCTCTATGTACTGCAAGACATTTCTAAAAGTTTAATATTTAAAGTATTTTTTTCAAAAGTGCTCTTTTTGATTGTTCTGTTAAGATGCATACTGTCAATTTACTATGCTGGCAACACAAGGAAATAGAACATAGTCCTCCTCAGTACATAAAAAGGAACTTTTTAAAACAGAGAATTTTCTTCCTAATTTAAGGGGATCATTTAAAATCACTTGTTTTAATGGCTTAAATCACTATTGTGGCCTAAAATGACAGGTCACTTTAGAATCAAGTCTTCTCACTATTTGTTTAGTACTTTTCATAACACATATTTCAAAACAGCTTTATTGAAAACTGCCTTAATGGCACCAGAGAGCAAACAAGGCTGTAGCAAAGAAACAAAATTCATAAGATGTTAAGTTTGAAAACAGAGAAAAAACCTTGGATTAAACCAGCTGGACAAGCTCATCCTTCTCTGAATCAAATCTAGGCAGATATTTATTATTGCCTGTTACCTACAACAGAAAACCTTTCCAGTTTTAGAGACATCTGGGTTTCACAGGGATGTCTACATATGACCGTCAACAACACAACACACCTCTCTCTCACAAGGCTTCCTGTGTGTATCGTCTTTGTTCTCATTTTCCTCCTGAAATAAAAGTTTTTTCCTTCTCTCCCACAGCCACTAAACTGTAATTCTTTAATTAAAAGACCTTAGAGCCTTTTTAGACAATTTGTGATAGCAGATGAGCCCACACACCTACAGCAGATGTGTCACTGACAATTAGCCAAACAAGGCGAAACCATATGGTCCAGCATTCTCCAGATTATGATTTTATGGGACTTTAACAAGGATATGATGAAGAATTTCTCGGTCATATGGCAAGTCGGCCAATGCATTCTAAAAAAGACTCATTGAATTGAATACCATGCTCTTTGTCAGATTTCAGACGTCAATGAACTGAATTATAAAGTTTAAAGTGAAATTTTATACAAGCCAACAAATGATTGGCAAATTTAGTTTGTGCTGCAACTGACAGTACACGTACTAGTAGCAGTTAGTCTGTATTACTAGAGTGTGAAATTAAATTATGAATCTACTCATGTTATGAGTACACTCACCCTGATACGGTACTTTTAGCTCATTACATGGGTCGTGAGTGGAGTCAAAGCCTGGCTTCCATAATGATCAGAACATCAGAAAGAATACAACACACCAGCACCCATTAAATATGTGGAAGACATGTAAATGTATGCACTTCCGTATTTGACTAGGGCCGCTGCATGAGACAGCTAATCACAATGTAGTATGTGCAAATGCAAGAACACCCGTGTGTAATGTACATGTGTGTGCATGTGACTTTTTGCCATAAATAAGGTATGAGGTGGATAATGTTACCAAGTTTCATTCCTCTGTCTTCCCAAGTTTCTATACTGTAATTACATGCATAAAAATCTCCCTCTGATCTCGCTCTCTCATGGAATTCATGCATAATTACTTGCATAATTGTAGTTCTCTCCATTCTGCCGTTATGGTTTTGTGTTGCTCGCCAAAGCTCTCTTTCTCTCTCTTGTGAAATATGATTGAGAAGCATATCCTACCTAGGCTATTCTATCACGACATTTATTGAATGGGTTAAGTGCTTCTCTTTTAACCTCTCCTGAACACTGTCAAAATGGAGTGTGTGAAAGGCCCTGCTGAGAAACAGTGGTGTACAGTCCCTGCCAGTCCCTACATCTATAGGGGTGCTTGAGGGTGCTAAGCACCCTCAAACGAAACTTAGAGCACCCTCAATTGCAGACCAGGGCAAACTACTACCCGGGGGTCGATTTATCATGAACGTTTTTATTAGATCTTTCATTTATCTGGCTTTTGGACTTATCGTGCATCCACAAGCTTTTAATATGCTCAGGGTTGCCAGATAATATATGCAACACCCCAATCAGACATTTATACTCGCACATATTGGAAATGTTTGGCCTTGTGTCATACTTAATTTTATGAAATCTGGCAAAAATACATGCGAGTGCATGCGCTTTCTCTCCACAAAAAACAAACAACAACTTAGCACTCAATAGTGCACGGAGGGGACATATGAGTAAAACCAAATGAGAGAGGAATATATTTATTCTTTGTGTTATTTTTAATAAAAGTCCTTCACAACTGTATGTGAAAGTTACTCTGGCAGCAAATATTAATTAGTCTCATGCAGCCTGTTTTATTCAGTGGTGTGCTGAATGGGGTGCCAAACGTTGACAAGGCCCACATCATGACCCATGAGCATGTAAACAGGTTGATAATGTTCTGAAAATAAAACAAGTTAACGGGTCCACTTTGCGGCCAACATTAAAATAAGCTTTTACAATATCTTTCCCGAATATTTTATTTTACTTTTAACCTGACTCCTGATATAGTGTTAAATTGAATACTAAATTATCATTGCATTGAAGTATGGTCAAATAATCAATTAATAATTTTATTCAGCCTTTATTCAGTTTTACTAGCACATGATAGAAAGTATAGCAGCAAACATTCAAGCAATCGCAGAATGATCCCATCAGTATACACTTCAGAAAATTGTGCATCCTTCATTGAGTGCATGTCTGGGCTTAAAAGAAACAACTACGTAGAACTTTTATCTTCTCTTTTCCATATTTAACTTAATGGCTGACGTGGTCCCAGTTCCAAAATAATTGCACACCCCTGCTCAGTTGAATATATAAGACTAATACTGTAAATTGGCAAGTTGATTTTCTTGAAAACCAGGATACACACAAAATGCTGCATCAAAACGTATAAACGGGTATGATTTTGAAAATAAGTATGTCCTAATCTGCTATTCAAGTAGCATTAAAACATTATTTAATCCATTAATTTTTTTTTAATTATGATACATCTCCACTTTATACAGAGCACCCCACTATTTTCAGAAGCACCCTCAGTGATTTTGCTCTGGAACCGGGCCTGGTCCCTGCTAACACTGAAATGTTTTTGCATGAGTCCTTGTGCTCTGAAGTTAAGAGAGCTTGGTACGTGAGATGCACGGATGTCAACTTTTACCATTTAATTTAAATGAGAATGTGAATGCAACATCCCAGCAGGTACAATTAATAAGATTGCTTAGCAACAAAATGTCACTGAAAAGAAGCAAAGGAGCATGGAAAGCTAAAGTGGAATGTTGATAGAACCATGACAGCTATATTAGGACGTGCAATGTCAAACTATTCTTATTACATTTGAGAGCTGTGTTTGACACAGCTCTGTTGTGATGGGACAAGAGGGACCCATATGGCCCCCACTATGATATCGACTAATTCCAGGTCCATGAAATTCTGTGACAGTCCTTTTTCACTAAGAAACTTTTTATTTTTTTAGTTATTACTCAAACGACCACCAGAAATGTGTGGGTATGTTGCAAAACCTTTTTTTTTTATCAGTTTTGTATTGTTTTTGTCATGTTCTCTGTTGTCTTTTGTTTTTGTGCTTTTATGTTGAAGTTTAGTTTAGTTCCTGTTTGTTTCTTGTAGTCCTTTTGTAGTTTTATTTTATGATTGGTTTTCCCCTGATTAGTTCTCATTCCCTGATTGTTTACCCAGGTGTTCCTCATTCCCTTGTTAGTTCCTTATGTATTTAAGTCCTTGGTTTCCCTGTGCCCAGTGTTAGTTATTATATGTTTTGCATGGTTTTCAAGCTCCCAGTGGTTCTCTATTTCTTGTTTTGGACTAAATAAAGCTGCACATAGATCCCCTCTCGTTGCCTGTCACAGTTTAAGTAAAAATATCCTTCAAATAAAATTTTACAAGTTCCAGTATGAAGGAAGTGGGTGGCAGTCCAGGTAAGTCAACGTGTAATGGTATTTCAGTTTCAAAAACAGTCTTTGGGCTTTTCAGCCTAACAAACATAGCATTTTACTCTTCAGCTTCACAAATGATAACAACGGTAAACCTTTCAGTGCGCACACACACATCACTGGACTGTCTCTCTCCTTCGGTCTCCAAGCTGTCTCCATCCTCACTGTAATGAGACACAGGTGTTTAGTGTTAACAATCACCAGGTGATGGCCCTTACCGCTTCCTCTCTCCCCGATGACAGACACACGACCACGTCCAGCAACCCAAAGATAAATGTGTGTGCTGTCTTGGTACCAAAAGAGTAGTAAATCCTGAAATCATCCACATTGTGGGAAACTCTACAGTTCAATTAGGGACTTCATAATGTCTTCATTAAAATCTATAAAGTTTATGTACGTGTTAGGTTTCTGGGTGTGGGGTCAGGATATAGACAATATAATTAACTCAATATAAAAACAAGAGAATTGTGTATGAGGGGGTTGAGATTATGATAAGCAACCTTTTTCCCCTCCATCTCTGGAGGGGAGATGCTGCCATTCCACCACCTGGTTGTCCTCCCCACCTCCTGGGGACATGGGGAGGGAGAAGGGAGAGAGAAAGAGTGACATGGAGAGAGGAGAGAGCAAAAAAGTGGCTCACGGTCCCCGGATACGCTGTTGCCTGGTCCTCAGCGGGCTCCTCTGCCCCCTGGTGGATGACAGTGGCTCCCTCTCCTCCTGACGGATGGCAGCAGGCTCCTCCCCTTCCGGGCAGATGGCAACGAACAACTCTGCTTCCAGATGGACGGCAGCGGCGCCTCTGCTTCCAGGCAGACGGCAGCAGTGAGGACTCTATGACAGCGCATCCCTCCTTCCCAGGTTTCGGCACCGATGTAACAGAGTTCTCAGGATGGGCAAGGAGGAGGCGGGAACCGGGTGGACCATCAACAGGAATTTAAAAACGACATAAAGTGCTTTAGAGCAAAACAAACAGAAGATGCACACAGACACACTGCTCATGTCTCTGTGTCTCTCTCTCTCTCTCTCTCTCTCTCTCTCTCTCTCTCCCTAACTGATGTTGTTTACACACTGAGGCTGTGTCTTTTTTGGAAGGCTGCATGGAGGATGCATGTGATGTATCCTTCCTTGGCACTCACAACCCAAAATTCTTTGCTTCAATGGAAATGTCTAAAAAAAAATTATGCAAATTTGCCCGTATATATGATGTTCAAACACAAGTCATGTTAATTCCCAAGTTGAAGTACCTCAGTAGATGGGTGCAGAGTATATAATATGGATAATTATATTAATATATAATTAAAATAAAGTATTAGACTAAAAGTACACCTGTAAAATCTATTTTCTTTTCTCTTTACATCTTTATAACTCTCCTAAAATTTACCTCATACATTCTCTTCTAAAGGGACTTTGTTCACTTCTCACTCAAAGCACTCACGCTTGTTAAAGTGTGGTGTGCTGTCATAGCAACCATGTTACGTTCCGTTTTACGTTTGTCCTACGAAGGCAGTCTCGTTTAAGTTAGATTTGTTTAAAGGAGGACGCTTGTTATACTGCAGCCTTCAAACGATGTGTCCTACCTAGCATGCAGCCTTCGAAATGAGACACAGCCTGAGTAACTGTAGACTTTGTCGGTTTGAACCAGTCTGACCATTCTCTGTTGGCCTCTCTCATCAACAAGGCATTTACATCTACAGAACTGCTGCTCATTGTTTTTTGTTTTTGGCACCATTCAGAGTAAATTCTAGAGACTGTTGTACATGAAAATCGCAGGAGATCAGCAGTTACAGAAATACTCAAACCAGCCTGTCTGGTACCAACAATCATGCCACGGTCCAAATCATATTTTTTCCACATTCTGATGGTTGATGTGAACATTAACTGAAGCTCCTGACCCGTATTTGCATGATTTTATGCACTACACTGCTGGTGCCAGACTGGCTGGTTTGAGTATTTCTGCAACTGCTGATCCCCTGCGATTTTCACACACAACTGTCTCTAGTATTTACTCTGAACAGTGCCAAAAACATCTAGTGAGCAGAAGTGGACACAAATGCCTTGTTGATGAGAGAGGTCAACAGAGAATGGCCAGATGGTTTGAACTGACAAAGTCTACAGTAACTCAGACAACCACTCTGTAAAATTGTGGTGAGAAGAATAGTTTGACGTTGTTTTGGCGGCACGAGGGGGAACTACACAATATTATGCAGGTGGTTTTAATGTTGTGGCTGATTGGTGTATGTGAAATGCTGCATCCTAGCACAAATCCTCAGGGGCCGGTTGCACTGGCTATACGTAAGTTACAACTTAGCCTAGCTGTTGCGTAAATGGGCACTAAATCACAATTTATGCACTACTAAATATTTGCGCGTTGCACCATTAAATTTAGGTAGGACGTAAACCTACGTATAAGCTAAATATATACGGAAGACTCCGACCAGGAGAAAAGGATGGAATAAAAAACAGACTCACTTAATGACATTAATGAGCTCAAGTTTTGGTTGGCAGGATTCAGTCCTTTCGACGTATATGATGATGTTGGCACTCGTTTACATTTACAGGAGAAAACACTTACTTCTTCAGCATGAAACTGATCTAATGGTTCACTTTCCTGTGTACTCCGCCTGGTATCAAGTTTCAACATATACAAAATAGATATTAAAATGAATAAATGTCTATTTTCAAGCCTGTTGTATTAGTATTTATTTATGGTCCTTTATTCATTTTAGCTACAGTTATTGAATATTGCTATTTAGAAACTAACATGAAGCTCTCTGGGACACCATGAGAAATTACAACATGGGCAGGAAGCTGATACAGACCATCCAACAGCTGTACGCCAAAGCTAGCAGTGCTGTTCTACTATAGAGCCAAATTAGAAAATGGACTTTCGGTGTCCATCAAGGATGCCTCCTATCTCCTGTTTTGTTAAATATATTCCTGGAACGTATTATGACTGATGCCCTCAAGGACCACCATGGGACTGTCAGCATTGGAGGGCGTACCATCACCAACCTCCATTTCGCTGATGACATCGACGGCTGGACAGGAAGCGAAGATGAGCTGTCAAATCTAGTGAACCTCCTGGATAAAACATCAACCAGATAACGGCATGGATATAAGTGTGGAGAAAAACACGATCATGACAAACTCCACCCAACATATGACTAAGAACATCTTAGTGAATGGACAAAAGCTGAAAGAGGTCCACCAGTTCAAGCTCCTGGGTGCCATTATCAGTGAAGAGGGGTCAAGGCCTGAAATCCTTTCAAGTGCAGCACTAACAACAGCTGCGCTTGCCAGACTCAAGCCCATCTGTAGAGACAGTAAAATCTGTCTCAAATCCAAACTGAAGCTGCTGCATGCACTGGTCCAGTCTATCTTCCTGTATGCCTGTGAAACATGGAAGCTGACAGTAGAACTGGAAAGAAAAATCAAGACCATTGGGATGAGATGTTATCATAGAATCTTGGGTATCCCATATATAGACCACATCACCAACGAAGAGGTCCAAAGTAGAATTAAGGCACAAGGCCATTATGAAGACCTGTTAGCCATCGTAAATAGAAGAAAGATGCGGTGGTACAGACATGTCACTAGGAGTGATAGTTTGTCAAAGACAGTTCCTCAAGGGACAGTGCCTGGAGGCAGAAGGCGAGGCTGACAGAAAAAGAAATGGGTGGGTAAGAACGTCGCAACAGATTTTTAACACTTCTGTGTACAAATTTGAAGGCTGTTTAATGGATCAATACAGGTAAACGTCATATTATGCGACTACGCATTACTTTAACTAGTAACGAAGTCTGTGCTTAATTTAGTTGAACCACCTGTTCTTAATGCAAGACTTAACTAGTGGGTCGTATGCTCTCAGTATAGTAATGTGTAATCTCATAATATTATGTTTACTTGTATTGATCCAATAAGCAGCCTTCAAATTTGTACACAGATGTGTTAAAAGCCGTGAACTTCAATTTGATATTGTTACAGTTGATGTTCAGCTGTAATAAATGATATCCCCACTGAAATATGATACGTAATAAAACAAGCTAAGCCTATGTATGTATCTAAAATGAATAAGGGGCAATAAATAATAAGTACTAATACAACAAGCTGGAAAAATAGACATTAATTCATTTTAATATCTTATATATTTCGTATGTTGAAAGACACCGGGCAGAGTACACAGGAAAGTGCACTGTTAGATCAGTTTTATGCTGAAGAAGTATGTTTTTTACACAATGATTTCTCCTGTAAATGTAAACGAGTGCCGAAAGGACTGAAGCCTGTCAACTAAACATGAGCTCATTGATGTCATTAAATGAATCAGCTTTTTTATTGTTTTACTCCTGATCAGAGGCTTCCGTAAATATTTAGTTTATAAGTAGGGTTACGGCCTACCTAAGATTAATGGTGCAATACTCAAATATTTATTAGCGTGTAAATTGTGACTTAGTGCCCATTTACGCCACAACATAACTTATGTAACTTATGTATAACTGGTGCAACCGGCCCAAGGGTACGGAAGTTTTCACATAAGTTAGGACGTAAAGTTCACACTAAGGGCTTAGTAACTATTAGTTAGTTTGTAACTGAGTCAGTGCTTAATTTGGATCCACTGCCTTTTCTTAAGGCAAGACTTAACTAGCAGGTTGTAAACTCTCCAAAGTGATGTAGTCGCATATTATGACGTTTACCCATATTTATCCAATAAGCCGCCTTCAAATTTATACACAGAAGTGTTAAAAAGCTGATATGGTTGATGTTCAAACCTTGTTTGTTCATGTAACTGTCAGCTGTAATAAATGATTGAAATATGATAGGCCTACATAATAAAATTAGATTTGATAAATAGTATATTTGCCCTATGTAAATAACAATATTTAGGAACTGTTTCTAAAATAAATGAGGGGTGATAAATAAATTCTTATAAAACAGGCTGGAAAATATTTATTCATTTTAATATCTTCTGTATATTTTAATTATTGACACCGGGCGACGCATCCTGAAAACTATACCGTTTGATCGGTTTCATGCTCAAAGAGCCGCGTAAAAGTAGTCCAATGTTTTTTCTCTCTCTCGTAATTGTAAACTAACGTAAATGTCAACATCATACTGTATGTCCAAAAGATTGGTGCCTCATGCCCGTCACAAAAAACATGAGCTCATTGATGTCATTACATGAATCTGCTGGTTGGAGGCTTCCGTAAATATTTCGTTTATACGAAGTGGTACGTCCTACCTAAGTTTAATGGTACAACACTCCTTTAGTAGAGCGTAAATTGTGACTTCGTGCCCACTTACGCCACCACTAAGCTGTAACTTACGTATAGTTGGTGCAACCGGCCCCAAAATAATAAAAAGCTGTCACGTAAATGCAACAGATAAACTTTAGAATAAATATAACTTCAACACTTAACCATATTATTCAGTTATGTTGTTGCCGATTTAAGCAAAAACTTCCTAATAGAGTATGCGCACGGCCTGATGCTATTGTTGAGTTAGTTAACAGCGCTATCTGCTGGTCACTCACAGAAGCTTTTGTTTGTTTTTCCCGCGTTTTTAACAATTTAGACTTTTAGTTCACAATCTGACAGTCTCATGTCTTCGCTTTTGTCGTCGTGTTACCACCACCATATTATACGTAAGTACTTTAAATTTATTTTGTTTTCAATGTAAACAAAATGTTATTGTATGTCCTTTCAATTAAACAAACAAACAAACAAACAATAAAAAGTACTGTTATGGCCTATATAGTTTTCAGGATGTCGCACGGTGTCAAGATAAAACAAATAATGTCTATTTATAAACAAGGCTAACCATCAACCGTAACAAGATCAAATTGAAGTTCACGGCTTTGTAATACTTATGTGTACAAATTTGAAGGCTGCTTATTGGATCAATACAAGTAAACATCATATTATGCGACTACGCATTACTTTACGGAAATCTTACGACCTAGTACTAGTTAAGTCTTGCCTTAAGAACAGGTGGTGCAACCAAAATAAGCACAGACTTAGTTACCAACTAAGTAGTAGTTACTAAGCCCTTAGTGTGAACTTTACGTCCCAATTTACGTGAGAGCTTACGCACAACTGGTGCACCCCTACCTATCAAACCATCAAACCGACCTTATGCGGCTTGTCTCCTGGATACAGCAGCGTAGTCCTGGTGAGATTTAACCGGAGCTGGCAGGCGAACCGTGTGTGTTTGTTTTACTGGTGTGTAAATTAGCCGTAATTCGTTTGCTCCGTAATGACGTGGGAGAAAGCTAATTAGGGCAGTGTTGATGGGTGCGTAAATGAGTCTCTAGTGTAAAATGCTAATGAGTCCCTTATTCTCCAATTCTCCTCCAGTCTGCACTAGCGCGTTTAAGAAGACATAGGGTATAAATTACATACATTTAACCATAACCAGACCTTCTTGACTATGAAAACATTATTAAAAACAGTCATACTCCAACAACACAGATATTTGTGTGCTTTTATTTCAAGCAGTTTGACCTGCGAAAACATGACATACAGTACAAAGCATATCTAAAGAAATAAGAGACTATATTGGATTGAACTCTGATTCCACTAACATTAAAAACAAAAAGTACCATGGTATTTCCATGGTTGTTCGGAAACATGGTATTTTTTGACATACCGTGTAAATACTATGGTAAATGAAATGGCACTTATTCAGTACCACAGTATACAACGGGGCTAAATGCTCCCCGGGGTAAAAGACTCATGAATAACATTAAATACAGTACTTTCCTAAACACCTGTTCACTATGAATTGTAATTTTTTCTCTTCCATCAGATCATTGCATGTAATGACTAAAGCTTGATTTTGAGGCAATTTGAGCTAATATTTAATATAAATCTTGAATTTTAAGCCTAGATCATGAATATCCTGGAAATCATCTCATTTATTTTGAGACAAAAGACTAATTTTCCATTTTGCTCAAGGTTATTATATAAAACAATTTCAATAACTTTACACAAAGTGAAAGGATAGCATTTGGGGAAAAGAGCCCCACTGTTGCTGGAGATAAACCTTTTTTTTTTTCTTTTTTTTTTTTTTTTTTGAAAGTATTTGACTAAGTTGACAAATTGTCCCCCATAATTATTGTTCGGATATTTAGACTTTATTAATATAACCCCCAGGATCCCTTTTTGAGGGAGCCTTTTAACCCAGGTGAGATTCAAATTGAATTTTATTCAAAACAACTTTCTGTTATTTCTTTTAACACAAATTGTGTTGCTCCATCAATATTCAATAAAAATAAGTGTATTTCTTGAATCTTGAGCCCTTTTGTGACCAGAAAAAAAGCTTCTTTTTTTAAAAAGTTGTACCTTAAGTTAGCACCGTTGTACCCTATATATCAAAATACCATGGTATTACCATCACTGTTAGCATCACTGTACCATGGAACTGCCACAGTACTTTTTTGTAAGGGAAAAAAAGCAATGCAGATAAAAGACAACACAATGATGTAGTTTGATTCTAAATCAATAATTATTCATTTTTTAGCTTTCCAGATACTCTCATGATGCCCATATTCCTCCTGTCTTCTTTAGAGTGTCTCCAGGGTTTTGTGTTCACATCTTCATCCCTTCCTTTTCCTTTTCTGTGAAAACTAAAATGGGAAAGCAAATAATATTACATGAGGAGACGCAATTGAGAAGGCTGTGTAAGGGAAAATACACATGAAAAAGTCAAAAAGATCGATTTACAACACCGAGATACTGAGAACCACATTATCATTGCTATATTCTGCAGTCTGGGGATGAGGGACTGTGCAGCTTTAATTGGCCTTACCTCGAACCTCCAGCTTACACTCCACTTCATCCTGTCCTAGTTCATTGACAGCTCTGCATGTATACTTCCCTCCATCAAACAAGCTGGGTTTACGGATGTTTAAAGTCAGCACACCCTGGTTATTCTGCGTGAGAAACTTCGGGTCCTCACCAAGAATCATCATATTTTTCATCCATATAATCTTTGGCTTGGAGGAGAACAACAGCATGCAAGAAAGAGAGAGAGAGAGAAAGACAGAGCAATGTAAAGTCACTTAAAATGTCTGGCAGGGTGACTGAGTTTATATACTGTAGTTACACACTACAGATCTTCACTTACTTTAGGGTAACCACGGACAGCACAGCTGAGGGAAGCACTGTAACCAGCACTGACACACCTGTCCACGAGAGGTGTGATGAATTTAGGAGAGCTATTCATGTCTTTTTCCTTATAGGGCTGTGCATTAATTTTAAGACCTGAGAGGATGAGGGTTAAATATCACATATAATACTTCAGCAAGGACATTTGAATTACTGCAATAATCGGTGAGATTTATATGTTAATGCATTAGGTATCATAAACTTACAATTATATATTTCTACAGCATTTGTTAATATTGCTTAATGTTTATACCTTTACTATTGTTTTTAGTTCATGTAATTAATAATACATTAGCTCAAGTACTGTAAATATATACAGCTTTTAATTAAAAAAATGTATTAATATGTATTACTGTGTAGAAATTAACATTTATTAATTTAAGATTAATACATGCTGTAGAAGTATTGTTAATTGTTAGTTTGATTTGATGAATCCACATAGAAATTCATTGTAAATCTCCATGTAAAACACTGAAAGTAGTTTATATTAAAGGATTAGTCCAAAACTGAAAATTCTCTTATCATTTACTCACCCTCATGTCATCCCAGATGTGCATGACTTTCTTCTGCAGAACACAAATTTAGATTTTTAGAATAATTTTAGTTATAATCCACATCCCCTAAAAGCAATCCAGATGGTTTTGGTTAAGACCGATTAAATTGCATCAGAATACATTAAACAACTGGAGTCTCCTGGATTACTTTTATGCTGCAGTTGTGTGCTTTTTGGAGCTTCAGAGTTCTGGCCACCATTCATTTGCATTGTATGGACCTACAGAGCTGAGATATTCTTCTAAAAATCTTTGTTTGTGTTCTGCAGTAGAAAAAAGTCACTCATCTGGGATGGTCTTAGAGGGAGTAAATAAACGAATTTTCATTTTTGGGTGAACTACATTGAACTATTGAAAAAACTAATGTAAACATCTACAATGTAATACGTGTTAGGCTATATTTATGTAATACACTATGTACTGTACTTTTTCAAGATTACTCAAACAGTCAGTGTCTAGGAACCTGTTTTGGTGATGGCAGCTGTGTTTTTGCTGACGCCAGCTGCTTCGCTCAGGCCACAGATGTTCTCGCTGAAAACACGGAAATTGTACTCATTCCCCATCACTAGATCAGACACAGTGCAACTGGGTCTGCGGTTGTGCTCAAGAACTGTGAACCATTCCTAAAAGGAGTTGTAGATGTAAAATTAATCATTGTTAATGATTTGGTTATTTACAAAGAAACAGCCATAAATAAAGCATATAAAGACTCGTTCACCCCCCCCCCCCCCCCCCCCAAAAAAAAAACAATTCTTTCCCTCATGTCGTTCCAAATGCTTATGGCTTACTGATGTATATGTTTTAGTGAATGTCAGGGGCCGTCTTTTCAATAGAATGGCAGTGGATTATGCCTCACTTTAAAGCTTAAAAATGACCCAAAAGGATAATAAAAATAGACCATGTGACTCAGAAGATTGCATATTATAGGTTTTAGAAGAAAAAAAAAAATCTGAAATTGAAGTCATTTTTTGGTGAAAATCTTGCCTTCTACTTAGGGCTGCGCAATTAATCGAAAAACTAATCGATTATGATTTAACATTTTCACGAATCACAAACTCTGATCACAAATTACAGTTTTTAATTTCCGAAGTGCAACCACTGGGGCAAAATATTATCTAAAGATGATCTTACATGAACAAGATCACCACTGAAGATTTAATGGGATGAATAGTCCACTGTCTTTTACTGAACGCAATAAGTAACTTGATCAATTTAAATTTGTTGTTAATAAGTTTGAATGTTGAATATGTCAAATTATTTACTGTATGTGGACTAAGCAGTTATTTAGCAATAATTTAATTTATTTTATACCATAGATATCCATTTAAAATATTTTTTATTTGCCCTAACATTAACAAACATTATTACTATATTAAATGCTTAAAATAAACTGGAGCGCAGCTCATTTCCACCTGAAGAACCGCACGGTTGATTACTTTGTGAAGTCACGGTAATTTGATATTTAAATCTATAATCATGCAGCCCTACTGTATGTCTCATTTACAGTGGACCTGCTTTATTGCAGTTGCAACTAGCATAGTTAAGCATTTATCATCATGAAAAATGTCTTTTGAGAATGAGAATATCACGGTCCTGTCACTCGGTCAATCTGGGTTTTTGTCTGATGGGACCGTGGCATTATCGTCCCATGTCTGTCTTGTGTATTTGGTCAGTCTTTTTTCATGTCTGGTGCATGGTGTCTGATCCTGACCCTTCTGTCTGGTTCAGTTTTGGTTTTTGTGTCAGGAACCGTGCACTCATATTCCATGTCTTGTCCTGTATTGGCATGTGTGCATTGCGCTTGTGTTCTTGGGGGCATGCACTCACGTCAATAATCTGTCTCTCATGACTGTGGAGGTGCGTTGAGCTCGTTGTGCCCGGGTCGCGACTCGCGAGCTGTCTTCATGCTGTGCTGAGGTTCAGTCACTTCGGTTCACTCCCACAGGTGTCCTGTCTTGTTTTTGTCACCTGTTGCATACCTCACGATGTACGCTCAGACTTCGTTTAGTGTGAGAATGCGTGACATCGCTTTCTTTGGCATTCTCTTATCTTGTTTGTTGGTTGGCATGCTTGTATATTGCCTTATTGCATTAGGGATGTGTATTGTTGTTTTGTGAGAGCATGTGGCTTTGTTTTGTTTCTGTATCGCCGCGTGCCTTTCTGTCTTACGTCATACCCCGCCTCCTTGTTTGCCCATTATTATTTGCCCATTTGTTACACCTGCCCTGCAGTAACTTGTTTAATTTCCTTCCCTATTTTAGTCACCTTGTGTGTGCTGTCCAGTGCCAGTTTGTCTTGTGTGTATTCCAGTCGGTCCTGTTCCCCATCCAGTCGGTCCTGTGTGTTTGCCCCATTTTCCAGTCCAGCCCATTTCAGTTTACCTCTGCCCTAGCCTGGACACCCTTTTCCCATACAGGGTAGTTTATGTTTGTTTTCCACCTTGTGGGAGTTTTGGTTTGTGTTTGATTCATTTTTGTATTTAAATAAATTCCCTGTTTTTTATCTCTCTGCTTGGGTCCTGGGCCTCTTATTCCTGACAGAGAACATGTAAATTACATGACAGAATTTAATTTTTTGGTGAACTATTCCTTTAATCCAAGAAACTGAAAAGATTTATGTCAGTTGTGATAGAGATTGAGCAATATAAAAGCAACACAGGAAGGTGGTATGGTTACTGGTTAGGGTTTACCTTGGTTTTCAGGTCTGCTTTTTGGATAGTGTAGCCAGTGATCTCACTGTTGCCATTATCTTTAGGTGGCTTCCATTCCAGAGCAGCATTGAAGCCCCACACATCTGTCACAGTAACGCTCATTGGTGGCCCAGGCTTGTCTGCAAGTGTATATTAATTAAAGGAAAGGGAAAGAGGGGAAAAAGTATGTATAACTGTAGAGCTTGACAATGATACACTGTTCTAAATTCAACCAAGTAAGTAGTTAATATGCACTAATCAGAGATGTGTGCATGTGTGCATCAAGTGAGTGAGTGAAGACTGATAAAGAGGGGAAGACAAACAGAGAGATTGTGAGAACATAAGAGTGAAAGTTAAAAAGGAAAGAGTGTGAGAGAGAGAGAGAGTTAGAGTTTGCGGCTGGGAGCGGTTGGCATTAATCCTGGGCAGGCTGCAGGATGTTGGCAGCAAACTGTGACTAAATTGCTGTCTGGCTCATCTGAAGGGTTTTTGCACTCTCATTAGCTTACCTCCCAGCGGGAACAGAGTGAGTGTCCCCTAATCCTATCCTAATCCCGTTCAACACCAGGAATAAACCAAACAACACCCCACAGAATAAGACCTGCATCCGTACTGACCTATGACGCCCTTAATTTTGATAAAATTTAAAGTGTTTTGTTTGAAACCTTTCTGACATTTTCTGAGTTGTAGATTCAGTAGATGAGAAAAACTTCACTTTTTTAAAGTTATTCTTTTCCATGGGTTAACAAAATGAACCTGACTCACTCTTGAGTCAGAAATGAACCTTTTGAACTGTCAGTTTAATCCCATAATTCTATGTCAGCCTTGTAGTTGTAGCCCTAGTGATGTCTATGATGATGTAAAATGAACGTAAAATATCTGGCTCTTCAGCAGAATTGCTTAACCCCCTCCTATTGTTTTAGGGTCATTTATGAACCAGGACAGGACAAGAATATGTTATAAATAAAGCATAGTTTTTGGAACTGGAACCAAACATAACTTTGTCAAGATTTTTGTATATAAATGTTTATGAGAAATCGAATTTTAAAACAAAATGTTCCTTCCATTGTCTTAATGTTTACATTTTGATCAGTATGGAAATTACTCTCAAATGGGGCTTGTGCACACATGCACATATCCAACCAAAGAAAGACAGAGAAAGTATTTGTGAAGTTTTGAACAGGTAATATGTTAGAAAATAAGTAAACTAACATGATTTTATATGATTGTTTACAATGGTGCTAAAGGTCCCCCAATGGTATAAGACCAACTGGATGTTATTTTCTCCTAAAATATTAGATGGAACAAATAGCTATTATAACAACTTCCTCAAACCCTGTAACACTGCAACTAACATTTGTGAGATATACATGCACTACAATTGTAAATCTAAAATGTAAACTCTAAAATGCCTATCAGAATAAATCAGAATTTATTGTAATATAGATTTATACACTTTAGGACCACAATATAACATATTTCCCTTAAGGGAGGGGGGGGGGTGGCTTTAGTGCTATTGTACACTGATCAATAATTTATGCACAAAAATGACCCGAAGGTCAAAAGGAGGGTGCAGTTTCTTAAACCAATAAGAGGGTTAAACATAGCTGAAGTGTATAGGTGTAAGGGTATTTCTCAACCACTAGTGACACAAAAGGAAATTAAAAAATAATCACTTTTTTTCAAACAGATTCCAGAAAACTAAGCTATATTAGATATACAAACAGATAGTCCTCCCTCAAATTCACACCATTGGTCAAGCTAGTTTAGCTGTGGCGGACTGGACGAGCCACTCAAATGAACAGTTGAATGTTCTGATGAAGCCAAAGAGTCACTCTGTTTACACTTGAGGAGAACATCAACCTACAATTTGCTTATAGTTGTCTATCCAAATTATGCTTGTAAAGAAGAAAGCATTTTAACATAAAAATACACCATCTTTAACCAAATTACTATGTAGGCACTAACCTACAATCCGGATCTCAATATTAGATTTGTCCTCCATATTCTCAATCTGCACAGACAGAGTGTATTGGCCTGAGTTCTCTCTGACTGCCTGCCTGATGAACAGGATGGTGTCCACGTCAGTTGTGCGAACATTCACCAATGCTGTGTCTAGAGGTTGACCATCCTTGAACCAGTTCACCACCGGGCGTGGTTTGCCCTGAGTGCAGAGTAGCGTAGAGCATTGACTTGAGTACTGTCCATAATCTGAACTGTTGTAAAGACTAGAGACTGAACAGCGCAGTAGCACTAAACAAGTAGAGAACAAAGTTAAGGAAGTGCACGACTGACCTGGAAGGGAATGACAAGGTTGACTTTCTCACCCACTCTTTTGATGTACATAGTCCGAAGCTGCCGAGGGAGACGGATTTTAGGATGCTCTGAGAGAGGAGAAAGAAGGGAGGGGGACAGTAAAGGAAACGTTCTGAAAACAACAGAAGACAGACACTGGGGTGTTTATATATGACACTTCTGACTCATTGTTGTGTGAAAGAGTGTGCTGTGTATGTGAAAAAATTTGATTAAAGTTTAAAATCTGCATTAGTCTAAATAAATCTGAAGTGAGTAATTTCGGCACCACTAGCGTCACTAAATAGAATTTAGAAGGTTTTCAGACAGAATAAGACAATAAGACAAGGGGAATTTTTACAAACAGAGAGTCCTGCCCTAAATCCACACAATTGTTCGAAACCAATGTTGCTGTGCCAGGCAGGACTGCCATCCAAACATACAGGAAACTTTTGAATGCCACAGATCCACATTGTTATACTTTTAGTTGAAATCAACCTAAAAATGGCTTATTTATAGTTGTCTCTGTATATTAAGCTCAGATACGAGAAAGAATTTAAACAACGAAAACATTACACACGTCAGCTTTAAGTAATCTAAATATACCCCTGAGAGATTGTGTTTGTTAAAATGTGAGCATGAACCTCACCAACAATCTCGCGGATTGTGACAGCTTGTTTCATCTCAGCTGGAGGGCTACGGCCGGCGATGTTCACAGCTGTCACTCTGAAAAGGATCTTCTCTCCCACGGGCAACCCTTTAACCCTGTAACTATTCTTCTCAACAGGGGTCTTGTTGGCCTGCACCCACTCAGTGCCTGTGAGTCCCACCAGGAGCAAAGAAAGGGTCAAATCAGCAAGATGTGTAAACATGTCAAAGAATGATCAAGAATGATTATTTCACTGTGACAACATGCAAACTGAATCAGCACAACCCAATGACATGCAATGATGTTCCTGATCTAGCTAACAAGTTAACTTTGTGCCTCACCTCCCTCAACACAATATTCAATGAAGTACCCATCGATGCCACTGGCTCCAATTCTCTCAGGGGGAAGCCATTTCAGAGCACAGGTACTATCAGTGATGTCATCCACAGTTAGACGTGTTGGTTCGCTGGTTGGAGCTAGGAAGGAGAAGAGATTACATGCCATTTAAATTATTTTGTTGAGAAAGCAATAATCAAAACAGCCTGAGGAAGAAATAGATTGAGACCAACCAATGGGCATAAAGGGTTTGGAGTTTTCGCTGGGCTGGGAGATACCAATACCATTAACAGCAAACACCCTTATCTCATATTGCACCCCCTCAATCATCTTTTTAGCCTCATATGTTGTGAACTCATAAATATCAAAGTTCAGCTTAGTCCATCTGGAAGAGCCCTTCTTCTTCCTCTCCATTAGGTAGCCTGAAAATACAAACAAAGTAGCAAGTCAGAGTTGGTTTATTGCCATTTCTCCTATGTGGTAGAAGAGGAAACGAAATACTCAAGGAGCCACAGAGCAGAGTATGTTTTGTAAAAGATCATTTAGCATACAAATACAAAAAGAGACAAACATAGGGATGAATGCAAGCACATTATCAATAGAGTAAATAAGAAATTGTTACAGTATGTGCAGATGAGTTCTATGATGTAAAAATGTCTTTGGTAGGGTGAACTGAGTAGTGCAAATAATGCAGCAGATAAAAAAGTTTTTCCATGACCATGGGAAAATAAAAAAGTTACCTTTCACTGGAACTCCACCATCAAATTTGGGTGGTTCCCACTGGATCATGGCAGAGTCCTCTCCCACTCCAGTGCATTTAACATTCTCAGGTGGATCAGGCACATCTGAACACAGCACAGAGCCAGGTCGAAAATAGCAGAAAAGTACAGAGGTGAAGAGCCATAATCAAGATAATAAAGGGGCGGAGGACAGAGAGTGAGGGTCAACAAGGATGAACTCACCAACTATCTTAACAAAGACATCAGCCTTGTCCTCACCAGAAGGGTTGGATACAGTGATGCAATAGAGACCTTCATCTGATCTCTCTGCCCCTTCAATGTCAAAACTGCTCACGTTCTTCCTGGTCTCCACCCTTACACGCCCCTCAGCCTCTGTGATCTCCTGCATCATTCACACACATTTTTAAAGATGCTGATATATTGGAAATGGCGCATTTCAAAGCTGCTTACCTTATGCATTAAGTCTGTTTTGTAACTGCAGGGATAATGTGATGTAGGAGAATGAGAGCAATTATGTTATAACATTTTCTCTGAATCTGATCTTATATTGAACAAATGTTTTGGTCACAGGCCCTTATGGGTCACTGGCTCTGCGCAAGTGTGTGGCAATTTTCCAGTGACCCCTTACTGTGTCTCCTTTTTTCCAGCAGACGGTGGGGGCAGGCTCCCCTGTAATGTCAACATCAAAATGCATCTTGTTTCCTGCCACGACGATAATGGTGTTTTTGTTGACCATGCTGCCAGTGGTGTCCAGGTGGATTTTGGGAGGTTCTGGAGGATAATAAAAAGAATTGCACCAATAAAGCCACTGCATCTGTAAAAAGAGATCTTACAACCTGAGAATCCCTACTATATATTAAAGTAGGATACCAGACATGTTGATGCAGGTGAGATACTTACCTTGAAGGGGAACATAATCAATTTTGATCTCTGTGGGTAAAAGAATATATATATATATATATATAATATAAAAAACATAAATCTGTTATCTGTAACATGGTTGAAATGTAAAGGAATAATTCACTCAAAAATTCTGTACTTATTCTGTGGAACACAAATGATGAATTTTAAATACCCTGCACATGGTATATTTGCCATACAATGAAAGTGAATAGTGACTCCAGTCTGTCAAGCTTGAAAAAGGACAAAATAACACAATAAAACCACAGTAAAAATTTACAAAACTCATGCGCTATATTCCAAGTCTTCTGAAGCCATATGACCACTTTGTATGATGACCAGAATGATATTTAAGTTGTTATTCACTCTCAAATCAATGAATTGATAAAGCACTGAAATAAAAAAAATGCAGGCTATGCTAAAATAAAAAAAATGGGGCTTGTTCTCATTGCGTCTCATATTATGTTTCAAGAACCTATAAGGGATGATGTTATCAACATAGCCGCTATATTTTATTTCAGCAGTTTATAAATTATTTGATATGATTTGATTTAAGAGTGAATTACTATTTAAGTGATTGAATGGCTTCAAAAGACTTGCCACCTATAAATTATTTTTACCATGGGTTTATTTTGTATTTTTTTTAGGAGCTTGACAGTATCACTATTTACTTACATTCATTATATGGCAAATAAACCCTGTGAAGATTTTTTTTCTTCCTTTTGTGTTCCACAGACAAGAAAGTCATATAGGTTTGGAGCAACATTAGGTTAAGTAAATAATAACAGAAGTTTCATGTTTGGGACAGGTGGACTACTCCTTTAACTGTTGATTAAAAAAACCTCTCTGATTCTCTCACCCAAGAAGTTGAGTTTGGCTGACAGGGAAAAAGCGTGACCATCTGGTACAAATGTGTAATCTCCTGCATCCTCAGGCTTCACATCATCTATCACCAGCTTGTGAGTCCTGAGATACAGAGACCAAAATTTACCACAACAACAGCAAAGTATACAACCTTATTGTGGCACGGTGGAGGGCGGGACCGGCGCGTGATTGCGCACGCCCGGTCCCGTATCGGGCTGATTGAGCCGGCAAGAGGGTTAAAAGGCCACTCGCAGACGGCGATCGGGAGAGAGAGCTTAATCAGCAGACATGTCTGCTGTCCTAAATGTTTGTTTTAAGTTATTCATTAAATTATTATTTATTTGACAAGCCGGTTTCTCGCCTCTTCCTTGCCCGCGAATTTGATCTGTTTTACATTGGTGCCGAAACCCGGGAAGGAAGAGGGATACGCCGTAGCGGAGTTCTCGCCACTTCTCAATGGAGCAGCCGCGGCCATCTGCCGGGGGACGGAGGAGCCCAGCCGCCTGGACGCGGAGGAACGGCCGCCGACCGCGAGGGGAGGAGGGGCTCCTGGCCGACCGCCTGGAGCGGTTAGGGCCGCTGCCAGGGGCGGGGGAGTTCCCTACTGGCCGCTGGAACGCGGCGGGGTTGGAGACTGCCGACCGCGTGCGGGGAGGGGCTCGCCGCCGACCGCCTGGAGCGGGAGAACCGCTGCCAGGGGCGGGGGGAGGCCCCTTCGACACCCTGGGAACGCGGCGGGGCGTTCCGTCCGCCAGGGGCTGAGGACTGCCTCCGATCTGCCCGGAGAGGCGCGGCTGTTGTCCTGTAGAGGGTGGAGAAGTGGCTGAGGAACGAGCTACGGCGTATCAGAGAACCGGCGAGTACGTTTTTTTTTCTTTCTTTCCTTTAATCTCTCTCTCCTCTCTCTCTCGATACCGCTCTGCGTTGGCCTTTTCCCTCCTTTTTTTTTTTTTTAAATTATGGTGTTCGTGGGTGGGGAGGTACTGCCCAGTGCAGGAACCTCCCCCCCATTTTTAATTGTTGCCCCTTTTTTTTAAATTATGGTGTTTGTGGGAGGGGAGGTACCGCCCAGTGCAGGAACCCTCCCCCCCATTTTTAATTGTTGTTTTTTTTGTTTCCCTCCCCTTGCCCCCTCCCTCGTCCAGGTTAATGGGGATGACCTGCCGGCAGACTGCGCGGGAGGCGCTCCCCCCCCAGGGGATGTACGTCAGGCCAGGGGTCCCCAGCCTGAAAGAACGGGGGAGGAATGTGGCACGGTGGAGGGCGGGACCGGTGCGTGATTACGCACGCCCGGTCCCGTATTAGGCTAATTACGCCGTCAAGAGGGATAAAGGCCACTCGCGGACGGTGATCGGAAGAGAGAGCTCAATTACGGTTGTCCGTCTTATTATGTGTTTGTCTTTTGAGTTCTTCATTAAACCTTTAAGTTTATATGTTAAGCCGGTTTCTCGCCTCTTCCTTGCCCGTAACGTGAACTGTTTTACACTTATCTTTACCCAAAAAGTAGTTTTGTCAAAAATGATACAGTATGTTTCTTTGACAATACTGAACTAAACCTCAAAACAACTGCGAGAACACAAAACGAAGAATGTAGTGTACATTTCGGTGACTAATCTGCTTTAGTGCCTTGTGATAAAGGAATATATAGATATCAGTGAGGTCAGGGATGAGGCAAACATGCTTTTATGCATGAATCAATAAGGGCGTTTGTGAGTGGGCCAATATACCTGCCGATGTGCATTATTTTGATGCGATCACTGGGAATGACCTCCACTCCGTCCTTGTACCACTTGCCAGTTACTTTCTCATCAGACACTTCACACTTAAAGACAGCCTGTTCAGCTGCCTTCACTGTCAGATCAGATATACTCTGCAGAACCTCCAGCTCCTTGTCTTTAATAGAGAAAAAAGGAGCAGACAATGAGTTAGAGGCAATAAAATTGTAAAATGAATGCAGAAATATTGCTGATAAGAGGGTGAAAGAATAAAAAAGGAGAGTGAAGAAATTCTTTATAATAGAGATGTTAAGAGAAATTATAGATGAACACTGCAAACCAGTAGCAATTGCTTTAACACTACACAGGAAGCACTTCAGAAGAAATACGGCAATGACTAATTTAATGTATGTATAAATAGTCTAAATAAATTTTGTTTTACTCTTTGTTCAATATTAAGCAAATAAAAGTGGAAAATATCACACATCACTATTGTAATGTTTGTTTAAGCAACACAATCCATGTCTTTACTATATGAATATGTCCATAAAAGACACACAGTCCTTGGATCCCCAAAATAGTTTGAGCTATGTCACTGTTTGAGTAGTACTGTAGTTTATGCAGCTTTCGGAAGCAATGTTGTAGATACCAATATCAATAGTCTATGCTTCCCTACACTTAAAAAGCAGTACCTTCAACTTCTAGCACTCCCTTGGACTCCCCCCCATTAGTGAAGACATAGTATGTTCCCATGTCTTCTGTGGTCGCCTCGTTGATGATGAGCCAGTGCTTCATCCCATCTTTCTTAAAACGATACTTTCCATCTCTGCTCAATTCCACTCCATCCTTCATCCTGAAAGGGATGAAGAGAGACAGATATAGGAGATTAAGACAGAGATAGACAAAGATGGAGATAGAGATAGAAAATAATGTTTATAAGAAGAAGTAGGAAAAGGAGATGTATAGCGAGGCAACTGAAGATGGAATGAAAAAGAGTGGGGGTGTATAAAGTGAACAGGGCTGGACAGAAATGGAACATGATGGAAAGAGGACAAAAGAAAAGAGAGCATGTCCAGGCCATTTCTGATTTACAGCTCAAAAGAATCAGTGTTAACCAGATAAAGCTAAAAGGACATTTTTTTATTTGAATGGACATGTTTGATCACAACCAGATCATCCAGTGTGCAGAAAGATAATCATTTTAATGGTGTGAGGATTTATAGTAATTTCATTCAATTGATTCTGCGGTTTTGCTGGCCAACAGATGAGATTTCTTTGTGTGTTATTGAGTTACTTTAATCAATTGGTGACCTACTCAGCACATATTGAAAGTTTGTGCATTTTAGGGATGGGCGATACCACTTATTTTCCTTTCGATCCAATACCTCTAATTAATTGAATTTTTATGAATTTTTTGGATAAAATTATTCACTTAAATTATTACTTTATTTTGTATATATTTATAGGTCTAAGCAGAAAATTATTAGGCTGCTTTGTTTACCTTTTAAAAATTTTTAAGTTTATGCAACATGGTTACTATTACTAAAACCAAGTTACAACATGGATACTACAGAAATGCTGTAGCAAAAACATGGTTTTTGCTAAGTTAAAGTTATTTCATCTGTCACTCACTTTGACGTTGTGTCAAATAAGCAACACTAGGGTTCTCTCTTGAGCATCGAATATACCTCTGATCTATGAAAAAAGGCCTTTTTTCTCGGAGGTGCATAATGAGCTGACGACTGCATGGAGAGCACCCCTTTCTGCTCGTCACAAAGCCCCTCGCTCATCCGCTCTCACTACCCTCGCCGGCGGAGCGGCCCCCGGGTACACGGCGATTCCTCAGATGGATAGGGTGGTTGCGTTCCACCTATGTCCCTAGTAGACCTCGCCTCCCGAGAAACCGCCCACTGCCTGCTCTGGTATGCCCAAACAGAGGCTCCCCTCGGGGCAGATGCACTGGCACATAGCTGGCCCGCGGGGCAGCGCAAATACGCATTTCCCCCAGTGAGCCTTCTTGCACAGGTCTATGGAAGGTCAGGGAGGACGAGGAACAAGTCACTCTAGTGGCTCCCTACTGGCCCACTCGTGCTTGGTTCTCGGCCCTCGTACTCCTCGTGACAGCCCCTACCTGGCAAATTCCCCTGAGGAAAGACCTTCTTTCTCAGGGACGGGGCACGCTCTGGCATCCGCATCCAGACCTCTGGAACCTCCACGTCTGGTCCCTGGACGGGATGCAGAAGATCTAGCTGATCTACCACCTGCTGTCGTAGACACGATCAACCAAGCCAGATCCCCTTCTACCAGGCAACTTTGTGAAGTGGCGTTTGTTCGCAAATTGGCTCCTCCTTTTTTCATAGATCAGAGGTATATTCGGCGCTCAAGAGAGACCCCTAGTGTCACTTCTTCGACACAACATCTCGTTCCCTCCGTCATTGAACGGAGGTTACATACATAGATGTTAATTGTATCGGTGTCTGTCTGCTGGTGTATTTGAGCATTTCTGTGTGTCAAGATGTGCAATATCTTGACACACAGTGTCAAGTGGAAAAAAAATATTTTTTTCCACTTCAAAGCTTATGAGATGTACTAATATTCATGTTATCTAAATAATATGATCACTAGTAAAAAAAAACAAAAAAAAAAACATCAGAATCAATATTTTAATGTGAGGATCGAAATTCTTGATACCACGTTAGTATCGGAAGTATCGATACTTTAGCATCGATCCGCCCATCCCTAGTGCATTTAGAATTTGGTCATTTGATTTGCAGGTCTGTTGACTGAACTAAATGGCCAGTGCCATGTAAGTGTTGCCCACTACTAGTCCATTATCTCACCATTTCACATTGGCTCCCTCTTCAGAAACCTCAACCTCAAATTCCACCTTCTCCCCAACCACCACATGGATGTCATCCAGCATCTTATTGATTGTTACTGGGGGCTCTGTTTATGCAAACAAACCAACAAGTGGCATTACACTATAGCAAAGGCATTTTCATCAAATTAGCAGCAGACATAACTTTAATCGGTGGACAAATGAGACAACTGAATTTATAAAGCAGGTGTTATGCTAATGATGCCGGTGATAATGATGACAGGGATACCTTGGATAAAGACCTCTGTGAAACTCTTCTCCTCTCCAACCACACATTCATAAGCAGCATCATCAGCAAGATTGCACTTGTTAATAGTGAGCTTACGGATACCACCCACACTCTCAAAGACATATCTAATAGAGGAAGGGAAATTCAGCACAGACCTCATTGAAGGCAAAGATCATCAAAGTATCATAGATAGAATGGAAGAGGTGCCAAAATAATGTCCTTTTGATAATATGTATTCTATGTAGTGGCATTGCCTTTTTTCATTGTCCACCCATATAAATATCAATGTTTTGACCAAAACACCTCTTGGTGTTTCATAGTGCTATACAAAATACTCTATTCCTTTATTCTTTGCAAAGCTCACACACAGACACACAGGATCATACTTAGCTGAGGGTTTGATCTCCTGTCCATTTTTTAGCCATTTGACTTGAGCGTTAGGGTCAGCCAGTTCCACACAAAGATTTATTTTCTTGCCTTTCTCCACAGAGTAAGCAGGATCCAACTTTTTCAGGAACGCTGAAACAGAACCAACAGTAAGCATTGTACTATACTGTAGTACTGTCTTTGTATGTACTGTGTGTACAGTGGCCCCAAAACATATTTGGACACTTAAGGCATGCTTAAAAATGCAATAATTCCATTGCACGAGAAATAAAATATTAAATCAGATGGCTTCTGCAAACAAACAACTGAGCTTGCTCACTTTTCATAACATATTTAATTTACTTTGAACCAGCTGGTCCCAATGTTACTATTTGTGGATGTATAAAGTCCCCTCAAGTTCATACAAGTTCATCAGGTGGCCTAGCAGAGTGTGCATTAACTATTACATATTCCACTATGTCTGAAAACCAAAAAGTGTCCAAATACTTTTGTCTTCATTTTGTTTAATTTTTAATCATTTACAATCTAAAAACCTTTTTTGTGAAATATTTAGTTGGAAAGGTGTGCTTGTGCTATCTTTCTTTGAATTTCTTTCTTTTTCTTTGATCGATTTGATATTTTAGTATCTAATACAATTAACTTTTGTAAGTGTGGCTAAAGTGTCAAAATACTTTTTGGGACCAGTATATGCGTGTGAAGGGCCGTATCTCTATGCATCAATTGAGTGTCACACCGTCACTCTTCTTGGGCTCCATCTTCTTCATCTTCTTCAGTCTCTTGAGCATACCCCTAAGGTCAGTGATGCCGTACTCAAAGGCGATCTTTTCATAGTCACATGGCTTAGCTTTCTTCAGGATCTCCCACACATCCACATCCACCTCAATCTCCTCCTTCTGCTTCCTTTCTCTAAGGGATAGGAAACAGTTAAATATTAGAGATGCACAAAACGTTGGCCAATATTAGATATTTAAATCATGGACTCTTTCAGAGATGTGAGCATTCATGCATAAAAATTAGATAAATTTCTGTCTTGAAAAAAGTATGTATTATATATTGCCAGGGGTGGAAAGTACCGAATAATGATAGTCAAGTAAAAGTACTGTTACTTCTTAAAAATGTAGTTTGAGTAGAGTAAAAGTACCTCTCTTAAAAACTACTCAAATAAGAGTAAAAGAGTAGCTCATTTTAAAGTACTCATGAGTAGTAAGTATTGGGATCTGAGTTGTGAAAGCTATGTCCCTTTAAAATAAAAACTCTATTCTGCAATTTAAAAATGTAGCACACATAATTTATGTTTGTATCTGCTGTTTGATTTGCTGTTTGATAATTTATGTTGTTTCTGTATGATGCTAATTTATGCTGTTTGCCAGAAAGAATAAAAAATATAGGTATTTTATAAGTGTTTGCGATTGACAACTTTTAAAATACATCACTTATCTGAGAGAGTTACTATTGCGCATAAAACATGTTCAAAACAATGCAAGGAATGCAACAAATTGAAGAAGAAAAAAAAACAAAAACATAAAGGGTCACTTGGCACAATAGAGGCGGTAGATCAGTTGTTTGGTACAGGGGCCACATTGGGCATTAATTCTCTCATTATTTAGTCACACTTATGCCAACCCTGGATGTGCATTACTTTCTTTAAACAGCAAATTAAGATTTTTAGAAGAATATTTCAGCTATTTTGGTCCACACAATGCAAGTGAATGAGTGCCAAAATTTTGCCAAAAGTCAGCATAAAAGTAGCCTAATCCATGTGACTGCAGTGGTTAAATCAATCTCTTCAGAAGTGATATGCTAGATGTGGGTGAGAAACAGATCAAGTTTTGCTAGAAATGCTCCTCCCTACTCAGTCAATCTCCACTTTAACTTTCACTTTCTTCTTCTTGTGTTTTTTGTCATTCACATTATTCATGCATATCGCCATCTACTGGGCAGGGTGAAGACTTTCTAGCAAAAAATTCTAGCATTCTCTTGCATTGTATGGACCAGAACTTAAATATTCTTCTGATCTTTATCTTAGTTTGTATTCTGAAGAAAGAAAGTCATAGACAGATGGCATGAGGAGGAGTAAATGATGAGAAAATTTTAAATTTTTGTGTGAATTATTTCTTTAAGTAGCACATGGAGGCCACATTATCCTCCATTTGAGATACAATGTTCAACATTGATTTAGTTCTTGTATCTTTTAAGCCCAGAAATAATTGTGTTCTTATTCTAATGCATGATGCACTGGTGGAATGTTCTGTTGAAGTATTGCTCTGCAAATGTTGATCTTTATAAAAGCTAAGCATAATTATATATTATTTTATCATCTCTACTTTCCTGGTAATTTATTATGCAAATTAACACAATCCCTACATCAGGGTTTGGTATTATAAAAAAAACCCACAATATTATTAAAAATATTATTATTAAATGTATTATCTAACATTAATACTTTTAAAGCTACACGTTATTCAGCCAAAAGTAGTGAATGGTTTTCTCGTTTCCTTGTTATTTTTTTATTTATTTTTTTATTACTAGCCTTTATATGACATAGCCTGCTAGACAGTGCTCAATTTGGTTACATGTACACTTGAAGTCCAACATATATGATATGTCCAACAACATACGTTCACTTTTGATCAAACTGACTGCATTTATATTAATGCCTCATCAAGACGGGCATTGGCGTAATTACAAAGTGTATTTGATCATTTAGGGGCGTAACCGTATTAGCGCACAAACATTATCCACCTGTCAATCAAACAGCATGCGGCTACAGACGTCAGGAAATAAAAAGTATTTTATTTTTTATCTAGATCAACCAATCAGTGGTGCTCTTGCTATCACGATTGATGTAATGAACACCCCTGTTCTAGATGTAGATCATAGGCTAAATATAGAAAACTACTCAAAAGTTTCTCATCAATATCGAGGACATCTCTCTCTTTTTTTCAGAGTAACATAAAGATTGTTTTATTGCCCAGCCCTATTGATAACATTGCATTAATCTCTCACATAAACCCAATAATCTCAGTGAAAGATAGTTAAATTACAGACCACGTTATTGACACACAGAATCTAGTAAGCAGAAATATGAAATTTACCTCGATATGTTTCTTCAAATTAGAGGCAGAATTAATGCTGATATCTGGCTTAAGCAATTTAAACTCGCATGACACAATCAAGCAATTGGCCTTTTTCATTGCGAAAAACCCTTCCAGGTGCAGCTGTGATGTTCAGGTGTTGAACTGTGCTTGAGGCATCCATAACAGTTGGCGTCGTATCTGCAGCTGCGCCGTTCAAGTTTTTTATGTGTGATTTGATTTGATGGGAGTCACGAGACTCTCCCTAGCCAATCATGTTGATGGATAAAAATAAAATCAGGACAGGGAAGTAGCAAACACCGACGGTTGTAAAATAGATACAGCACTTAAGATGTACTCAAGTAAAAGTAAAAATATAACATTTTTAAACTACTTAAAGTACAATTCTTGGGGGAAAAGTAGTTAATTACAGTAATTTGAGTATTTGTAATTCATTACTTTACACCACTGTATATTGCTAAAAAAGCCTAACTTAAAGGTGCATTCAGTCATTTTTTTCCTCATTTAAAAAGTTTTAATTTTAAAAAATGTATTATAATTTAGAAAAAACTATGTATAAAATCACGAGCACTCACATAAGATGAAGACTCGGTAATAATAGTTACCTTATACAAGCTGTTTTAATCTACATGGAGAGGGTCCCCTCATGGGGTCTGCCATGTTAGGATCACATGACCAGCCAAATGGGCTTGCTAATCTCTTAATATCAGTAACTACCCTGTTATTGAACAGTTTTACTCATGGATTCAATGAATCATGGCCGACTGTGAGTAGTGGATTTCTACAATTGTGTCGATAACTGAAAACTATTGCGTTTGAATGATGGTGCATCCACGCCCCTAGGTGTTAGTATGTCCATGATGATATATTAAAACAATATACTAAGTGCACCTTTAATGGAAGATGACCAGTTCATTAATTATAATGATGCAATGATTAAAGATTATTTATTGAGTAAGAGGGATAGACATTTAGTATGCAAAACGTGTTCCAGACCTTTTTTTGAGTAAGCCACTGAAGTCCAGCTCTCCTGCATCCTCTCCTGCATCTCCCCTAAGGATGGTAGAGTGTCAAATGTTAGAGAGCATCTCAGCAAAGGTTATTAGGTTTTTGCAAGCAAAGTAAATTTGTTTTATGACTTATTTGTTCACAATGTTTAGAACATATAACAATATAGCATAACATAAGCACCTTATTCACGAAGCTTGTCATGAGAGTTATACAATGACTTTCAGGAGGATTTACTTTTTTAAGAAATCCCTAGATGTAATTTTCAGGGTGCAATCTGAGATTCATTTTACGCAATGAAAATTGTCATTTGGTGCCCCAAATAAACTGACATGTACACAATGAGACAAAAGAGAAACTTTGCACATAAGAATTGGTGCATACAGGAGAAAGACATAAAAAATAGAGATTGCAAACAAAAAAGAAACCCTTTCAGAACAAACCCTTAACACCAAAACCAACATTTTGACAGCATAGTAAAACACACCAAACACTGCAGGAAAAATCTGATTTTTTGGGGGGGATGTGTGTGTGTGTGTGAGACTATTTAAACTGCTAGTTATATGTGGCCAGATCAGATTTTTTCTGTTCAGACTTCAGTCACTTTTGCTATCACATCCACACTTGCGTATATTCACCATGAATGAGATTTTAGTGATGGATGTTTTACCATTGATTATGCTTTTCATGAGGGCAGTATCCAAATATGAACTTCACAGACAACAACTTAAAAATGGGAGAGGTGGCATATGCAATGTTTGTTGCTGCTAGCTTTGCTGCTGCCCGTTTTAGCAGGAACGTTCTGTATTTTGGCCAAAATTACGACATCTTTATCTTGGTGTCCTGTATATTCAGCAGAGAGCGAAACATCCTGCATTGAAGGCTTTGAGCCCTGTATTAAATCATAAAAAGGTCAGATGGTGAGACAAGGACCCGCATCCTGTGAAGAGACGCTCAAAATGCTCAAGCGTCCTGTATTCACGTGATTTTCAATATTTTATCACGTTGTGGTTTCTCGCAACTGGTAGGCTATGGGTTACTGCACCTTAGCACATCTCTTTGGGTAAGTTAAGCAAATGTCTGTATTATTATAAGAGGTTTGCAATGTTTGGCGTGCCCTGTAACATATAAATGACATATGGGTGTGTTTCATTCAGAAGTGATGATCTCTATGGCCTGTTTACTTTCCACAGTTTTGTAGGGCTGAAATAGTGCAATAGAACAGGCTGAACTCACTTTTGATGTAAAAAATCTGACATAACCATCACACACAGCAAGTGACAAAAAAACACAAAATCCAATCTGACCATTCAGACTGAGACGCGTTAAGAAATATCTGATTTTAATTGGATTACAAAACATCTGCGAATGTGGTTTGGATGAGACTTGTAAAAATTAGACTGAATGTGTTTTTGTCCTGTTCAGACTGCAAAAACCTAAACAGAATTGAGTGACTGCGTCGCAAAAAATCAGATTGTTTTCTGCCTGTGTAAATGTAGGTCATTACATCTACCAGTGATTAGGTAGGGACACAAACAAACTCACGATCGTTTGAATGCCTCCAATATGTTTGTTTGCTGTGCCTCTTCTGCAGCTGGGGGGAGAAGATGAAACAATTGTTGATGATGATGATGAATAACCGTGAAAGTTTGATTTGCTCCACAATCAGATTGCTGTCAAAGCCAATAAATGTGTAGTGCTGATTTACTCATAGTGCTGCATAACTAGCCGGGAAGGATCTAATTAACTAAATACCTACTGAATAATGAATAAGCTCAGTGGCTCACAGTAAAGTGTATGCACACACATTGGGTGTGTTAAATTATTTGAATTTTAATTTAGAAATTTGCATCATAAATGTTCTATGATATATACCATGTGCTGTATCAAAGGGTTAGTTTACCCACACATGTATTTACTCCAGTAGCAGATACTGGCATGGGCGATATAGACATGACCCTGGGTACCTGATCGAACACCCCTGCACAGAGCTCGCAAGATAACGATGGAAGAGAGGTGTCCCAAAACATGCCACCCCGCAAGGAGCTTGCAAGATTGCAAATATTGATCCTGACAGGCTACTCGGCCTAAAAGGCTCTAAATGGATAGGATTATAGATGAGATAACCATAATCAACAGTATAGGTACACCATGACATAGGATCGCCTCAGTGGTATTGAGAAAATAAGTATCAACCATGTGATTACTGGGCAGATTAGACAAAGTCACTGAGGATTTTGCATCAATGAAAACTTGGAGGGGAGGGTTACATTTGAAATTTGGGATTATATGTAATAGCACAAGCAGCAATCTGTAAATATTCTGCCATTTTCTTTAGTTATTGACTTGGAATACAAAAGGGGCCAGTGGTAGCTCAGCGGTTAAGGCTCTGGGTTACTGACCGAAAGGTCAGGGGTTCAGGCCCCAGCATTGTCAAGATAACACTGTTGGGCCCTTGAGCAAGGCCCTTAACCCTATCTGCTCCAGGGGTGCTGTTTCATGGCTGACCCTGTGCTCTGACTCCAGCTTAGTTGGGATATGTGAAAAAAAAACTGCATTTCATTGGCTCTGTACCTGTACGCTGCACAATGACAATAAAGTTGAATCTTAATCTTAAAAAGGAGATGTTAATATGTAATAATTTTAGGTGACTGAGACTAACATACTGCCTAACATCTCCTTTAATGTTCCACGGAAGAAAGAATGTCATGAGTTTGGAACAACACGAGGGTACAAAATTTATTACAGAATTTTCAATTCTTGGTGAACTATCCCATTAATATTTAGCAACTCTGTACTCATACCTGTGTAATGTCCTACCTTCAACAGTGATGTCAAAGGTGCAGCTGTCACACTTGTCTTTTGATGTGACCTCACAACGATAGCCTCCTGCATCCCCGTCCACAGCCTGAACAATGGTCATCTCATAGGTGTATATCTTACATACAGAAAGATGAGATAAATAGTTACTGTGTGCCCTAGTGAACAACTCTCATATAAAACATACAATACTTCTCTCACCTTGGTGTTCCTGTCATATGTTTCTTTGAACTGCAGGTGTTTCCCAGCTTTGCTCCCCAGATCCAACCATTTCCCCTTCAACCACTTCATAGCTGGCTTTCTTAACAGCTGAGAGGAGTCCACCTTAGCCACAAATGTGAAATTCTTCCCTATTATCAATGATAAAATCAAGTACATTTTATTTGTATAGTGCTTTTCACATTATTTTAAATACATATATGCAGTGCACTCTAAATACATCTCAATGCATATTGTTTCACAAAACATCACACTTTAATGTATTTTATGCTAATGCAAAGCCCCCAGTGAGCAAGCCAACGGTTGCTGAGAACTTTATAAGATAGATATTAATATGTATCTCTAACCTACCATTTATTTTAGATGTTCACGTACGTAACAAAGACATGTATACTTGCGACTCAGTATACTTGACAATGCGTGCAAACGCACATGGAGAACAAAATCCAGTCATGCAGCACTACACGACATAACCTTCAAGAAAGGAAACATGACGCGTCCCACGCGATGGCGACTGACATGAGTATGCCGTAAGTGAGTGATCCTCATGTTGGGCCAGGAGGGGAGCGCTCAGAATAAATATATGAAATATTTCTGTAGAATTAATTAATTAGAATGAAAGTGCTTATAACATTATGGTAAATGACAATGGCCTGCTGCAGGCGGTTGTGTAAAATTATGGGGAGCCCATACTTAAGGGGAGGGGCATAAGAATATGTTTGGCAAATTAAATAGCAAGCACTCTAAACAGGACTTGTGAAGAGAGAGATGTTACATCTAGGTTGTAAAACCTTGAGACTGTGTTTTGAGAAGACCATCCTGCTGCAAAACATATGTCTTCTAAAGACATTCGTCATTCGTCCATGCCCATGAGGAAGCTACATATCCTTTTTTGGGTTTGACAGTGGCTTTTGAAAGAATTGATAGTGCATGTAAGTCACCGACCCGTTTTACTGAGGCCAGATCCAGCATTAATGGAGAGCATGTGCAAATCAACAGAGTCAAATCAAAAGGGGGGCCCTGCAAGCAGTTTTAGGAACAAAGTTAGGTCTGAACTGTAGTCAGCCATGGTGGATGTAATCGTCTTGCTCCTCTAAGGAACTTTATGATTAAATCATGCTTGCCTATAGTGGCGCCAGCTTCAGGTGCATGATACACATATATAGCCCTTCTATTTGGTCTACCACAAAAACTTCAGCATAAATTACAGCTGGTACAAAACTCGGCTGCACTGATTATTTCACAAACGTCAAACTCTGTCCATATAACTCCTATACTTCAACAACTTCACTTGCTCCCTGTTAAACTTCGTATTGATTATAAGGTTCTGTTATTGACCTTCAAGGCTCTTCATAGCTTAGCACATTCCTATCTTCTCGATCTTCTTCATATATATGCTTCTACCCGCACTCTTAGATCCTGTTCCTCTCTCTCTCTCTCTTGTGATACCATCGGTTCGTCTGACTTTTATGTGGTCCAGACCCTTTAGCAGTGCTGCTCCACGACTCTGGAACTCTTTACCGCCAGATATCCATAATTGTGATCATCTTTCCACTTTCAGGTCCCTCCTCAAAACCCACCTTTTTAAATTGGCTTAAAACAAATAACTCTTATTTATGACGGTATATATTCCTATGATAATGCAAATTTTTATATGTGATTTTAGGTTTTGATCTGTTATGTTTTCTTATTGTAAACTTGATTATGTCTGTAAGGTGAGACATAATCAAGAGCTTGAGACTCTTGAATGGTGCCTATAAATAAAATGTATTATTATTATTATAGCAGCCACATAAATGGAGTGAGTTCTTCGTCTAATCGCTCTTGAAGAAATATGAGAATTTCATGTACGGGGCAGTGTAATGGGTCTTTGCCATGTGAAAAACACCAATCAGTGAACACATTTCATTTTAACGTGTAGAGGCGTCCCGTGGATTGTGCTCTGACCTGTAAGATGGTGTTCATGACATCAGTTCTGGTGCATTTAGCGTGCTCCATTCAGGGGCCACACATACAGCATACCTGTCAACACTCCCGTTTTTCCCGGGAGTTTCCCGTATTTCACACCGATCTCCCGCCCCCCCTCCTGTTTTGTTATTTCTCCCAGTAAACTCCCGTAATTTGTATGGCCCAAACCTCTATAATCACATAATGAATAATCACATCAATATATTATTCCAAGGTTGTCCGGTTGCTAGATCTTGTATAAAATGCATCCTACTCACACAATCGACACCTCATTCAAATTTCAACCCATTTGTGACCTCAACCTGGCAACCTACAACGAAGTTGCGCTGTTGATATCTGTGCAGGTAGTAGATGCGGGAAGTTGAATCAAGCATGACTGGTAGATGGGAGAAGACACCAAAACAAAAAAACTAAAACAAATATACATGTAAATTTAAGAAGAGCTGGACAGAAGAATTTAATTTAATTTCTCGAAGCCATATCGACAATGCCCAATGGAAAAATTACGTTACTTAGCACATTAAATCACAACGGCACCATTTGTATGTATTTAGCTTGCCCCTGCCAACCAGCACCACCCCCCCATTCAGAGGTCTCCCGGATTTTGGTACACAAATGTTGACAGGTATGACATACAGGTTCCACAGCCTGGGCTGGGGATGCCAGATTGTGCCTTGTACCTGAGAGAAGAGATCCCTCCTCAGTGGTATTTCCCAACGTGAGCTGTATAACATCTCTATAATTTCTGGAAACCATGGCTGATTGGGCCATTTCGGCGCAACCAATAGAATTGTTTCCTTGTCCTCTCGGACTTTGCATATGACAGAGTGAATTAGCCACACCGGAAAAATGCATATTTTGCATTTAGCCGGCCACTTGTGGGCTATTGTGTCCGCTCCCAGCGGTGCTTGGGACTTCGAGTACCAGAGAGGACAGTAGCCTATCTCCACTGAGGCAAATAGATCGATTTCTCCTTTGCTGAATATTTCCCAAATCCTCAGGACAGTTTGAGGATGAAGTCTCCATTCGCCTAGTATCACCCCTTCGCGTGATAATAGGTCCGCACCGTAATTCAGATGGCCTGTGACATGTCGTTCTCAGGGAAAGGAGATGTTGCTCACTCCACAGGCGTAGGTGATGCGTCAGTCTCATCAATGGCGGTCATGTTGTCTGAGCGAATCAGAACATGATATTTTGCTATTTCTAACGGAAAAGCCTTCAAGGCTAGGAATACAGCCGATAGCGTCCATAGCGTGGGCACGACCCAGACAGAGAATGCAGCTCTCATGCTGGTCTGACGATGGGATGTGTCTCTCGCACAAGGAACACTTACTGAACGACATCTATAAAAAGACGTGAACACGTAAGAGATGGAGTGATGTTCACCGGAGCACTGCAGGGGAGCAGAGAGTCTTCTCGTTGTCATGAAGATTCCACCCGCTGTCTCGTGTCATCAACAGCGAAGCAGTAGAGGGCTTCTAGGTGAAAGATGAATCGTTGTCTTGAAAGAATAAAATTCTGAGGAATGGTGTTTGTGCACCGGCTTTTATAGCGGACAGCTTTGCACCTAAAAGGGCAGGGCAAAACACCATAGCTAATATTACAATATTGGCGTTATTGTAGAGAGGTTTCAACTAGGTTGTGTGGAAGAACAACTCCCCATATGCGTTAGCACACATTGTCAAGTGTACTGAGTCATAACGGAACAGTCTCACCTTTGATTACAGTGACACTCTGAGGCCTCTCAACAAACAAGCCAGTTATCTCAGACAGCTGATTCCCTTCTCCTGGGACATGTTCTACAGGGAAAATCAGAAAAACATTGTAAACAAAGGTAGTCAACAGGGACTGAATAGTGTCTGAAAAGGGTTAATAATACATAAAATATACATTTATACTGATGTTTAAAGTCCCCATGAGCACAGTTTTTTTCCTGTGTTGATGTATTTCCTATTAAAACAGGAAGTTAGGGTGGGACATATTGAAGAGTTTGTTCTTTTTTCTTTCTTTCTTTTTTAAAAGCCTTTAGTTTACGTCACAGCTATGAACATCAATTGCTATCTGCTATTGCTAGTCAGATGTAGGTGGTATTAGGGAAGAGACATTGTCATGCTAGAGTGCATTTTAATGGACAACATGAGTGAGTACAAAATGAGTCATTCATATTTTTGTTCAGTCCTCCCTAAAGCAGGGGTGGTGCTAGGGGTGGGCTTACCGAATGTTTTAGGAAAAGATCTGAAAGAGTTTTCATGCACACAGTAAAATAAAATCCTTTAGAACCACTATTCTGCTCACTGCACTTCAAACAGTGTCTCCTTTTACATTCATTCACTCCTGACATGAACCACCCAGTCAGACAAGAAGTAATGATTGGCACGTAAACTGGCCAGTCATTGATAAGAGGTTTCATACAATCCAGCCAATGAGATTTGAAGTTTTAGATGTAATTACTTCAATTACTTTAGACAGATGGTTCATAGATATGCACTTGTCTTGGTGAGGAGGAATTTATTAGAATATTGAAATGGACGTTTGAAAAAATAAGTAAATCAGCCTCAGCCATTATCAGCATTTCAACAACAAGAAGCGGCTGCTTCAGGTATGTATAACTACTGTATCACTGATTGTTTGCATTGTGAAATGAGGCTAACTATTTGTTACTAAACAGCCATTTAACTGTTAATTGACAAATATAGTTTTCATTATTATATTATTTTTATTTTTGTGTCATTTTTTAAAAAACTGGTTTCTCTGATTTCTATTTGTGAGGATGAAAATCTAGCAGAGTTTCTGACTAGACCTTGCGCAGCCTGTAAAAGGCTTTAACTTGATCTGATGTGGATGCATAATGGTATTTGTGCAAGACTTGTCTCCATTGTTCATTATAATTGGCTTCAATATGCAGTGCTGGGGAAGCTACTTTGAAACTGTAGTTTGACAAGCTACAAGCTATTCATAATTTTAAGTAGTTAAACTACAGTCAAGATACACTTTTGAAAAAGTAGTTAGCTACACTACAGGTTACTATCAAAAAGTAGTTAGCTACATTGAAGCTACTTAATGAGGCAATATTTTTTTGACTATCAAAGCAATAATATTAATAACAAAATTTACGCTAATGACATTTATTTATTAATGTATTAATTAAATTTACATTTACTGTGTTTAATTACATTTATTAAATACATTTAATGAATAGTAACATTAATACAGTTAATAATGGCCATAAAATAAAATACAACAGTATTAAATAAAAACAAAAAAGATCAGACGCTTTTTAAAAAAATCATTTTTAAACTATACTTCACACTTTTAAGTCAAGTTGTTTTCCTTTCTCCCGAATTTGTCATACAGCCTACTCCTCGTGAACAAGGTTTGAAATGAACACCCGACAAATGTTGATTTTTCATGCAGAGTATTTTGCTGATGTACCAGCCACTGTGGAAGGTGACCTGTAAGACTTCTCGGAGGGATATATTACAAGAAATTAGGCACAAAGATGTACATTTGATGAAACATGATTATATTTTGAAGAACATACGAAAGAAAAGCCGCCAATGTGTGTCTGATTTGATATATGCGTGTGCAGTGAGCTCTGATTGCAATGAAAGTGCTTCTCCAAGACACGCACATTCATAGAGTTCTGGCCTCGTTTCCCAATAATTATTGATCTAAGCTGTTAACAGCATTTTCTATGAGTGATTTTGTGAACGTTTGTTATTTTTTATGTGCACCCAAGGCGAGTAATTTTTCTCATCTACCCACAACAGGTGGATAACATGTAAGACGTCTCGGAGTGACACATGAGAAGAAATGTGAGCGCAGCGTAGTTCTAGCGGGAAGACTAGCAGCTGTACATCACACTATTAGCTGGGTAATTCCTAGCCAATCGCAGGTAAGCCATTGCTTTATAAGTCTGCTCACAATCTATCACATTGCTGTTTCAGTGCGCTAAGATGGCAACCTCCACCACCCCACCATCACCAGTTGAGCCCCGTCCCGCACGGGGTAGGCTCCTCGCCCCTGCCTCTTATCTCCGGCAGGATATGATTGTTCCGAGTACAACTCCCTCGGACCGCCGGACGGGGCCTACGCCAAAGAGAGACATTACTTTTCTGTTCTACATTCATCAAATAAATGGCATCTTAAACCTCACTCAAGCCTGCATGTCTTCCCGATAGAAATGCTGTTAGTCAAAAAGATGCGCTTGAAGAAACACACTTTAATATATTTGTAAGAAAAGTCAAAAGAAAAGCCATCAGTGCTCGTGTCTGATACGCTGTTTGCTGTGCAAAGGGACCCTATCTCGTGAAGCAAACCCATGTAAAGAGTTATCACTCATTTTTCTCATGTTTCATTCAACTGAAAACTGTTTGGAAGAATAATGTAATCTATGAGAATCCTGCAAATGATCTCCGATCATCTCGTGAGGTGCTGAGAGTTTCGCTTTATTTCCTCTGAGCAGTTTGCTCTTATGCACTGTGCACGCAACTCAGCAGGTTCAGTTATATAGACAGGTATCTTTGTATTAAAGAAATAAAGATGAAAGTGATTAAATCATGAAGTAATACAATACACGTTCACCTTGAAGCTAAAATTTAGTTATTTTTTCTTTTCTTTAGGCAGCATAAAATGTATTAACAACGCAATGCAAACACATTCGATAAGAACACACATTTGGCAGCATTTTTCGGGAACACAAGGGAATTTATTCATTTTTTTATTATGATGATTATTATAATTATCTTTACAGTTATAATGGTCTTTAGTTTTTAATTTGCACCTATTGCTGAATATTGATACTTGGCAAATGGGGCTGTTGGAGATGGTAAATGTTTGGATTTGGGGAGGTGGTTATATAGAATATTTTTTAATCGCATCGTTATTTGAATTGCTTTTTTTCATTTTGTTTAAAGTGCAATTTGAATTTAGAAATACCTTTTAAAGCAAAATCAATAAAGCAAAAATATTCACCGACCTTGGGGGTTGACCATATAATCGAATATGACAATATTTTAAATACAATTATAGTTAAAATATTTTTTACATATCGTCCAGCCCAAAAGCATTTTTCATGAACAATTGTAAAACAATTGTGAAGTAATTTTATGGAGACCCGCACAAACACGTACTCAATTCCATATTGCAACATGTTACCTATTAATGTTTGCATATGTGTTAGTTTTTAGTAGTCTATGGGCAATACAAAAAATTTATTTTATTGAAAAACTTTGTTTTTGAAAATAGTAAATTATTTGTTTGTGGTATGGCTCTTTTGAAAAAAATGGCTCCTTAGTGAAAAAAGTTGATGCATAATACATAACATAAATTATTTCTTTTACCAATCATTTAATTTAGTTTACATGAAAAGAATAGTTAATTGAATGCTAAGAAATGAACAAATCAAATAGTTCTGCATGATAGTAATTATTATAATAATATATACTGTATATTTATAAATATTAAAATAATAATTCACTTGCTGCTCCCATTAACGCACAGATGATGAGAAATTAAATAAACATGTTTAGAACAGAAACAAAATCCCTCAAAAGGCAATAATAACTTTTTGAATTATTTTATTTAAATAGTTATGGTAAATATGCTGTTGTGTGCTCTATTAAGAACAAAAGTGTCTATCTTGAAATGTCAGTGTGACGAGGAAGAGGATGGGGCCGGTCCTGCACAGTGCATACTGTTCAGCCTGTTCCCGCCAAATAGTTTTTCCATTTTAACCTTGTTGCAGTCAGGTAATCTCACTTTGTGGTCATTCATTTTTGTTGATGAATATGGCTCTGGATGTGTAAGTTTTTAACATATAGCCTTCAATGTGTTCAATTAATTAATTTATTCAATTAAATAATCATTTGATTATAAATTATAATCGCATTGAGCAGTATTACAAAGGCGGATTGCAGATGATTGTTTATAGTGGTGGAATAAAGTAGTTGGTGGTAGATCTGAAAAGTTTTCAATCCAACTCATTTTATTCTCAGACATACATTTTATGTTTTGTATTTTTTTAACAAACAATACTGAATGATTTACTTTATTTTAAAATGGACACCTTGATGTAACTTTAAACATACATGATATCTCTGGGCTATGCCCTGGATGTCCACTAACCCTAGAACCGCCCTTGCTGGGAAGAGTAAGACTTTAAATTCGAAATTCGAAAACTTTTTCAATTTGCACTACGATATAAATGTCCTCAAAGCTAACAGACATGGACTAAAACCACAAAACTGATTTGATTTCATGGGGTCATTAAGCAGTTTGGGGCTTTTTACTCTCAACTTTGACCCTTTCCAGCTCCTTAAGGTCTGCTCTGGGATGTGAAAGACACTTACACAATTTCCTTTTGCATGACAGATATAAACTTTTTTTTTTTCATGTATATGTCATTGACAATACATGCTAAAGGATTTGTGTGTCTTACCATCCTCAGGCAATTCTGTATCAGAGAGAGAGTGAGAGAGAGAGAGAGAGAGAGTGAGTGAGTGAGTGAGTGAGTGAGAGAGAGAGAGAGAGAGAGAGAGAGAGAGAGAGAGAGAGTGAGTAAGGGAAATCATTAGGAACTTAGTAATATAGGCCAAGACTTCAGGGCCCTTTTAAGGTGGACCTATTAGAAGGCCTTCATACACGCATACACACACATACACACATAGTAATTGCTTTCCTTCAGTCTTTCAAAATGAAAAAAGGGCATAGCTGTTAATTAACTTTCATTTAAGGAATAGCTCACACAAAGATGAAAATTCTCTCATATTCTATTTACATTTAGTAATTTAGCGGATACTTTTATCCAAAGCAACATACAACTGAGACACATAGCAAGCAATTTGTCAAGCAAAGTTTAACAACATCTGCAGTATAGGACTGCCAAGTTCTCTCAGTGGCTGGAGTAGTAAAAATGCTAGAACAGAAGAAAGAGACAGACAAGGATTTTATAAAAAAAATGTTTGTACATTAAGTGTAGTGCAATTAGTGTGGGTTGGTTCAGTGCTCACGGAACAGTGTGTTTTCAGCTGGTTAGTTAATATTGAGAAGGTAACAGCAAATTGTGTGGAAATTGGAAGTTCATTCCACCACAGAGGAGCAGAGAAAGTGAACGATCGTGAAATACACTTTGAGCCTCTTTGTGATGGGACCACCAGGCGTTGCTCATTCATAGACCACATAGAGTGAGTTGGATGATAGACCTGAAGAAGTGAATTGAAGTAAGAGGGTGCGGCTCCATTGGTTCTCCTGTAAGCCAGAGTCAAAGCCTTGAATTTATTTGGGCAGCTACAGGTTGCCAGTGGAGTGAAATCAAGAGTTGAGTGACATGAGCCCTTTTTGGCTGATTGAAGACCAGATGCACTGCTGCATTCTGGACCATCTGCAGTGGTTTAATTGTGTTAGCTGGAAGGCCAGCCAACCGAGCATTGCTGTAGTCCAGTCTTGAAATGACCAGAGCTTGGACCAGGAGCTGTGTAGCATATTCAGACAGGAAAGGTCAGATTTTCCTGATGTTGTAAAGCATGCGATTGATGAGATGTGTGCGGTGAAATTAAGCTGGTCATATATCACCACTCCCAGGTTCCAGTTTGTTTCTGGTGGGTGTTAGTGTAGTTGAACCAAGATGAATAGTGAGGTTGTTGTCAATAGATGGGTTGGCTGGGATAACGTGGAGTTCTGTTTTGGCAATGTTGAGCTGAAAGTGTTGTTCCTTCATCCAGGCCTCTCTAGCCTCGAGCCTTCCACCAGGGACAGCAAGCCACATATGTTAATTCTATCCTAACTGCAGGATGGGGGTGGTCAAATGTGGAGATTTATTGTGAAAAAGGACATAAATATTTATCTGTTTCTCATCCTCACCTATCATATCACTTCAGAGGGAATGGATTTAACCTGGAGTCTGAAGGATTCGTTTCATGCTGCCTTTATGTCATTTTTGGACCTTCTGAGTTCTGGTCACCATTCTTTTGTATTGTGTGGACCTACAGACTGAGATTATCTTCTAAAGAAATGTGTAAAAAAAACAAAACAAAAAACGAAAATCATACACATCTGGGATAGCATGAGGGTGAGTAAATGATGAGAGAATTTTCATTTTTGGGTAAACTATTACTTTAAGCAGTCATGCCAGTTCTCAACAAATTGTACTAATTTTCCTGCAAACCATTATCATCATATTGGTTATGAGTGTTTTGATGCTGGTTAAACTGAAGTTGTGATGGCTGATTATTAAAATTTTCCTTCTCACCTTCATAATTAGACAATACCTCTAAATAATTGTTTTTACATGAAATATGAAATTTGCATTATATAAAATCAGAAAAATGCATATTTTTCAAAATGCTTATTTAGCCACTAGCTACATAAACTATCCATGTGGGATCAAGGCCAGATGATATCATGCATTTCCATAAAACTAGAGAAACAATCTTTGGCACAGCCACTCTCTGTTTTATGTTTATGCAAGTTAATTTAATGTGCCGTATATGGATGAAAATTCACAGTGCAATGCTTAGTTTGGCTTACACTTGTACTTGTAATTGTACTTTGCAAGCTGCACATTTTCTAACATTTTCTAAGATTCAAGACACTAATGTTAAGACCTAACCATCCTATTCTATAAAGATGCACTAGATACACTTATCCCAGATTAGACAGATGCTCTGCTGAATTTTTACACCAATCAGACACTAAACATGTGCACTGTGAACATAATTCATGCTCTTGCTCAGCTCTAAATGTCCTGAACCTGACACTTTCACACTCCAGCACTGGATCTCAAAAACAGATTCCGACATTTCCAACGGTGAAACTTTCAAAAGGAAATCCACTATAGAGTATCAGTGTACTGTATAATATTAGCCTCCAAAGAATGGTCACCACACATCTACAAATATTTGAAGCGGTTCAATTAAAACAAATTTGTTTCCAAGAAATCAAAACCTGATGCTTGTCACTAAAAATTATTAATGAAAGTAATGGCAACCAAATTAAGATGGGTTCGCACTGTACGATTTTGCTGTCTGAGCCAAATTTCGGGAAATTCTCTAGTCGACAGTGTTTAATTGCTTCATAACACATGTTCAGTGATGGCCAATTAATTACCTTTGCAATGAATCTCAGCCTCCAACAAAGTTCTGGCAGTGTCAGAAATAGAAGTCACGCAGTGTGACTTCTGCTTTGATGGCCAAATTAACCAGTCAGCATGAGTCTTGGCTATGATGTCGATCATAATGTCGTACAGTCTTACAAGCAACAATTGTAAAGGACCATAAATATCTCACCGTGTGCAACCAGATTTAGTAGTAGCCCTACTGGATTTCTTAAAAATCTAACAAAGTTTGTCAGATATTTTGGCATGGTTGCCAGGAGTTAAGTCATGTCTGAATAAAACACCTTTTTGTTTGTTTACACCAGCACACATACATTGATATACAGCTACAGTATGTATACCAACTCTATTAAATTAAGTATGTATCCAACTTTTTACCAATAAAACTTATTTCACTTAAAATAGTATTAATAATGTGCTAGAATATTTTTAAACATTTATTTGAATAGAGAAAAAAAGTTTCTTAAGCAGACTGTTTTTAGTATTTTTGCTTTGGCGAATCTTAAAACAAAATATGGCTTCTAAAACACGGTGAAATGTCCTTTGTAAGAGTCAATTCATTGCAATAAATAAATAGATAAAATTAATGTAAAAAAAAAAAAAACTTTGCTTTTGCAAGAGCAATCTCAGATTTCATCAGTAAATCAGTTGCTTGCTTGTGGGTAAACATTTTGGCCAGTCAGAACCCCTGTGACAGACCCGTGAACCACAGAGACAGTGACTGACATTTGTTCACGTGCACAGTCAAAGAAGCAACTTGCGCATTGACAAATAAGCACACACACACAGCGAGCCAAAGGGAATGTTTCTTTGCCTTACCATCACGGCCCTCATTTGCCTCTAAATAAAAACAAACAATGAAAGCATAATGAGGTTAAGGCAGCACATAGAGACAGGTTAAAACGGCAACATAACAGACTACAGACTCAAAGTCCTTGTGTCATGTCCCTGCAGACAGTGGCTGAAGAGAATGAGACAGGCCTGTCAAATATAGTTTACAGTACAGTAGTGTATTGATATGCAGGTATCTGCTCCATTCATTCTCATAGACACTGAAACATTTAAAATAAAAAAAAGAAAAGAAAAAAGTTCTCTAACAGACGCACCCTTAAAACAAAACTATGCCGAGGCAGATTTTTGTGTATGCACACACTCCAACAGAGTGTGCACTCATATAAAACTGTGCTGTATCATAATTGTTCACAACCAGATTCAGTGCACATATTGGCCATAATCATACACACATTCAATAGAATCATATACACACATTCATGTATATCAGGATCAGAAATTAACTTTTTTATTATTATTATTTGTATTAACTGTTTTAGGACAATATTTGCCCCCTCGGTCAGATTATTGAGGTATATATTTTTTTCCTTTATGAGGCATTTAAAAGAAATTGTGTCATCTTTTTCTGTAAAATACTTTAATCAATTTATTAAAATATATTTATAATTAATTAAGGCTGTGATCCATGAGTTTAAATCAGCATCAACTCATATTTTGTGATGATATGTACAGTGGCATGCAAAAGTTTGGGCACCCCTGGTTAAAATGTCTGTTTCTGTGAATAGTTAAGTGAGTAGAAGATTAACTGATCTCCAAAAGGCGTAAAGTTAAAGATGAAACATTCTTTTCAAAATTGTATGCAGTATTTGTGTATTATTTTTATTTTGTACAATTTTAGAGTGAAAAAAGGAAAGGAGCACCATGCAATAGTTTGGGCACCCCAAGAGATTTGAGCTCTCAGATAACTTTTGCCAAATTTCAGACCTTAATAAGCTTGTTAGGGCTATGGCTTGTTCACAATCATCATTTGAAAAGGCCAGGTGATGCAAATTTCAAAGCTTTATACATACTCTGTCTCCTCAAATCTTGTCCTATAATCAGCATCCATGGGCTCCTCTAAGCAGCTGCTTAGCACTCTGAAAATTAAAATAATTGATGCCCACAAAGCAAGAGAAGGCTATAAGAAAAAAATAGCAAAGCGTTTTCAGGTTGCCGTTTCCTCAGTTCTAATGTAATTAAGAAATGGCAATTAACAGGAATGGTGGAGGTCAAGTTGAGGTCTGGAAGACCAAGAAAACTTTCAGAGAGATCTGCTCGTAGGATTACTAGAAAGGCAAATCAAAACCCCTGTTTGACTGCAATAGACCTTAAGGAAGATTTAGCAGACTCAGGAGTAGTGGTGCACTGTTCTACTTCTACTGCACAAATATGACCTTTATGGGAAAGTCATGAGAAGAAAACCTGTCCTGCATCCTCACCACAAATTTCAGCATCAGAAGTTTGCAAATGAACATCTAAACAAGCCTGATGCATTTTAGAACCAAGTCCTGTGGACTGATGAAGTTAAAATATAACTTTTTGGCCGCAATGAGCAAAGGTATGTTTGGAGAAAAAAAGGTGCAGAATTTCATGAAAAGTGCACCTCTCCAACTGTAAAGCACAGGGGTGGATCGATCATGCTTTGGGGTTGAGTTGATGCCAGTGGCACAGGGGAACATTTCTCTGGTAGAGGAAAGAATGGATTAAATTAAATACCAGCAAATTCTGGAAGCAAACATCACACCATCTGTAAAAAAAGCTGAAGATGAAGAGGATTGCTTCTACAACAGGATAATGATCCTAAACACAACTTAAAATCTACAATGGACTACCTCAAGAGGTGCAAGCTTAAGGTTTTGCCATGGCCCTCACAGTCCCCTGACCGAAACATCATCGAAAATCTGTGGATAGACCTGAAAAGAGCAGTGCATGCAAGACGGCCCAAGAATCTCACAGAATGAGAATACTTTTGCAAGGAAGATTGGGCGAAAATCCCCCAAACAAGAATTGAAAGACATTTAGCTGGCTACAAAAAGCTTTCAATAGCTGGGATACTTGCCAGGGGGTGTTACTAAGTACTGACCATGCAGGGTGCCCAAACTTTTGCTTTGGGCCCTTTTCCTTTTTTTGTTATTTTGAAACTGTAAAAGATGGATATAAAAAAGTAAAATTGCTTAAAATATTAAAGAAATGTGTCATCTTTAACTTTATGCCTTTTGGAAATAAGGCCATCTTTTGCTCGCTTAGCTATTCACAGCAACAGAAATTTTTATCAGGGCTGCCCAAAATTATGCATGCCAATATATTTGACTCAGAATAAAATACTTGAAATATTTCTAAGTAAATTTTATTAGGGGCTTTTTTTTTTTTTCAAGCTCCCATTCATTTCTGACCTTGGTGTATATACAGTATGTACTAAAATGTACAAAATAAGTCCTTACCCCCTGAAGCTGCTGTAAAAATGTAAATATATTTATAACATAAAATAATTAGATTCGTTAGATTGTGTTAGTAATAAACAAAAAACATTAGAATATCAAGAAAATACATTTTAATGAGTATTGTAAATATACATCTTTTTTAAAATACATTCATGCAATACAAGTACAAATACTTATATATTTATGTAGATGTATGGACATAGCGTACACTGCTATTTATGTATATGTATTATGCAGATAAAGAATTAGTAAATACAGTTAATATGTTTCTGCATGTAATAATTTAAATTAACTTGCATTTGGCATTATTATGAATAATTATATTGTTGTATGACTAAGTAGTGTACTGCACATAAACTGTAGGAATATATAAGCAGATTAATAGTTCACTTACTGTAGAAAAGTGTGAGTATGTTTCAGGTCTGATTTCTAAGTGATTCTGTATTTATTGTAGCTAAAAATTAATTCCATGTCTAATGTTTGGAAATGTTGTAAGGGGGTAGGATAAAGTAAGAAGTGTCCAACACACACACATATACATGCACCTGAAACCCCACAACACACACACACACAACTAATTTGAAGATGCAATGCAATTCCTTGTAGCCTTGACAGACAGAATGAAGATAAATGGTGGTCATGAGAAGATTCAGACCAGGTGACCCACCTTCTGCAGGTTTATCTGTGAAAAAAGAGAGACAGAGAGTGAGTCTGACTGCTTTTGAAAAAAGGGTGTAAAATATGAAAGATTAGCATTATTTTAGAGATGCTGAAGAGTTTAAAGTTATATGCATGTACTCACCAGCAGGAGCAGCATTCTCCTCCTCTGGCTTGGCACCTGAAAAATAATGACAAAATTAAATCAGTGATAAAAAGAGATCATAATAGCTAAAAAAAAGAAAGAAAGAAAGAAAGAAAGAAAGGCCAAAGTTGATTTACTAAATCATATTATTTGCGATCTACACAACAAAATGTTGTTTCTCTTCTAAACTTGCTTTCTTTGCTTTCGATTAATGTTATTCTCTAAAATGTGCACAATACTACTCTACATTATGCAGGGTGAATGTGAACCAATCAAGTGTGCTCAACAACATGGGCAAGGGGATTTGGGCAGGGGAATTGCAGTTCTCAGCATGTGTATGCATTTCTTTCTTCTGCAGAACACAAACAAAGATTTTTATGTCCATTCAATGCAAGTGCACCAAGTAAGAACTTGGAAGCTCCAAAAAAGGAGATAAAGTCAGCATAAAGGTAATCCATAGAACTCCAGTGGTTTAATCCATGTCTTCTGAAGCTATACAGTTGGTTTATCTTTTTTTCATTGTACGCCATGCCATCGCAGTCTCTCGCACGATCGTCAATTCAAGCTTGATTACACTTCCTAGTGCTTGAGGTAGGTACAGAGCACTAGATGGTGCTATAGGAAGTGTAATCGAACTTGAAACCATGATCGCCAAGAAGACTGCTGTCAAGATGTACAGTGAAAAAGGAGTTACATTTAGGTTTGTCCTTATCCAAAAGCAATTGGATCACTCCAGAAGACATTGATTTAACCACTGGAGTTTGATGGATTATGTTTATGCTGTTTATATTGATCTGGTTGGCCACCATTTACTTGCATTGAATTGACCTACAGAGCTGAAATATTCTTCTAAAAATCTTAATTTATCTTCTGCAGAAGAAAAAAATTAATACACATCTTAGATGTCATGAGGGTGAGGAAATGATTAGAGAATTTTCATTTTGGGGTGAACTAGCCCTTTAAAGGTGCATTAAGTCATTGTTTCCTCATTAAAAAAGTTTCACTCCTAAAGAAATTAATTACAATTTTGAAACCTATGGATATAATCATGAACACTCACATGAGATTAAATACTCCAATCATCTTGGTAAACTTGCAAAAGCTGTTTAATTCTACATGGAGAGGGTCCCCTCATGGGGGCTGCATGTTAGGATCACATGACCAGCTGAATACCACTCGCTTAATCTCTGTAACCACCCACTTTCCATCAAGAATTAAATTATTCATTGCTGCCTGTAAAAATAATGATTTTCCACAACAGCATCTTTAAAGCTGAGGTATGCAGCTTTTTCTGTGTTACTCTCTCCTTTTCCAGCTTAATATGCAGAGACAACTACTATTAGTAAGCTATTCACGTGTTAATTGTCTCGATAACTCTTAGCTCTTTGTTTCTGTAGAATTATACAATGTATCTGTTTGTTTTGAGTGACCCACTTAGACCTGCCCCAACATCATTACTCAACCAATGGCTTTAGTTGGAGGTGGGACTATCTCTTTGTTAAACCAATGGCAGATGGTACCATTTATTTTTGCAATTCCATTTGGTGGCACTAGTGGAGCAGAAATTAAAAACTTCAGCTTTAACTGGTAACTATTGCATTTGAATGATGCATCCAATTCCCTAGGTATTGTAAGTACAAAATGACATGACCAAAAACTTACTGAGTGCACTTTTAAAATCACATGAAAAAATTATGAGCTAAACCAAGAGGAAAAAATATGTTGAAGTAACTTAATTGATTCATGTGGAACTGATGTACATTATTAAATCATGTAAATTGAAAGCATTTTTTTTTCACTGTACAAATAAACAGAGTGACCCAAGTTGCTGTAGCCTCTTAATTTCATCTGATTCCTTAAGATGTTTTACACGTAAAGTATTAAGTAAATCATGTTTGACTGAACATAAACTGTCCATCCCATGCAAACGAAGAGCAGTTACCAGTGAACACACAGTCCAACAAAAATTGTACTTGATACGGAAAAGAATCAGAAGAATAAATATAACCAAGTTTAAACAACAATTTATTCTCACTCCAAATGCTGAACATTTAAACGTTTCAAGAATAACTGTAAAAATAAACAAAATGGCATTTGAAGACCAAGACATATAATATACTTTTTTAAGCTTTTACCAATGTCTTCTAGGTTAGCCTCTCATGAGGGAAAGAAGTACATCAGCTGAATATTATTTAACATGGTTCTATTCAAAATCTTTTTGACTAAAGTAGCATGCAGTGGATGTTAAAAAGTGCCTGTGAAGAATCCAGTTCACAGAATCACAGGTTCTGATATGTAGGTTATTGAGCACTTACAAGACAATTACAGACAGTAACTTCAGTGAACTTCAAGTAAAACCCAAAATGACAAAAAAAAAATATGTGAATTTGATGTTAAACATTTGCTCTGACTCCATGTTCACACACAAACATGGCCTCAGATTGACTCTAGACCTGGAGGAAGGGGTTTGCGCTTCACTATTTAGTGGTAAAGATATGGGACACCACACATGGCCTTGGCCCCAAGGGTGAGATTGCGTGATCGCCCTTCAGGTTGTGGTCTCTTCTTGCATACTAAAGTTCAGACACTTCTATTTTGATAAGGTTTGACTTTCACAGTGCAATCTGTTAATGGCGCCCAAGCACTTCTGATATATCTCCTAGTCTCAGAGGAGGAGTGGGATGCGGATCCAGTGGGTTATAAATGCTTTCCCTGACTTAGGATATAAGGACCAGGCTGAGATGTCCACCCATAAAAGGACAGAGCACCGGGTCACCAGACAGCTGTAGGTTACGTCCACACAAACAAGGACCTGAAACAACTCTGAAATCTACTGTGAAATGCTCAAGTGATTTGGGAAACATTTCATGTACCAATGATGAATGGGTCTGGCTGCATTACCTGACTCCAAGATTTATTTTGCAGTTATAAAATTTTGTTAAAATCTTTGATGAGGTGGAGACTCACTGTCAGCATATATTAAAATGGCACTTTCCTCTGAAACCTAATGCTAACATTACAGCAATGGTGCACTTGTGTCTTTCTGTGACTATGGAAACCACTCTAACTCTCATGCTCTTATCGGTTGTACCGACCTAGGTAAACATCTATTAATCATCTTATATTTCCTTGGCCTCCTACACTGTAGAAAAGACCAGTTTACACCAGCTTGAATTTGATGACACATCATATGCTGAAGACCAGCATCCAAAATAAAACACATGTGGATATGCTAATCTTTGCAACAGAGTACATTTAGGCTGATTTGCTTTCTGCAAAAACAATGTCCTTTAAAGCAAGTTCATCATGAGTGTTTCTTCGACTTCTGGCACTTTTGGTGCTTTTTGGCGCTTTGGGTTAAAAAATGTGAAGTCTTGTTAAAAATGTTTTTCCAAACTCTCCATTTTTTTTTTTTTTTATATATATAATTTTATTATCTGCTAGTAGTGTCTAACAGTATATGTACATGCAGTACAGGAGATTTGTATCAATTTTGTCATTTTTTTGCTTAAAGTCATGAAAATCCCCACCAAATCTCAAATTCTGTATAGTGTTCATTATAATTCTGTGGTGGAAATGACAGTGAATCAAATTAAATTTTAAGCATTTATTAAATTAAAAGGCATAATTAAATTTGTCTCGCTTTGGCTAATTTTATACTTAACACATTATGTATCCTAAATAAACACAACTAAATCACATTTGTGCACTTTTGCGCAATTTGGCAAAATTACAGCTAGATTGGAAATGACACCTAATAAAAAAAATCTTTGTTTTCTTCAATGATCACTTATGGTCACTCATGCTCTTTACTTTTGTTATCTTGATATACAAGAACACTAACTTTTAAAAAAGAAAAAAGCATAAAGACAAAGTTGTTTAATGTTGTGGAAAAGACGCCACAACTGCAGGACAGTGGTCATTTTTGAAAATGTTTATACATAATTTTTGTTTGATAAATATTGAAATGTTTTGTTCAGTTTATAATAGTTTTAAATGTAATAATTAATAGTTTAATGTTGAAAGTCTAGGTCTGGGACAAGGCTAAAACATTCAAATCTAACATAAAGGGCATTTGAAAATTACCAACAACAAATGATATAGGCCTGGTGAAAAGTTTTCAATTCATTTTACAAAAAGAAAAAAAGTTTAAATCAAATAAAAAAACTGGGAGATAAAAGTGTGCCAAGCTGAAGAAACACCCTCATACTTGAGATAATTTCCCACTGAAATATGTCCCTAAATAGGACTGATGCTATAATGAGGCATACACATTTTTCGGAGTATTTCTTGATACCAAAATCCTTGGGCTCCTGGTCTCCTACTGTGCCACTCCACCCCAGGACTTCTCTGGTTACCAGTCGTCAGCACTCTCCATCATGCAAGTCTTGGTCTCTGTCACCGCTACACACTTAATAAACTTAATATACAGACACACTATCTCTACACACTCTCTCTCTCTTACACAAACACGCACACATATATACACTCACACATCTTCTGGAAGTCTATGTGTAGTGAAAAGAAGTCAAAAATAAGACTAGTGTAGCCCTTTGAGCACTAAAGCACTAAGATGTGGACTTGACAAATTTCACAATGTTTTTCTTGTACCTTTCCTATTGATTTTGTCTTTGAGAGAGAGGTTGTAAGAGACAGAAATGGAGAAAGAGAGAGAGAGAGACGAAAACAGAAAATAACCCACAGAGCCAGATGGAGATCATAAGGTCAGTGAGGCCACAGAGAAGACTCAAATATCTACCAGTATCTACTACAAACATAATGTGAGTAAAGTGTAAATGAGTAGTCTTAAACCCTCTCCTCTCCAATGCCACTCTCCTTCAATAACGTGAATCCATTTCCATAAATACATCCTCTATGATTACATATCTCTCCATTTCATGTACAATTCTACCGTATATATACACTACCAGTCAAAAGTTTAGAAACACTTGACTGAAATGTTTCTCATGATCTTAAAAATCTTTTGATCTGAAGGCGAATGCTTAAATGTTAGAAATTGGTTTTGAAGACACAAATATAATTGTGCCATCATATTAATTTATTTCCATTATAAAACTAATATTTAATAATAAAATAATAAGTGGCCAACATAGATGTGAACTCCTTCAATACCGTTTAAAAAGCACCCCAGGGTGATACTTCAAGAAGATGGTTGAGAAAATGTCAAGAGTACATTTCTGCAAAATCTAGGCAAAGGGTGACTACTTTGAAGATGCTAAAATATAATATAAAACTGTTTTGATTTATTTGGGATTTTGTTTAGTCACAACATAATTCCCATATTTCCATTCATGTTATTTCATAGTTTTGATGACTTTACTAGTATTCTAAAATGTGAAGAAAAAACACAATGTGAAAAAACTTTTGACAGGTAGAGTAGGCTGGAGGATATGCCAGTTTTTTCTTCCCATTCATGTCTCTCGGATCCAAACATGGAAGGTCTTAAATAGCTAATCCATAGTATCCATAACTGTTTCAGAGATGCCATTCCCCAGACCTGTGGGTCATACTGCTATTTTTTTAAGCCATGAAAAACAACCAAAGCCCTGAAATTTAGATCAGAGTCAAATATTAGTATATCTTATGGGTCACTACGCTCAGAATTTCCTCCTTTTAGTCACATTAGCTTACAGATTTAGTACTCTCCCTTCACTTTGCAGACAAATCACTCTCGCTCTCGATTCCTCTCTCTGTTTTGCCGGGTAATTACAGTGGAATGTTCACTAAGTTAATCTCTTGTGATATTTACTTCACAACTCTCTGTATCCCTTCTTAAAATGCTGTTTCTGCAGCTGACTGTATTGCAACAGGGAAAAGCCCTCTTTGAGCCATAAGCTTACCAGCAAATCAAAATAAAGATGCCATTGAAGACAGTTCAATTCGAGTTTTGATAAACTGTTTAAAGAGGAAAGGAGAGAACCGCTTGTGTTGCCTTAGAAACACTTGAGTTCCACAATTTAAAGAACAACAGGTCAATTGGGAAAGACAAACATTGCCAACATTGTCAAGGCTTGCAGACACATCTCTAGACGTGAGAACTGAAAGCAGGGGTCCTAAAGCCCTCACTTTGTATGGGCTTGGGTTAACATGTCTGCCCACACCACTCTGTGTTAATGTCGACAAATGCCCTTCGCATACCACCATATATGTGCTCCAAATGCACTTCGACTTGTCACATACAGTGTTATACAAACAGAATATGAAAGGACTGTCAGAGTGTTAAGAGTCAAGCTCAGGTGCTTGGAAAGTGACTAGCTCAAAAAACTCTGCCACTTGAAAATAGGGCCTATTTTAAATGATCATATGCTGCCGATACAATTGAAAATGAGCCTTATATTCTGTGAAAAATCTGGGAGTGATGGCAATATTTTAAAACAAATAAAAACAAAAGATGCAAATCAAGTGGATAATATTCGAAATGTCGAACTGTTCACACCATGAATGCATAGACTTTTTAAAATATGCTTTTAAAGCTGCTGTATGCAATTTCTGCAGCCCGGCTCCATTGAACAGATTTAATTTCCAAAAACCAGGTAAAGAACTACACTACCAACAATCCTGACGCTGGATCCAGTCAGAAGAGTTGCCTTTATGATGAAAGCAGAGCTCATCAGTGACCTCCGGCTACCAAAAATCGTTGCAATTGATGGACCCTTCCTGCTGATGTCATGTTCAGATTTAAGTCTGTTTTATGAATAATTAAAAATAATGAGCATCTTAATAAGGCATATATTTCTCTGGTTTTGTCTGCATAATATGGTATGACAACTCACTGCCATATGCAAACGCGCCCCCAGATGGACAGCCTGGTTCTTGGAGTGACAGCTCTTTGTCTGGGTACAAAGAATCGTTGTCAGTATTGGGGTTAGGTCTTGGTCTGGATCTTTGAGGTCTATTACTGGTCTGGGTTTTGTAGGGTCTGGTCTTGACTCTAATTCTGATATCTAATAAATAAAATGAATTCATTAAATAAAAAAATATCAAAATTTTCGGAATAAAAAGAAAATTCTAATGGGAGCAGACTGGTGATATTTGTAGTGTTCCTCAAGTTATCACAACAGAAAATATATATTTTTCCCTTTCAGGCTTCATTCAGTTTGGAGATCCAAATTGAAGGCATCTGTTTTTACGAGCGGGTGTGTGATGGAGTATCATTGGCATTAGAAGCATTTGGAGTGCGTACAAGTGCGGGGAGGGTAGGTCGCAGATGATGAAATTTCCGTTTTATGAGGATGGTGAGAGTGATTCTTTTGGCAGTGAGAGGAAACACTTAAGTGAGATGTTGCAATATCTCATGTCTCCCACTCTGTATGACAGTGGTGATGATTTGAGTTATGGATTTAGATTGTAAATAACTCTCTCCTACATAGAAAAGGAAAGATGAGCTGGAAAGTTGAAGATTAGAGAGAGCAAGTAGATGGTGACTATGCAGAAAGAGGGATTTGCATTTGCCAGGGAGAATGTTTACAATATCTGATCATGACTTCATTATGTGGCCCATATCTCAATAATGCCTCCTTTGTATTTGTGAGTAAAACTTACAATTCTGGCAGTGATCTGTCTCTAACAGCATAGCATATAAATGGATAAGATTTACACATAGGGTTGCTAAGGAAGCATGAGATTTTGTGCCATGATGGTAAGGTAATTATTTAATGGATTATTATTTATTAATTAATGGTTTGAAATAATTAATTAATAATAATTATGATAATCATTTTATAAAATAAATATAACAATCGTGTTTTAATAAAGTATTAATTAGTGTTATTATTATTATTATTTATTTTTTCATTGATTATTATTAATAAATTATTTAATTATTTTAAATTGATACAAATTAACACAGTGGTTTTTACAGTTTGGGTCTTATCATTAAAAAAATCATATACAAAAAAATATTGAAACTTGATTATAATTATAAAAACAGTTTAAAAATAATAATAATAAAAGAAATTGATCCCATTTAAAGCAGGGCTGCACACTCCTTCTCATGCAGATATACCTTCCTGCAGACTTTACATCCACCTCTCATCAAAAACTCATGAACCAGTTAATCATCAGGTCATTGGGTTCACTTGAATATTTAATGATTTTAGATCTCTAGGAACAGAAGTACTGCTGGTGTATGGAATATTCAACAGAAGTTATGAATATGATTAAGTCAAGCAGTGCATATCTCATTATGGCTAAGTTGGGGGACATACAACAGAATACTCCAAATGTGAGTGCTCATCTGTGTGTGGTCCATCACGATGGAAATGCTTGCCAAGGAGAGCATTGTGATGTTGATAATATGAGATCTTGCAACACTAACCCAGCTGGAAATGAGACACTGAATGCTAAGACACTGATCTCTCCCTGCAAATGCATGTGTGTTAGTGTAGTGCAGGTTTTCCATACATTGTCCCAAAAGAGTAGTAAAACCTGAAATTACTTACATTGGAGGAACAAGTAAAAATGCTTAATAAACATAGTAAATAAAAACTTAATGGTAATCTAAAAATCTATGATCTATTGGGTTGGCAGATAGAAAATAGTTAGCTCAGTATAAAAACAATAGACATCAATTAAAAGTTCAAACCACAAAGAGAAAAAAGACACTTGATGACACTTCAAAAAGGAAGAAGAGGAGGGGCTAAAATACACCTGTTTACAAAAAAAAATTATTCAATAAACACAGACAGTTCTGCCTCTGCTTTCCTATTTTATTGATAATTTAAGTGTGTGAGAACACTAGTAAAACACTTGGTTACAAACAGTAATCGCCACGTGGCTTTGCGTTTGCTAAGGAAAAGGTTTGGATCAGATCTAAGCAGGTTAATGGCTTGATATTTCTTTAGTGTGAGAGCTCCTTAGTCACTACCAAGGCCACAAGAGACCACCCCAGCAACTGAATGATCATTTCAAACAAGTTGGATGTTGACAGAGTGTTGGCAGAACCATTAATTCAGCAGCGAGTTGAGTCAATATGATTATAGAGTATCCAGCAAGTGGGACACCAGCTCTACAGCCTCTGAAGATGCATAGAAGCACAATGAGGTAATTGAACCCAAATAACTCATGCCATTGAAAAACAATTTTAGGACATATGGAAAAGTAGGTAACAACTTGGCTGGTTCGAAAAGGTAGGCTACAACTTTTCTTCCCTTAGATACCAACCAATCAACAAACTGATACTACACAGGCATTAAATGTTGGCTTGCCTACTATCCAACACTTCATTTTAATATATACAGTAAAACATCAGTGAAAAATGTTTGTTACCCATTCCATATTTATGCAATACAAATGACTGACAAATGTCAATAACCTGTCACATTCTGCTCTTGTGATGTTTTCTTTCTTCTGTGGTAGACAAAACATATTTTCCTATTACAATTATAGTTAGGTTTAGGGTTTGGGTAAGGGTTTAGCCTTTATGGTTAGGTTAAGGTTTAGGATTACAAAAAAAAATCATAATAATAACCTTCATTGTATTGTTTATTTTTCTCTAAGGAAGTAAAAGATTTTTAAAAGAAAATACTTTCGCTATCTTGTACAATTGTTATGACTTGTCATGCAATCAGGTTGTCTCAACCTGTGATAGCCATGTTAAAAACATCTCTGTGCTGTCCTACATATTACATGGAGTTTTTTCCAGCTCCCATTCAATATCAATGCAAATGCACAAGTTGACAGCACAGACTTGCGTCCCAATTTCTGTACTATCATTACAGAGTATCCATTATCATATATGCAGCGATACAACCATCTCTGAACACTTATCCACTGTCAACATGCCCATTTGTAAAACTGCACATACTCCAGGCAGCTCAAGGCCATGGGGCTATTCTGGAACCTGTTTATTAAGGAATCGTGCTCCTTGCCAGTCTCTACAGCTTCAGGAGATCCAGCCAGACATTATCTTGACAGGTCCCATTTACTGTAAAAAGGGTTGTGTGTGTGCCGGGGGGCCAGTGGTGGTAGGATGGGAGATTTGAATGGAGGGTGGTAAATGTGATCTTTAAGAAGCAATTAACTAAAAGAAGAGTGTAGTGTGTGGTCTTCTGTGGGTGAAGGTGGGGTGAAAGAAAGAAAGAAGTTGTGAGGCAACAGGTTATGGCCCAACAGAGGTGGCAATTATTTGGAACTGGTGATGTCATGCTCTCAGGCAGGGCCTTACACTTTAAGACATGAGCCGAGAGTGATAGGGCTGAGTTAGAAGGAAATCCTGAATCATAACAGAGATAATTAAGTAAGTGTGGATCTGAAGAAGGGATGCACAAGACATACCAAAGACAGTGGTTTGACCTTACAGTATGTCTTTGAGTGGGTCATTCTCTGGAAATCTGTGTGTTAAGTTTGTCTCCATGACCTACTACTGATATGATTAACATAACTATTGCTACTGCTACTGATATAACAAACTAAATCATATTGCTGCTTAGTGTGTAGTGCAAATGATAGGAATATAAGCCAATTTGCATGTCCCTACTCATTACCATTATTACAAGGCATCTAGGATTGGGTTAAATGTTTAAAAATCTGTCATCGAAAAAACTATATTTGTTTGTGACTAATCTGAATAGTGGTCTCCCAGTGTCTATCAATATCCCCCAATGTTTATGGCAGTTACGGCCCTGATAATTTGAGCCAGATGGTTAATAAGTATGATTTCTTGAAAATGCAGCAGTAACCTTTGTTTCCTGAGAATGACCCATGTTAGTATAATTCCCAAACATGGACATTCCAGCTACATTTACAGTTATAACAAATATCCTGATCCGTCACCCTTCCACCATTAAGCAGCTTAGTGCCACAATCAGTGTATATTACTTCCTTATGTATTACATGCATTTTGATTACAAGCACTTTGAACGGTTTCCAGGATAAGTTATGTTTACTGTCCTGTTGTCACAATGTTACACTCTTTGCAAGGCTGACCTGAGTTTGATCCGAGTGTAAGAAATCCAGGAGCAGCATGAAGCATTGCACAACTTCTAGTTTGTCTTCAAGAAATCAAAAAGGTCATATTTAAGAACCTCAAGCAGATAAGCAACATAACTACTCGGTTGCAACATTAACTTCTGATATTTGTAACATAATCCTGATGGTTCCACTCTGATTTCAGGTGTACAATTCATTCATCTAAAAAGATACACAAGAAGGTGTGGTAGCAAAAGCTTGTACTTCTGTATCATGCAAGCAGCCTAATGGTAGCAACTGAAGCCACATTTTCAGAACTAATCCAATGCCAAATATCTACAATAATTTCTGGACCCCAAATTCTGTACTTCAGCTGAAATGTAATAGACTTTTTCAGCCATCTTGATTCCGGAAGTATATTTCTTTCAGTAAGACTAGAATATAATGATTATTGCGAATGGGAGAATAGTTTCCTTTGGCACAAGCTCTGTCCTATTGTTTAGCGCGCAGATTCTCACTTGAACAGTCAGATCTAATGTCAGCGTACCCCTTAGAGCAGGATGGGACCTAAACTTACGATGATGGAGTTCTGGAGGGTGAAAACCATGGCGGCATAAAAGGACAGCTGTGTGGAGCTTATAAAACAGTCTGGATTATGATTGGATGAGATACCAACACTGAATGAATGAAGTATGTTTACTACGAGTCTTCCTGATAAAACTATCGCTTTCACTTCCATTTCCTATTGATGTTTTTTCCACAGAGATTTCATGAAATACAGTAGGTCTGTCTTTAAAGGTTAATAAGTTATCATTAAAATTAAATTCCCCTTCAGAAAACAAAATGTGATTTACACATCTGAAACCAGACTGTTGGACTTTATTACTTGTAAATTGTGCTGTCCTGGGATCAATTCAACAAGTGATCAACAGATTTATTTTCTACCCCAGAACAGAATATTTAAAATTGAGTTGACTTGTTATGAGAAGAGAAATGCACATTATTTGCCACTGGTTGATAATTTATTATACTATTGATGATTAAAGTAGTCATCACCAAGATATATAATTCAGACTAATGTGTATCAAGGTATAGATTACATCCTCAGTTTGGTCGCATAGCCTCATTTATATCCAGAACAGAAATCTGGATAGAAAACCAAAAAGGTAACTGACCTCTCACTCCTGTGGCTGCCAACCCAACCTATAAAATGAATCTTTCACCACCTGTCAGAGCTGAGGTAGTCTTACCATTCCCTTACATAGAGTTTTACATTCAGACCCTTGATTTACATATTGACCATTTTAAACAATATTAGTACATAGAACAAAAAGTGTGAACCAACTATGTGACCTGTATCATATTGCTGATGTCATACAGATGCACAAATTAAATTATTAAAATTACATAACAAATCATCAGCTGAATCAGGAGTCAAACTCTCAAGCATACCACCAGTTGGAGCAACTTTTATATAAATGTGATGCACTTTATTAACTGACAAATAGGACAAACAGTATTAAATGTTTAGTCAATGCTGAAAATGAACTTAGGAGGCTTACCTGTGTTCTTCGGTTCAGGCATGGTGTTTTGTCATATGTCGGACACCCTAACTTCTCTTTCTCTCACACTTTATTCGTCTGTCCCCTTTTCCTTCTTCATCCCTTTTTATTCCCTCCTCCCTTGGCAAGCATGTCATCCCCATCCTTAAGAAAGATAGAAGGAGGGAGAGTCACAGAACGAGTGTCACTTGAGATGTTAAGGGAATACAACTTGGAAAGGAGGAGCAGATGAAAAATAGACAGGATTGATAGATGTTAACATCTATCTGTCTCTTGGTGTCTCTTTGGCAAACCTGTTAATTGGTTATCTTGTTAAGGCATGAACCAGGCTATTAGCTAATGGTCTGATATTCTGATTTTGAGGCATGATCGATAGAGGCACTTGCCATGTGTGATAGACTATAATGTGATTTTAACTGAGAATTATGACATATGGCAGAACAGAATCAGGCCGGCTGAAATGCTGTCAGGGATTCTCAGAGTATAAGTACAATTGAGTGCTTGACCCTTTGGCCTCACAGTTCTGAGAGATCTCTAACCAGGTCTATCTTTCAAGAAACATGTGCTGACATGTAAGACCGCTTTTTCATTAGGCCTATCTAGTAGGTCTTTACAGGCCAAGGCATGAATGCTGAAGTGTGGAGTTCAGTGATGCTCTATTAAGCATGACACACCAATAAACGCTCTTTTGAACTTTAATCGGGGAGACAGAAAACTTGGCAGAGACTGCACTATTTAAAATGAGCGCAACTTGAGAGGCAGGTGTCAAAGGGAGAAAGAGAGAGAGAGAGAGAGAGAGAGAGAGAGAGAGAGAGAGATATTAAAGTGGAGACAGAGAAGACTTGCATACAAGCACATAGACAAATACACAAGAAGGCAACAGCCAGGAAACAAGATACATTTTTAAGTGCTAACTTAATCTTATTGATTAAATTAGAGCTTCAAATGTGGGATTGGTAAAGAAATGATAATCATAAGTAAGTGTTGAACAACTGCAGAGCTACTGGACAGGCTACGGCTTGGTCCATCGTGAAATATAAGCATAAGATAACACAACTTTATAATAAAATGTCAAAGCATCTTATGACACACACACGTCTTGGCGGTGGTGAGATGGCTAATTATAATTATGGAGGAGTGTGTGGCTGCACTATTGTCTGAGGGCGTGCTGACATATTCATGAAATGGATATTAATTTCAAAGTAAGAATTTCTTGGAAATCAAATTGCCTGCATTCATGGGGAACCTGCTGAAACGGTCCTTTAATCACACAGGCGCTCTCATAGGGATGTGTTCGGTTATGGAAATGCCAATACTCTGTGCCGTATCACTTAGCCTAGTCATTTGATTTTTGTAACTGAAAGTGTGTGTGTGTGTGTGTGTGTGTGTGTGTGTGTGTGTGTGTGTGTTCTTAATGGTTGTTTGTAGGTTACTGTGTGGAGCCGGTGCTGTATCGATTAGAGATAAAGGGAGTGAGATAACCATCAACTTTGATTTACAGAACAATAGGAACAGAAGAGTATCGAATGAAAAAGAAATTGAGGAACACAACAACGGTGTGCTAGTGTAACTGATAGTAATCAATCTGAGCTATTGACCATCCTGTGACAGTGGAGGCTATTATCTTATCGACAATTTATATAAAAGTTCTTGGGTGTTGTGGGGACATTAAAAAATTTGTGTAGACCTGATTTGTGTCATTTCTGTAACGACTTAAACCGGAAAACATTGTATTACATTCATGACTTGCTCATGACAAACATAACTAGATTACGACATTAATAATGAAACGTGAACTTTAGCGTGCACAAATCGACAAACATTGCCAGGCTCAGCAGAATGACAGTAAAAATCTAGAACAATATAACTGGCTCTCATTGCGAGGTGAGAAAAAGTTCTTGTACTCGTTCAATTTAGATTCTGACTTCTGGCAAATTTGTTTTGACATCCATCTTGGGGTATGACTGTGTGGTACTAAATCGCTCTTTAGTGTCCAACTGCTGCTATTGCATATTCTTCACCTATTACCATGACCTCAACAGAAACATGGGCCGCAAACACAACAGGCACAACAACCCTTTTCAAATATGTTTTTGGTTCAATACAAGTTAAGCTCAATTGACAGCATTTGTTGCATAATGTTGATAACCACAAAAATTTATATTTACAAGTCTCACTTTTTCATTAAAAAACAAAATATGGAGGTTCCAGTGAGGCACTTACAATGGTAGTCAATGGGGCCACTTTTTGGAGGGTTTAAAGGCAGAAATGTGAAGCTTATAATTTTATAAAAACACTTACAGTAATTCTTCTGTTTTTGTGTATTTTGGGAGTTTGAAAGCCATTTTTAAGCATTTGTTTTTAGATTGCAGGGATTACTTCATCCTGGCAATGGCATTGTAAAATTGGATAATATTTTACACAGAGTAAGCGATTTGTCACACTAAAATCATGTTAACATGCATATTGTTTACGTCTTGTTGTTATTCTTTTGAAATGGTGAGTATTTTAACTTTGACTAATTTTCCCCATTCACTTCCATTGTAAGTGCCTCAATGTAACCCAGATTTGTGCTTTTCTTTAAAGAAATGGTACAAGTCTAAAATCATTTTTATGGTAATTCATATTGTGCCACAAATGCTGTCGACTGAGCTTAACTTGTATTGAACCTAAAATATTATTTTAATGTATTTTGGAATACATCAGAAATACAGATTTACTTTTTATACCACCTTTAATTATGGAGATATAAAATCTGATTAATCATACAGTGACCTCTTTGCGAGACCACTGAGAATGGAAGAACCATGAGAGTATGGTCCTCACAATGCAAGTGAATGGTGGCCAAAATTTTGGAGCTCCAAAAAGCACATAAAGGCAGCATAAAAGTAATCCATATGACTCCGGTGGTTTAATCCATGTCTTCTGAAGTGGTATGATTTACTGAGATAAGAAGAATCTCTTACTAGCATGTAAAGACAGTAAATCACCATTTTTGGATACCATACAATTGAATGGGGAGAGAAAACTGTCCAGTGACTTCTCTAATAAAACAGTAATTCAGTTGAAGTATACTCCACATAGTCCATTCCAAAAGTTATGTTTAGCATAAAATATTTAAAGATTAGTAGACAGGCGGTCAATTCATTTGGTGATGAGCTGTTCCCTTACAACAGCACACTGAAGCATCTCCTACATAGACATCCATTAAAAACAAAATGGCCTCTTGTCTCCTCGTACCAGCCATAGAATGTCTATCTGACCACCATGTTATTTTATTTTATGATAAGTTTGTAGGCTCCCCTTAGAAGGGTGAGGAACAGATCTATATTTAAGTCCCTTTTTTACTATAAATTCTCCTCCATGCCCACTAGGTGGCGATATGCACAACTAAAGTGAATCGCCAAAAACAAAAGAAGAAGAATGTGAAAGTGGAGATTATTAGTAAAACAAATACTTAAATATTAATCTTTTTCTCACCACACATATAACATCTCTTCAGAAGACATGGATTAAACCACTGGAGTCTTTTGGATTACTTTTATGCTGCCTTTGTGTCCTTTTGGACCTTCAAATTTCTGGTCACTATTCACTTGCATTGAATGGACCAACAGAGCTGCAACATTCTTGTAAAATCTTTGTTTGTGTTCAGCACATCAGTGATGAGCGAAAGAGTTAAGATTAAAGAGTGACTCCTGCTGGCCATGATTCATATTGAGCAAAATTCAGGTGTAATTCGCTCTTGTAAACAGAGGGAGGCAGAAAAGCACTTATTTTCTAGCCCAAAGTTTTACAGTTAAAATGAACCAAATTTAACAGAAAAATTGAAACTATAAGCGTTAATCGAAGATTTCAAAGACAGAAAATGTTGACTAATTTAGCATAAAAGGTTTAAGGTTAAAAAAATGCTACGGCTATTAAATATGCATTTGACAAAATGACACAAACTGTTTAAAATTGGAATTTGATGTAACATACAAAAGACTGAGTCCCACTATTTTGCTCAGGCTGCACTGCAGTGTCTATTCACAGGCGCGATCCCACTACTGATCGGCACGGGGGCTTTGACCTGCTCCGTTTCCGACCTGGGCCGGTGCACCCCTCCTTAGACGACCTGGTAGTCCCGGGCTTCCCCAGGAGCACCATATCGATACCGAACTTAGTGCGGACACCCGATCGGCATAGTCCACAGCAGCCCAGAACCCCTGAGCTCAAGCAGTCCGCCAGCCTCAGCCTCCCAGTAACTTGGATTACAGGCGCACGCCACCGCGCCCGGCGAAAGAATACGAGATCGGAGCAGCCTTTCAATGTCACTGAATCTTCAATGCACAGCGCTCCCTCTAGTGGTGAATGAAAAACATGGTATCTCTACTCCCCTCTAGCGGTCGACGAAAAACACTGCAGAAGTTTCACATTGACAGCCATAGTTGAAGAGAATGAGCATGGCATGTTTTTTCTTTAGATATATGTTGTATGTTACCTGTATTTTGTGCTGACGGCAGGACAGGTATAAAAACATAGGTTCGGTTTAACTGGTAAGCGAAACTGAATAACTGAAGACTTTTATTATGAAGTCCTGTAATATCAGGTGTCATTAACTATGTGATAGGGAAACTACCGCATTATAACGTATATAAAAACTTTAAACTCAATGAGAGGGGGGTTCAAGTGGGTTTTGAAAACCGTGTTGATGAGAAAAAATGTTTCTCTGTCTTTTATTTTGAAACACCAACTTCCCGCTAGGCGGAAAGAGAGTCTCTCAAGGCTTGCGACAAAATGGCAACTATAAGAGGTTTGTCCCTTATTCTGTCCGTCCTGTCGGCTATAACGTTGTTATGGACAGAATTGGGCGAATGCAATAATCACCGAAGGGTAAGTTCAGCATGCTCGTTATATCTCACAGATATGTAATGTGTATTTTGCAGAGGCTTGCTGATGTCTTGCATTGGGAGCTTGTAATGCGGAACAATTGATTAATAAATAATCAATGTCGCAATTATATAATCGTGAAAAGTATTCCATTTAGGTCTACCACCATTGCGCATTCCTATTTGGCCGTCGCGTGCATGAATGCACAGGTAAATCAGATATGTTTAAATTCGAGTCAGGGCATGTATCAGTAATGCTCACTATCTAAATTATACTTTGTATAATTTATTCAAAATGTGAATAGCACTTTGTTTTCCATGCAATTCAATTAAGAGTGCAATTCAGTAACACTGTTCTGCTTGTTTTGAGGCATAACCCACATTAAGAATATGGCATGCTGTTGCAAAATAAGTAATTTAATTTCAATTAAATTAATAATCGCAATTACAATATCAAAAGAAATAATCAGCAATTATGATTTTGGTCATAATCGTGCAGCCCTAAGTGACTGGTTGCTTTTGTCTTTATTAGTCAGGCGAAGTGGTGGACACAGATTTCAGTGGATTCTCAGTGCCATTAGAGCACTCCTTTGAATTGGGTAAGTATTTAAGTAATCCAATTGCTGTTTGAGTGTGGTTGTCTGCTGTGCAATCATCACTGCTTATCTTCGTTTCAGATGATGTCCCCAGATTTCGACTTCGTGGTGCCTTGCAGTTCAGGGGTGGGAGAGAGAACAGTGTTTATCTCTCCCAAAATCAGCTCTCAGAGAAAGATAGGAATACTCTGAAGGTGAGAGAACACAAGCTTTAATTTTGTAGGGATATAAGAATATATGTTGGTCTCAAACTTGTATGTTTTCTCTCTGGTCCAATATTGCCTTTCTCTGTGTCCTTCAGGATGTCGCAGCAGTTGATGGTATATACAGAATCCGGGTCCCAAGAGTCTCTCTACAGGCAGATTGGCAGACAGAGAGATGGTCTGAGGGTTACCTCTCTGCATTTGTTAGAGCTGTAAGTAAACCTCCTACTATTTACAGACATTTGTTTTAAGTCGTTAGTCCTTTTTATGTACTCTGAAAAGATTTGTTCACTCAAAAAAGGAAAAGCTTCAACAACCCTACCAGAAAACATATCCAAGCATTATAGCAGGTAAGCAGCTTCGCCAAACAGTTAAGAAATCCATTAGGAGAGTGATTTCACGCTGCTGCTGTCCAGAGTGAAGGAACAGCTGTCACACTCACTTCCCCGGCACTCAAGGTGGTCACACACCAGACGAGAAGCACCACGTTGTGCCCTTTGCTATCACAAATCAACACTCCTGTTGCTATGTGCATGAGTTTGTGAATGAGTTTCGGAATCGTCGTTTCAGCCGGGAATGAATAGTCGTGTGGTTGATGCATCCAGTCTGCGATCAGTTCTGTAGCGTGCGCTCTGCTTTAGTATATACGCAAGAATTGATTTGGATGCAGTGGAGAATCTTTTTTTTTTTTTTTTCCTCCCACCCCTAAAAAATACAATTTAAGTTTTTCGGTTGGCTATTCCTCTGTTATTCAAATAGTAGATATTTTCAGCTATCATCATTGTGTCATCTTTTCTCCACAGTGTTCATTAGTGGAGTCCCACCTCAGTGATGTCATCACCCTTCACACTGATGTCAGCGGATATGTTATTGGCATTTCCATGGTGACAATCCCTGGGTCATGTCATGGGATAGAGGTGGAGGATGAGGTTGATCTTGAATTGTTTAACACAACAGTAAGTGTTGTGGCACCAGTCACTGCACCTGTGTAAGTACACACACACTTAAACTCACACCGGTGGCTTTGTTACTTTAGGATTCTTTTAAAACAAAGTAAAAGTGTCCACTATACAACTTTTTCTAGACTTGCATAGAAATGACTAATTAATGAAACTATTACACCCACATTATGCATGCGAGAGAAGGCCATGTGTTACAAGCTCATTTTGATTTAGTTGTTTTGCATCATCTGGCTCTGATTTAGACCTGAAACAGCACCATTCATTGAGAGAATGGAACAGGAAATGGAAAAGAAAGGGAAAAACCCACAAGAACAGAAATCCTTCTTTGCCAAATACGTGAGTACTTTTATTCTTGCTTTATGACACCTGACTTGACAATTTAATTTAAACAGTATGAGTATTCGAAGAATTATTACTTGGGATGTGCTGGTTTTTACTTCGCATTTCTGTAAAAGTTGAGTTCACTCACTTAAAAGCATTTGGTTTCAGTCTTGACTAATTATTTATGTGATCAGTTAAGTAGATAGTAAAGGTGTAAAACTTTTGTACTGTTTCTCTCATCTTTCATTTCACATCCTTTTATGGAATATAACTCTTTTTCCAAATGGCTTTGATTCCTACTAATAGTTTTTGCTCTATTGTTCCTCTTTGGAATTAGTGTAATTTTTTTCTTAATCTATTCTGTTTGTTTTGGAGTTATGAAACTAATGTACTGCATTGTCTAAGCTGGTGTTTCCCAACCACTGTACCGAGGTGCACACGTGTGCTGTGAAAGATTGTCAGGTGTGCTGCTATAATTTCAGGGATCCAAACTCCTCTCCTTTCGGAGAAATTCGCCGTTTTGAAACGATAATCGGTCACTTTTGTGATTGTGAAGAGCAATGATTAATGTGCAATAGTGAGTGATATTTATACACTTTAAGGGTCTCTCACATGACTCAAGTCAGCACTGCAGAACACATTAAAGTCTATGAAGTGACGTCACTTATAACTGTGTGTGGCAGGGCAGAGGGTGGGGCCGGGTTGTGATTATACATATTATGTGTCCCTTATCAGGCTAATTAAGCCTCCGAGAGGGATAAAGGCCGATGGCAGACGGTGGTGTGAGGAGAGAGAGATCATTAACGGACATGTCCATCATGTGTGTGTTTTGTCTTTTGTTTAAGTTCATAATTAAAATATTATTTATATTGTCAAGCCGGTTCTCGCCTCCTTTCCCTTCTTAAATCGCGTTGCACTGTGTTTTTCACACACACGTTTTTGCTTCACCAGTAATGTCTTTGAGAGTACTATGCAATAAGAAATATATAATAATAAATAATATTATTTCTTTTATTGAATATTATCTTATCATTTACGAATATCAGAGATCCCAATTATTGAACTTATTTAAATTCACCAAGAAAACGCTTCGACCTAAACATAAACAAGTCATTTTATTACTTTCTGCTATCAAAGCAACTGCAAGCTTTTTTCTCTCTTCCAAATACATGTTTTCAATGTTTATTGTGCACACCTCCCACTTTTTTACGTGGCAAACTCGTAAAATCGCCCCTCTGTGATGTTTTCTGCATCTCTTGTCATGTGGGGGGCAATGCGGCGTTTGACGTTGAACGGAACGTTGACGCCTCAATAGGCTACTGTAGGAAAAGTATACCGTAGATCTTCTTTGTGTTTATAATCCTTATAAGTTTTAATTAAGGTGAAGGACGTTATTGAAACTCACTATTATTGTTGTCTTTTTGGATGAAAAATAATGCTCAGACTGAAGGAAGACTATAGATCTGCTTCTTTTAATGTTGAAACACTAAAAAGCCTCTTGGTAGATTTCGGTCATGAAGACAAAATGATTCACCAACTCACTCATAGCACATAACACGCTCATTTGTCGCCACCTAGTGACATTTTCAGTAGGGGTCACTTAACTAATCAGTTAATAAAATTGAACAAATTTGTGAAACGGGAGCAAGCCTCTCCAAAATAATATTTATTTTGCTGCTAATTCTGCACAATTATAAACTTTAATCAATAGAATAGCTGGAAATGGTGCTTTTAGCTTATTCTTTAAAAAAAACATCCCCAGAAAAAGTTTTCGTGGACCAGTGATTGTCTTCCCTTTTTCGCCCCTCATGAGTTTGCATCCCTGTAATGTGTTGTGGCATTGCAAGAACAAATCTACAAATTAGAAAAGAAGCAAATTCGTTTTTGTTTTTTTCATTACCCATTTAGCGATCTTGCCACCTGTGACCTCACACAGCATAGCCTACATATGTGACTTGTGTTTATGCCTAGCCGAATTTCAAACATTAAAAGTAAACCTGCTACTAAGACGGACAGAAAACATGGACAAGTTCTTGAAAAGGAAAAATATTGAAGATGGTTAGCCTATGTGGGATAGTGATGTGCCGTAGAATGTTTTAGTCTTAAAAAGTGTGCCGTGGCAGAAAAAAAGTTTGGGAAACACTGGTCTAAGCTACTGTAACTGTTTGGTTTTAGGTGTTGTGTTCTGTGCTAACCAGTTCTTCATTTGCTGATCAGCTCTATGTTCAAGCTGCTGTTTGGCCAATCCTGAATTGCAACACTACAGTCCCTGAGTGTTCCTTTAACAGGACTAACTCCCCCGTGTGTGTGACTGATCCCTCAGCAGCGAGTTTTGTGGGAGGCTATTCTGTGTTCCTTGTGCTGTGTGTGTTGACGTTGTGCTGGTCTGTGCTGTGTTCCAGTGGTATTTGATTCTGGGAGGTGCAGTGTTCCTCATGGCCACCAGTTCAGCACAGACCCCACCAGGGGGCGCCAGAGAGCAGAGCTGATTTCCAATTCAAGTACTGAATTCTCATTTCAGCTTATTTGGTTGCTCTGTCACTCCAGCTGTGTGTGTGTGTGGGTCGGTGGGTGGGTGGGCCTGCACACACATACAAACTCAAATCCTCTGATCCTTCTGTTTTCAGCTTGGTGTTGTTCAGTTGTTTGTGTTCCTCTTTAATTTTTGTGTCATTTTGTTCTGCTGGGTCATGACCAAATCAGTGGTGTCTTGATATTTTTTGGAGGATTCTTTAGTGTTATGTGATTTTAATGAAATCAACAGGTAACACTAGTCTCAAACAGGTGAGCAGAGCTTTTCTCCTTGGGGTAGTTTCATGTTCATGACCCACTCTGCTTGCTTCACTTTCTCCTATTTTTTTCAGTCTCATTTCTCCTGATTTCTCCCTCCCAGAGAAATGGGATTTGTATGAAGCCATAAGTGGTGGAGGTTGAACAAAGAGAGGGAGAGGATGAAACTGAAAATGATTTGCTGGAGAAAAACTTGCCAATTAATTACATTGCCTGTAAATGCCCTGCACTTAATTTTTGACATGAAGAGGAACCATCTCAAACCTGAAAACACAAAAATGTTGAAATCCTCAGTTGTCTTTTTCCCCTTTTCATTTATCTTTAGTGGATGTATATTGTCCCGCTTGTTCTGTTCCTGATGATGTCTGGAGCTCAGGATCAGTCGGGTGGAGGAGCCGGAGGAGGAGCAGCCAATGGTGGAGGACGATGATTCCCATGGCAACTAAAACTCATGTGTTGTACATAATAATTTAAAACAGTTTTTGAATTCATTCAAACAACATACACACATTTACAGAAGGTTTATTCTAGAGAAATACTGTTTGAAAAGCTTAACTTATGACTGCATTCTTGAATTGCATTTTTACTACTGATTTCATTAATAAAACACTGATGACCATTAGAAGTTGTCGCCATTGTTATTTAATAGAAAAACCTAACAGAGTAAAGTGATGTAATTTTATTAATTCTACAGTACATCATGGTTCTTCAAAAAAGAACAGGTGATCGGGGAATGGAAAGCTCTGATTGTTTAACCTCCATCTAATGCTCTGTCCAAAGCTCTTAGTCTTGTTCCCTGACTCAGTGCCATTTGGACTAGTTTGTTTTGAATTATTATGATGATGCATCCCATGGCATCTCGCCACCATTAATAATGGCAGGAACCTAGCAGAAACCTTAACAGGCCCTTGTTTGGGCATCGCTGGAGTAGTGGATTTGTTTACTGTTGGAGCAAATGAAAACACAAAAAATACCTTATTCACACTTGCGCCATCTTTGATTATTAATGGGAATGACAACAAGGTTGTGAGGGATAGACTTACAGTCTCATCAATGGGTGTACTGCAATTTAGTGTTTTTGGATTGTTCCTTGGACAAATCACTGATAAAAGATCTGTCCAAAAACATTCAGTAGACCTAGAACTCCAGACAACATGAGTTGTAGGAAATCATAAGTGATCTAGGAGCTTTATACCATTTGCGCCATTGAAGAGACTAATTCTATCCCTCACAGCCTCATTGTCAATCCCAATGTCCCAATTGTCAAAGATGGCTCTAGCGTGAATAAGGACTATAGCAGTGGTGAATTCTCAGGGCCAGTAAAGCCTTCTCTGCTGGGCTAACATGCCAAATAAAATGTTTTTAAAATGTCAATTGGTATTAATAGTTAGCTGTGACATAATGAAAGATGCCCAAAGGCACAGTGAGTCGTATTCATTGTGAAACTGTTTCTTCTTAATGGCATGAATCACACTGAAGGCCTAGAATGTAAATGCACGGCCTGCCACTGCACTATAGTATACCCCACTGTAGTTAACTACCAAGTTCAAAGCCTGGAAATGTGAAACGGGTCTATAAACATTCAAATACACATTTTAAAAGTATAGCCACCACACTTGAAAATGATTTGTGATAGCATGAGACTACTGTGATAAAAGCAGTTAAATCCTTGTCTGTGTAAAGTTATATGACCTTTCCATTCATGTCATGAATATGTAAAGCCGGTGTTGTCGAACTCTGTTTCCCCAACACCGGCAAACTCGGTACTTATGACATGAAATGTGCAAGAATACCAGAAAGTAACGTGACAACTATCCGTAAAGCAATGTTTATATGGAGCAAAAAATAATAATTTGTCTCCCTTGAGTGGCAGTCCACCACAAATTCTGAAACAAAAATACCAGCTTAACATTGTCTTTTAAAGCATCCTGAATGCCTTTCATTGCCATGCCTTGTAAACTCACACACACACACACACACACATATGTGTGTGTATATATATATATATATATATATATATATATATATATATATATATATATATATATATATATATATATATATATATATATGTTCTCTGTGCTAATCCACAGCATGCCACAGATGCTGTTGATAGAGCTTTACGTGAATTGAACCCAGAAGATTCTTTTGAAAGAGCCCATGAAATCACTTGAGGAGTGCAGTTTTCTTTCCTGTATTGATGTATTTCCTCTTAACAGTAAGTTGGGATGGAAATATTGGCTTGTCCCTTTTTTTAAGAGACAATAGCCATTAGGTTTTGATAACCCCTTGAGTGAAAGATAATGTCATCAATATTTATGGTCTGTTTTCCCAGAGAGAAAGATTAAAAATGTATTTTGTAAACTTTTAGCAGTCCACTAGCATATAGATGGTTTTCTAATCTAATTTCATAGAGTTGTTAAGAAACATTGGCTGTTTCTCAGTGTGCGTTCTTGTGTGTTCTTATGTTCTCTTGGACCATCGTCATCAACAGCCTTAAGTATCCAAAATTTCAATACTCAAGAACGCAAGTACAGAGAATGCATAAAATTACCCGGATGTGTTCTTGATCAGACCGAATGTCGAGGATGCATTGGATGGTGATGTGTGGGCAATAACTTATTTGAAGACCCAGATGTCATTGTGGAACTTCAATGGCAGACGAAGGACATTTATTGTTTTTTCCCTCAAGAGTTTAAGTTCACCAAAGTCTGACAACTCTGGGCCTCATTTTAAAGTAATGAATTGTGTGATTATAATAATGCTGTCACTTGTGTGAAAATGCGCTGAGACAGGCAATTGCACAACACATCTCAAAGCTCGCAATAGATGCGTTACATTCTCCTGTCCTTCCAAGTTCGTTCTTATTAGGTTGCTTGGCAAGACTGGTTTTCAAAACAACACATGTTTGTTCTTACTAGGTTGCTTGGCAAGACCAGTCTTCAAAACAACACAAGTTCGTTCTTACTAGGTTGCTTGGCAAGACCGGTCTTCAAAACAACACAAGTTCGTTCTTACTAGGTTGCTTGGCAAGACCGGTCTTCAAAACAACACAAATGCATTCTCTGTTCTTAGCATTGAGTGACACACAATCTGTTGGAAAGTGAAGTACAGCCTAAACTGATACCAGAGCAGGATATGAACTTCAGCTAAATTGCTAGAATACCTACCTATACAAATCGATTTCTATAGGATTGATCTTCATATAACACAGGGAAACAACACAACAATTTAGGGCAACCCTGTTCTTGGGCTTTCTACACAATGTTCACTGGTTCACAATTTATTTTCACATTCAGCAAAATGCAACTGATTGCCACAGTTTGTTTAAACTGATCATCAAAGCCTGACCTCCAACAGACATGGAGGACAGAGACTTTATCCATCCTCTCATTGCAAAAATATTCCTTTAGTAAGACGTTGCTTTTCATGTTGCTATTAGTGTTTGCACTATCAACAGAACCAAACTTAAGAGATAGACTGTTCTAGATTGACTCCCGCATAACTTATGCTCATGTCTCCTCTCTATGACTATCTTTGTCAGCTGTCAGTCATTCTCCGTGTGTGGGCCTGTTTGTCTTGGGTCTGTTCATGTGAAACTTTGGCAGTGTGGGGTAAATATGGATCTTACAAGGCTCAGTGCAAACCACACTCCGACGTGTTCCTCTAAACCCCTAAACACACTACCCACAAGCACAACTATGGAGCAGGGGAAAAACATCTACTAGTCACTGACCTTTATCATTCACTGTCAGTCTGTTTCTGTCCAGACCACAGTCAGTCATGGTCACAGTCAAACTATAGAGCTTGAATTAATTTCAAAGAGACACAAAGTCATTTGTAAGTAAAGGGATCTGCTGGTATGCCAAGGTCTTGCACTTTTGTGCTTATAGGCCTCTGTAAACAGCTCCCATGGACAGAAATGTACCAATACAAAGGAGTGTACAGCCCTGGCTCAGCCTCCTTAGTTTCTTCAGCTTTAGGGTTGTTTAACTAATGAAGAGAAGGATTTACATATAACTGGCAAAGTGTGTTTATCCCTTGATGAATTGTTGGTATTGGGTAACTTGTGAATTTCTCTACAAATAGATCCCATTCAGTGAAGAACTATCATCACAGTCCTGATAAATATCTGGATACCAAGAAGCACATGGTTGAAACTGAGACAGAACAGTGTTGTGTGCCATGGTAAGGGCATTTCTCTCTCTCTCTCTCTCTCTCTCTCTCTCTCTCTCTCTCTCTCTCTCTCTCACTCTCTCTCACTCTCTCTCTCCCCATCTCCATCCTTTTCTCATAAACACACAGAAATGTTCTAAAAGTCAGAATAACAGTATAGAAAACAATAATGTAAACAATAAATTTGTGTGCATTTAAGGCACATAAAGCAAATGCAAATTTTGTTTTTGCAGGAAAAACAAATGTAGAATTTGCAGGGATCTTGTAGGTGTCATGCCCTTTCAAACACGCCTCCGTATATGTTTTAGACAGGTGGATGTAATGCATCTTTCACAAAAATATTATGATTCATTTTGATCAAGTTGCACAATTAATGTAGAAAATACATTTTTTATATAAAGTTCTGTCGCTGAATTCATCAATTCACACTTGGCCTATCGAATCGAGTCGCACCTTTCACAGATTGAAAACTAAATTAATTAAAGGAATATTTCAGGTTTTTTTGACTCGTCACTCTTTCATCATTTTCATTCTTTAACAAAAAAAAAGAAGCAAAAATCAAGGTTCCAGGGAGGCAGTTACAATGGAAGTGAAATGGGCCAATTTTTGGAGAGTTTAAAAGCAGAAATGAGAAGCTTATAATTTTCTAAAAGCACTGTACTTGAATTCTTCTGTTAAAACGTATGTATTATTTGTGCTGTAAAGATGTCATGTTAACATGCATATTGTTTACATCGTGTGGCTATTCTTCTTAAATAGTGAGCTTTTCAAAGTTTACAGATTGGCCCCATTCACTTCCATTGTAAGTGCCTCAATGTAACCCAGAATTTTGCTTTTTTAGTCTAAATACATTTTTCTGGTAATCAACAGTATGCCACAAATGCTGTCGATTGAGCTTAACTTCTATTAAACCCAGAGTATAGAGCATTCGGAAAGTATTCACAGCGCTTCAGTTTTTCCACATTTTGTTATGTTACAGCCTTATTCCATAATAGATTAAATTCATTATTTACCTCAAAATTCTACAAACAATACCCCATAATGACAACATGAAAGAAGTTTGTTTGAAATCTTTGCAAATGTATTAAAAATAATGAAGGAAAAAAAAATCACATGTACATAAGTATTCACAGCCTTTGCCATGACACTCAAAATTGAGCTCAGGTGCATCCTGTTTCCACTGATCATCCTTGAGATGTTTCTACAACTTGATTGGAGTCCACCTGTGGTAAATTCAGTTGACTGGACATGATTTGGGAAGGCACACACCTGTCTATATAAGGTCCCACAGTTAACAGTGCATGTCAGAGCACAAACCAAGCCATGAAGTCCAAGGAACTGTCTGTAGACCTCCGAGACAGGATTGTATCGAGGCACAGATCTGGGGAAGGGTACAGAAACATTTCTGCAGCATTGAAGGTCCCAATGAGCACAGTGGCCTCCATCATCCATAAATGGAAGAAGTTTGGAAGCACCAGGAGAGCTGCCTAGAGCTGGCCGCCCGGCAAAACTGAGCAATCGGGGAGAAGGGCTTTAGTCAGGGAGGTGACCAAGAACCCGATGGTCACTCTGACAGCGCTCCAGCGTTTCTCTGTGGAGAGAAGAGAAACTTCCGGAAGAACAACCATCTCTGCAGCACTCCACCAATCAGGCCTGTATGGTAGAGTGGCCAGACGGAAGCCACTTCTCAGTAAAAGGCTCATGACAGCCCGCCTGGAGTTTGCCATAAGGCACCTGAAGGACTCTCAGACCATGAGAAACAAAATTCTCTGATCTGATGAAACAAATATTGAACTCTTTGGCCTGAATGGCAAGCATCATGTCTTGAGGAAACCAGGCATCGCTCATCACCTGGCCAATACCATCCCTACAGTGAAGCACGGTGGTGGCAGCATCATGCTGTGGGGATGTTTTTCAGCGGCAGGAACAGGGAGACTAGTCAGAATCGAGGGAAAGATGAATGCAGCAATGTACAGAGACATCCTTGATGAAAACCTGCTCCAGAACGCTCTGGACCTCAGACTGGAGTGAAGGTTCATCTTCCAACAGGACAACGACCCCAAGCACACAGCCAAGTTAACAAAGGAGTGGCTATGGGACAACTCTGTGAATGTCCTTGAGTGCCCCAGCCAGAGCCCAGACTTGAACCTGATTGAACATCTCTTGAGAGATCTGAAAATGGCTGTGCACCGATGCTCCCATCCATCCTGATGGAGCTTGAGAGGTCCTGCAAAGAAGAATGGGAGAAACTGCCCAAAAAAAGGTGTTCCAAGCTTGTAGCTTCATACACAAAAAGGCTTGAGGCTGTAATTTGTGCCAAAGGTGCTCCAACAAAGTATTGAGCAAAAGCTGTGAATACTTATGTACATGTGATTTTTTTTTTTTAATAAATTTGCAAAGATTTCAAACAAACTTCTTTCATGTTGTCATTATGGGGTATTGTTTGTAGAATTTATAGGAAAATAATAAATTTAATTAATTTTGGAATAAGGCTGTAACATAACAAAATATGGAAAAAGTGAAGCGCTGTGAATACTTTCTGGATGCACTGTATATTTAAATACATGGTGATCTGACTCCCACGCGGTTTTGCTTGGTTTATTCAAAAAAGGATACGTACCTTAGCTGGAATTTGAACCAGAGTCTCCTTGCACACTAAATAAAAGCAATAACCCTAGATACAATAAACTACTAAGTCATACACCAATACAGTCAACAACTAAATTGGTAAACATTTTTCTTTTTATTAGGTCATCTCAACTTAGTGGGCCAGGACTGCTGCTGATGCCCAATCCAAAAAAAAGAAATCTTTCTAAGAGTCTAGAGTCTAAACTCAAACCCAGACCACATCAGACACAAGCACAAGAAATATTGCATGGCATGTGAGAAAAGGACACAAATATTGCAAAAAAAAGGAAACAGAAGAGGCCCCAGTCAGTGGTCAATCATAAATCTCACATCCTGTCACTTACTTACCAGCGGTGTCATCATGACTATCCCTGAAAATAAGAGAGCACCTGCCAAGGATGCCGCTATGATTTTGAAATATTCTGAGCTTGCGTTTAGTGCAAAGGTTTAGTGAGGCATCACACTTTGTTTTTGCCCTGTTAACATTGACATTGTAGGAAAAAATGGAGAGTATTGGTATTGCATTAAATGATTTATAATATTATTTGTTCTAAATTATTATTATTATTACAAATTGTTGAATATATAAAGCAATTCAAAGGGCTGAGTCCACTTGAGAAATTGCTTCTATTTTGAATTTTTCTTTAAATTTAATACAGTTTATTTCAGTGTGTCAGCATTACAATTTGAGTGAAAAGTTTAATTGAACATTTAACAATCATTTCCAGGTGGAATGTATTTGTGTATAGAGGGAGGGTTTGTGAAAGTGACTAACACCTTATATCAAGGTGTGCATAATAATTAGATAGCTTCATTAAACTTCATAGTAAAATGGGTCAAACAGACATTTATCTGACAATGAAAAGTCAAATATTGTAAAAAGCCTTTCAGATGTATTGCAACACTCTTGAAATAGCTAAATTATTGAGGTGTGACCACAATCAAATGATCAAAAACCATACGTTTTATTGCGAATAGTCAACTGGGGCGCAAAAAACGCAAATTAACTGCAAAAGACTTGAGAAGAATTAAACGTGAAGCTACCAAGAACCCATTATCCTCCAATGCTACCGTATTCCAGAACTGCAACCTACCAGGAGTGTCCAGAAGTACAAGGTGTCAAGTGCTCAGAGACATGTCCAAGGTCAAGAAGGCTGAAATACGACCACCACTGAATAAATTCACAAGTTGAAGCGTCAAGATTGGGCAAAGAAATACATGAAGACAGACTTTTCAAAGGTTTATGGACAGATGAAATGAGAGTGACTCTTGATGGACTAGATGGATGGGCCCGTGGCTGGATCACTAATGGAAACAGGGCACCACTTCAAGTTAGGTATCAGCAAGGTACTGGTATGGGCTGCTATCATTAAGGATGATGTAATTGGACCTTTTCGAGTTGAAGATGTACTGAAACTCAACTCTAAAATCCTAATACCTACAAACAAAACATACCTAAAACTCTAAAACCTACTGCCAGTTTCTGGAAAGTACCTTCTTCAAGCAGTGGAACAGGAAGAAGTCCTCAGCATTCAAGAGGGACTTGATCTTTATGCAGGACAATGCTCCATCACATGCATCCAAGTACTCCACTGCATGGCTAGCCAGCAATTGCCTCAAAGATGCCCAAATAATGACATGGCCCCCTTTCTCACCTGACTTAAATCCTACTGAGAACTTGTGGGCCCTTCTCAAATGTGAGATTGTGAGTGAGGGGAAACAATACACTTCTTTTAACAGCATTTGTGAGGCTATGGTTGCTGCTTCAGCAAAAGTTGATCGTGAACAGATCAAGAAACTGACTCCATGGATGGAAGGCTCGTGGCATTTATTGAAAAGAAGGGTGTCTATATTGGTCACTGAATATTCTCGAAAGGCCAAACATTTTATTTAATTGTCATTTTGTTACTTACTTGTTGCACTTTAAAAATTGAGAATAAACAATTGAGTTGGGAGAAATTATTTTTGTAATTTAGTTGCCTAATTGCACACTTATTTATTCATTCCTCTGCGAAATACAAAACTCATCTTTTCTTTGTTAAACCTTCAGGTTTGAGGTTCAATAGCATTTTGGATTGACTGAGAGCATTGTGTTTGTTCAACAATAAAAATAATCCTGAGGAATACAATTAGCCTAATAATGGGCAAACGTCCTACACATCCACATGCATTGTACCGTATTTTAGCTAAACATAGCATACAGTCGCCACCTATTACAATTCCACTGCCTAACTTGCACGTCTTCAAAGAGCGAGGGGGCAAATGAAACAGAGGGTTACATGGAAGGGAAGCTATTTCTTATTACAAAGTTAAAGAGGGAACAGATGTGCTAAGAGAAGAGTGTGAAAGGAATGAAGACCTGGTGGACAAGAAATGCACCTGTCTCATCAGAAATGAAGACAGGCCAGATACTGACATAATCAACAGTCTCCTGTCAAGAATTAAAGAGGCTAAAAAAATTACTATGTGATTTAAGCATTTGAGCTGTGAGATGAAGGAACGTGTCTGTAATTACAGAGTGATAATCTTCGGCAATATTGGTCAAGGCTTCCATCTTAGCTTAGTAGGCTGCATCGTCACTGTTTCTCGTTCCTTGCACCATTAAATATCACATTTACAAGCAATTGATACTATTAAATTTAGAGGCCCTATTCACATCCAAGAACCATGTCATAAGGCTTGCTTCCAAGTGTCAGCACCACTTGCAATTCCCATAATTCATTTATTACTCTTGCAACAATCCGAACTGCAGAACTCCATGCCGCTGAGGTGTTTTAGAGAGAAGATTAGTCTAAGTCTTTGACTCCATATGACACCCTGCTGGTCCAAAATGTTGTAACTAGGTGGTATAACCAAAGTTGCTGTGGTTACATAACATTTCCTACAACATGAAAAACGTCTGGGTTGCTTGTAAAGATGTCCTTCAGACGTGAGAGTAATGTGAGCGCAATGTCAGAACCCAGGCTGAGCTCTGCAGGTCAAAGAACTAATTCTTCTCTTGTATAAACGGTTGCACTTGTTTTGAATGTTTTGAACTAATTTAAATTAATTTACTTTTAAGGATCTACAAAATCACCGAAGCTCTTATATGGCCATTTTGTTTTTTCTTGACATTTTAAAGCTTTTGATTCAAAGTTTAGTGGGCTGCACTCTGCACAGATCGTTGTAACTTTGAGTTTTATTTACTGATTGATTTTTTTCATCACTTTAAAAATACATACAAATTCAATGTGATCACATCACACAGAATCTCATTTATGGACATTTTTGTATTATGATAGAGAAATGCATAGTCATTTTTGCTTATTACATTGCAAAATTGAAATATGCAAGTCATATGCTTCCATAATGTATGCGCCTATATAAAATTATAATTTATATATTTGAGCATATATACATACACAAATTCCACTTTTATTTAGGAAAATATGTTGCATATGTAAAACAAATATGATATTTTTATGTCAATGAAACCATACATGAATGTACATAACATATACTGTATGTATATATGTGTGTGTGTGTGTGTGTGTGTGTGTGTGTGTGTGTGTGTGTGTGTGATGGCACACATGAGTAACATGCTGTAGGTTGACCTTGCGGTCAACACCTCAAGTACCTACACCCCTCCCCATAGGCAGCGTCCTTTCCTTCCCCTTTTTTCCAGAGTGAATAAGAGGGAACTGGGAGACTGAGAGAGACTTGGAGTCAAAAGACACTCATTCACACCTGCAATGCCCGTTACTACCCCAACCACCAACGGAGTCATGCCTGAAGCCAAAAAAGCAGGTAGGATCAGCTCTCATCACCTTACAAATTCATTATTGTCATGCCTGCTCACACAGCGTTTTTAAACACTTGAATGCATCTGTGAAACAAACAAATGTAACTATTTTCAAATGAAACAGTGGAAAATTGCTTTATGTTTTTAAATTATGCTGTATGTCTATACAATTGTTTAGGATGTTTTTTAATTTATTTTAAGTTTAAAATTAATAACACAAATGGTGGGATGTATGTGATTTTGAATTGGGGATTTATTCCAAGTCTTTAATTTTATTAATAATTTATTCTGTATTTATTTTATACTTATATTCTTTTTTTTTTCTTTTGGTATATTGCAATTGTATATTGCAATACAGCAGCAATAGTGCATATACATTTTAGTATTAACATGCATAATGCTGTGTGTTTAACTGAAACTAACTGACAGTTGTAAATTGATCTCAATGGAAAATTTTCGATTTGCTTCTCCAATTTCTAAAATGTAATAATTAATCTCAGACCCTGGTATGCACCTGGAGATGTAACCAGACATCCTTCTAAACATGCTAGTGTACACATCTAGTACAGTATTTACAGCGCTGGTGACAGTACCCAAACAAAAAGTGTCAGCACAATGCTCCAAGACAGCTAAGATCAAAGGAAAACAGGGAAGACTGATGGTAGACTGCACGAGAATAGGGCACCTTGCACATTACTGTCATACTGTTACTCTGCCAGCTCTTGTGCACAGCTTAAGGTATCACTGGAAAATAATAATAGTCTTTACAGAGTGAATGAGTTTAGCAGCTGCTCTATTCAATCTTTTGACAACAAATGATTATAAATCTTGAGGAAGATGGTCACACAAGATCTTGTACACTCTCTTGTCCCTGCATACATTTTAAGATAACCATGTTGTCAATTATCCTCTAGGTTTTATGGAGACTCAAGTTGTCTTAACACCTATATTCAATTTAAAGTATATTGGCACGATAGTGGAAAAGTGGCAAAATGCTAAAATGTGAACACATATGGGGAGCTTAAATATTCATTTATTGGCCATAATGTTATTATTTACAATTTGCGTCTAAATAACACAAGTAAATATTGCATATTTATGTAAATCTAAAAATGAAAACTATGCTCTGATTAACTTTGGTTAAGTTTGAATTATTTCAAATAGTTAAATAGAAAGATAGTATTAGACTGTGAGATTGACAGATTTACAGTATGTATACATATATTACATTTTTGAACAATCCATTAGTATTCATCAGATATAATTTCTTCAATTTACGATGTGTTTTATGCTTTGCTTTCTTAAGAAATAGTATAGTTGCATGGCGCCTCTTCTTTCACCCTTCTCCTTCAACACTTACCCCTCATATGTCATTTCAACAACTCTCTCTCTCTCTCTCTCTCTCTCTCTTCCTCCCTCTCTCTCTCTCTCTCTCCCTCTCTCTCTCTCTCCTCCTCCCTCTCTCTCTCTCTCCCTCTCTCTCTCAATTTCAAATACATTTTCAATAGTGTGCTTTATTGGCATAAAAACTGCATTTATATACAAAGTGTTTGCAGCTAAAGTAAAAAGTAAAAACTACAATGCAGTAAATAAGCATTATTAACAAGCTACTGTTTTACTCAAAAATAGTAATCCACTTTTCACAAATGACTAATTACTTCCCTGTATACATTAGTAATCAGATTCCTTCACTGATTGCTTAGTGGAAAAGTAAACATTTTACAAACTACTATACTTTTAAGTAACTTATTATTTACATAATAGTTTTAGTTTTTCTGCTCAGTGTTTTCAAAATAATGTATATATTTTCTTCTCGTTCATTGTTATTGTTATTGTCCCTTTAGCTGTCACAGAATCACAAACAGATGTACATATGACCAAAATTTGTTTTAAATGGTTTCTACATAAATAATATTATTTTAGAATTGCGTATAATGCAACTATGTACTAAAAAGTAATTACAGTAACTTCTTTGAAAGTCAGTAACTGTAATCTGAGTACAAGTATTTAAAATTTAATGTGTTACACTACTTTTGACTACAAATGAAATTAGATTACAGTAACTAATACTTTGCAATGCAATAAAATATAAATGGTGAAAAATAACAAATAAATATTTAACATATAAAATACAATTTTGTCAAGTCTTGTAGTACTTCTAATATTGGGCTAAGTTTTTAAAATAAGTTATATAACTAAAAATTAAATAATTTATAGCAAGCAAATCTGTTGCTAATAAAAGGCTTCTACTGGCTGTTTATTAACATATCAATTATGACATGCCATCTTCTTGATCACAGCAGTAATGAAGGGTAAAAAATTCATCTCCACAGATCTGGATGCCGTCTTTGTTTTATTTATACTTTCTGTGATTTAGCCAAGTTTGGTTTGGCTCTTCCTGGACATGTCAGTATCTGGCAAGATTAGATTCCACATGAACATGTCATGAGCTTGTAATTCTCAGCAATTTAATTCAGTAAGGAATCAATGTTCAGAGAGATCTGATCTAACCAATACATCAGAACTTCTCCTGTACGACTGTGTAGAATGTCATTCTCAGGAATGTGATGGGTCACACCTCTGAAATCTCCCTTTACAGACATGAATCCCTCTATTTGTGCATCTGTCTGTTCATGTTATTTTCCATCGGGCCTGTTTCAAGTAAGCAATCAACAGAGGGCCGACACTCTGCATGGGGTTTTCAACACATGAGGGGCAGCGAGATCATATACATCCCCTTCCCTCTCAAATCATCACACATAGTATCACTTTGATCCAACCACCAAAGATGAATCATACCAGTGTGCCCGTCACAGTTGGGTGCATGGCAAGTCACACTACAGATGTGTCCAACACAAACAGCTTGTTTTCTGCACTGTCATCACGCGCAAAAGACACCAAAGCCTAGGAAAGACTCTGAGGTCATCAACATAGCTGCTGATACTAAAAAAGCAGTCAAGTGCAATGCTGCTACACGACAGTAGAAGATGGTATAGCAGGATTAGCTGTTTTCACAGTTGTTCCAGTGATGCCAATATACACCAATCAGTCGCAACATTAAAACCACCTGCCTAATATTGTGAAGATGATATTCTTCTCACCACAATAGTACTGAGCGTTTATCTGAGTTACCATACATTTTGTCAGTTCGAACCAGTCTGGCAATTCTCTGTTGATCTCTCTCATCAACAAGGCATTTTCATCCACAGAACTGCCGCTCACTGGATGTTTTTTTGTTTTTGGCACCATTCTGAGTGAATTCTAGAGACTGTTGTGCGTGAAATTCCCAGGAGATCAGCAGTTACAGAAATACTCAAACCAGCCCATCTGGCACCAACAATCATGCCATGGTCCACATTAACTGAAGCTCCTGACCCATATCTGCATGATTTTATGCACTACACTGCTGCCACATGATTGGCTGATTAGCTAATCGCATGGATGATTGTTGGTGTTAGATGGGCTGGTTTGAGTGATAGGACTGGATGAGAAACAGATCAATAAGTCATTTTTTCTTTCTCCATCTTCTGTTTTTAGTCATTCACAAATTTTGCATATTGCATATTGCCTCCTATTGGGCAGGCAGGATAATTTATGATAAAAAGGACATAATATTGACCTCTTTCTCACCCACATCTATTATATCACTCCTGAAGTCATGGATTAAACCACTGGAGTCTTATGGATTACTTTTATGCTCCCTTTATGTTGAATTTGGAGCTTTAACCTAGTGGCACCTATTCACTTGCACATCTGGGATGCCAGGAGGGTGAGTAAATCATAAGATCATTTTCATTTTTGGGTGAAATATTACTTTAATATTACCTAAACTTGTCTGCTGAGGCACTAATATTATAAAATATCACATTTTAGATAACATTAAAAACAAAGGAATTCACTACATTTTAACTATCTGAGGCATTTTCTGCCCCAAAAACTATTGATTTTTGACCCTGGCTTTGGCCCATCCTCTATGATAGGGCTTTCCTGAGCTGTACATTTCTATCTCTATCAGATCATCAGTTTTGTACAACAATGTGTTTATCTAGGCAAAGATGTGTGTAGCCAGGCTTTCTAGATGATCCCTCTCTGGACTTCGGGGATTTGAAAACAAGGCATTCACCCAGATCCCCTTCCAAGTACCTCTTGTTTACAGCATTCTCCAGTCCATGGTCATTCTCCACAAAAGTCACCGCTCACAAAACACCAGGGTCAAATCTCATGCCAGGGACAAACTAGACTCGTAGGGCTTTCAGCATGTATAGAACCCTACATGCTTGAAAATTGAATCAACATCTAAGAATTTCTGATCTCTTTTTTTGTTTTATATTGGAGCCCTGATTGATGATCATGCGTGTTCTATGTTGACTGTCAAGCTCTGCTCCCTCCCTCCCTCCCTCCCATTCTTCCTGACTCCTTCCATACCAGTCCCTATAAGGAGAGACTTAAAAGTGTAGATGAACAAGGCTTCGACTGATGGAGTGACCTGTCAGCAGCAGTTGCTAATCTCTAGCCCTGATCTCTTTACCACCTCCATTTCCCCCTTCCTGTAAAATGGACTCCTTTATCTCTCTCTCTCTCTCTCTCTCTCTAAAAGTGTAAAGCAATTGATGGATTTATCCTTCCAGCTGGATTATACACAGTAAAAGGTTTCACTGCTTGTGCCTAATAATAAGAAAGAGTAATGATCCTAGTCTGTTCTAGAACAATGACCTGAATTCTCACTGCCATATTTAAATGCCCTCAATTTGTATGAGCTTGTATCTCATAATAGCTTGATAGATGGACCTTTCTGTCTTTATGTGCGTGGAGCCCATTTCTTTGATTATGGCAAGTCAAAGATGTTTCTTTATACTTACAAGGACACAGTGCTAAAAACATTTGCTTAATGATCAGTATTTTTATCTTGTTTTCCAGTAAAAATGTCTAATTATCCTTAAAACACAAAACATTTCCTTGTAAAATACAAAGATTGTAAGATTTTTTTTCCCTTCATACTTTATGCATAAACCTCATTCCATTTAGTTAGATTTATGCCTTTTTTTTTTGTTTGTTTGTTGCCAGTAATAATTTTGGGTAAGAAAATTAACTTAATTCAAGATGCATTGTCTGAAAACAAGTCTTACATAATTTTGTTTCTCAAATAATTTTGTATACTTTTAAGGATGTTGCAATATTCTTACTAGGAAAAAAAAGTACTGATTAAGATTTCTTTTTTTGTTCTTTTTTTTTGGTAGTGCATCAAAAAATAATTATTCATGAAGAATTGAGGTTGTGCTTTTGGTCAAGTGGTGCTTCATAATGGTGAAGATGATAATGGTTACAAAGGTGCAATCTGTTCTCTGTGATTGTCAGCAGGACCCTAAAAAGTGCAGGGGATCTTGATCAGATGTGTAAGAACTCCCTGTCCTGTATGCAGCGGAACACAGCTGACCCGGTCATTTAGGGGTGTGCTCTGTTATGAATACCCATTATAGTGATACCTGTCACCTCTAACCCATCCCACTGCATAACTAATGCAACAAATCAAGTGGTTGTCTCAGAACCAAACAGTTGTTACCATTATCTCAGGCTTGCTTAAATGTGATTGAGGACACACTGACACTGATATCACTGAACATTTGAAAAAAAAAAAAAATCTTCATTGAGTTACTATCATATTATTCTACAAGAATCCTAGTAAACAGTCATTTTGCAGAAGCTTTGACATGTTACAAGAACAATCCAACTGGGTCTGTCCAATCATGCCTTGCTTAGGGGCATATTGGGTATATACAGTAGTTCCTAACTAGCAGGACTCCCAACCTTTTTCCTCTAGTAGCCCTTTGAGGTTTTCCCTCTACACTAGACCCTCTTTGACATTTAAATTCTATTTGTAAAAGACTGTATGTCAGGACATTATATGGAAGTAGTTGTGCAGTTTTTGTTATTGTTCCAGTGTTTTACCCCACAACCCAGTGCAACCGAGTTGCCTATGATACTCATTCTGACAAAGAAATGATAACAATGCACTTGACACTGAGCATTATGAATAACACTGAGAATTAAGATAACGGAAGAGAGTGAAATAAGCGAGGGAGAGATGGCGACATTAACAAAACGTGTGCAAAAAATTATGTTCTACATGAATCACGGTAATGAATTAAACCTGCAAACACAGTGCTGTACATAAAACCTGCCAACACCACTACATTTTTTTTAAATGAAGCATGGCAGAAACTAAATTTATTCTTAGAAACAGCTGTCAGAGATGATGTGTGTCTGTGGTGAATGTAAGTTTAGGCCCATCATGTTTCTTAGATGTAACCTAACCCCTGACAGGCATGAGTAAACTATATGATTCAGTGCTAACAGCAGTGGGGGTACATGAATGACATACCATAAAGTTATGTATTTCACACAAGAGGTAAGAACAGAGAATGAGACGGCAGTGTAAAGAAATGTAGGAAGAGAGGATAAATATATCAAATGCTGGTTCATTGAAATGAAAGAGCAGAAACTTCTGCGCTACTAGCGTCATCAAACATAATTGCAACGATAATCACTATTTTCTAAATGTCGCCTAAAGACTTTAGTCCATCTGAAATCTGTACCAGTCGGAGTAACCGATCAAGATAATGTGATTGTAGCTCGATTTCATCCAGCATGTAAACACATTAATCGGACCACAACTGACCTAGCCGTTGCTTTGCGCAGTGTTTAATATTTCCTCTGCTGATGTCCTTCCTTTATATATATGATTACCCATTGTGTCATGTATACTTGAACAGACTGATGAAGACAGGAGCTCAATTATAACTGTGCACGTAAATGTGCGGGCACTTTTAGGTGAAATCAACCTTCAAATGGCTTACTAATTGCTGTCTCTGCATATTAAGATGGGATAAAAGAAAGAATTTGAATATAAAAAAGAACCTGGTTGTTTCTTACATTTTAACAAATTTTCTTCTCAATTTTCACCCCTACAGGAAGAAAAGGAACAAAAGCTAATGGAAAACCTGCAGGTAACTTGGGACAATCACAGCACACGTTTAAATACAAGACAAAACAATCCTGCTGAGTATTCACAGATAATTCAAAAAAACCTTTCCTTGTACCATAGGTGCTGTAAGTTATTTTAGCCCTTTAGCTTCCAAAAACTTTGCAGCTGAGTTAGACTGTCCCTATCCCTTCAAACACACGTTCTCTCCAAAACCCCACACTTCAAAGACATCTCAACAAACCTGATGTTAGAAAGCCCAAATGCACACAAAAAATCAAGCGTTTTTAGTCTAAAATTGTGCTTCCAGATTCTTCATTGCAGTTTAGCCTTGGAGTGTGATTTCTCGAAGACACCTATTTCTTTAATATCTTTTATATTTAATAATAACATCTGCGATGTTTGGGTCAAAAATTACCCGTATAGAGTTCAACAGATTTTTCCAGTAGATTTACAGTACACTCATCTATAAATTATGAACCTGAAAACTGGCATAGGCTTACCTACAACTTTTCACACTGAACACAGGCTTACATAGTATCATTTTAACAGGAAAGAGCGCCAACTATATGTCAGTTCTGGTACTAATTGTGTACAGTAGATACACAGGAAATTCTTAGCTTTACTGTAAGGGTTTACAATACTTAAAATAAGCTGATACTCATATTACTAACAAATGTAATTAGTCTGAATAAAAACCATAAACATGGTTTATATTCTGCAAAATTACAACCATTTATTATTGCACAACAAATACATTGTCATTGTTGTTAAGGAGAGAGAGAGAGAGAGATGTGCGATTTGAAGAGTGTACGTGTGATAATTAGCATGACACTTTAAAAGTGAATGCAACACTGCTGGTGACTTTACACCTCTCAATCTTAACTGTGTTATTGGGAGAGGGTCATAGTACAATGTGAAATCACATGAACGCTGAGTCTCCATTAGTCAGGAGCTGTGATTTACAGTAAACATGATTTTGTAATCATCAATCATGCTATATAGACCATATATATCTTTCTTCTTTCCTCCATCACAGAAAAGGCACCTCCATATGAGCCCAACATCCCTGAGCCCAATACGAGAGCTGAGCTGATGAAATGTACGTCTGGTATCACCACACATCTTGATTGCAGGGACATACTGCTACAAGCAGCCGTTTTGAATTTATTTTAAAGAAAAATAGCACAAACACACTTTCCAAGCAAAATGTCATTCACACGTTTGCGTTTTAATATAATCTTGAGATAATGGTAAATGGTTAAATTGGTTTAACTAGCTTTCTGCAACAGAGGGTCTTTAGCACTCCAAATTCCGCCATGGACTACTTACAGACATGTACTACATGTTAATAGTATACATTCACTTCCAATAATCTAAGAAAATGTCAAATTAAATTGGAGATGGGGTGGACTAGGGATGCCGGAAGAATTGTCGATGGAGAGAGATATGCCTATATACACTCTAGTGGTGATTGCAAGATCATATGATCGTGCTCCTCCCGAAATTTTGTTTAGAGCTCCATAAACAATAGATTTCCTGTTAAAAATTAAGATAAAGTATTTGGACATTTTCTGGACCTCGAACTTGTCCACAGGTGATGTGATTAACTATGGTTACTCTGCCAGGGCATCTGTGAGAACTTGAGGGGATGTGACTTAAAGGTGCACTCAGTAATATTTTGATTATTTCGTATTAGAATAACTAGGGACGTGGATGTAGCATCATTCAAACACAATAGTTTACAGTTACTGATGCCAGTGAATTAATTCACTATTCACAGTCAGAAATTATTATTTAAATTCATAAGTGAAAGTGTACAATAACAAGGTGGTTACTGAGATAAACCGAGTAGTATTCAACGGGTCATGATAAGACCCTAACATGGCAGTCCCTATGAGGGGACCCTCTCCATGTAGAATAAACATGTTTCATAAGATTACTGATATGACTGGAGAGCTCATGATTTTATACATATGTTTCTAAATTAATATTAATTTCTTGAAGATTAAAACTTTTTAATGAGGAAAAAATGACTGAGAGCATCTTCTAAACATAGCCTCATTTTCAGATGGTTAAAAGGAATTTAAATATGACTCAGAAACGTGAAGTTTGTTCTGAGAAAAGTTCTAGTATCATTTGTTTGCAAATGCCACTTGGTTACATTTTCATAAATTACATTTATGCACTTTAAGTGTCCAAATAGGCTGCTTTGGGGGCCACTGTATTATATTATTGTTTTATAGGCTCTTAGGATCTGAGATGCTGTTTTGAGTTGTCTTTCTCCATTTCTCTCAGACTGGATGAATCTCTCCCTGGATGACAGAACTGCTCAGAAACTGTTGTGGCTTTCAGAAGGAGGGGCCAAGGTGTCCCGTATGACAGAGGAAGTGTGCCCAGTTCTGGACAGACCTGAGAGATTTGAACATTCACCGCAGGTACAGAATTGTGTGTGTGTGTGTGTCTATACCTACCAGCCCCCCACCCCCCCATTCAAATTCTATGGGTCTGTTCCAAAACTTTAGTGTCCTACCTTTCTGTCTCCTGCCTACATAGGGAGCTGCCTTCTATGGCAGCATACTAACTGAAATGGAGCCTCATAAGAGACCGATTTCGAAGAGTCTACATCAGGGCTCTTCAATTACTTTCTTGTGGGTGCCAGATTATCCAACTTGACGGTGGCTTAACATTTTTCCTTGTTTATCTTTCATAGATAAATACTTATATTTCAAGCACTTTCATTGTAAGTATGTTAAAATGAAAACAAAACTAAACACCATTAATGCTGTGCTTTTAAATTAAAATAGTCAGGGGTGTTTAAATATAATTTTTTATGGTCTGGCCATAAATTCCTTAAAATCTGGCTGAAGAACAAACACGACTGCACACCCTCGACTAACAAATAGGGACAGTTCTTCCAGCTCTTTCTTTCTTCTGCAGAACATAAACACAGATTCTTAATAATAACTTTATTTTTATAGCACCTTTTAGCAATTTAGCACAAAGTGCTTCTCAAAACATAAAATTAAAACACACTAAAACACTACACATTTAAATGGTAATAAAAGCAATTCTAAACGAAACTTAAAAACAGACACAGGTTTAGCAGATCTTATATCCCAGGGCAGGCTGTTCCATAATCATGGGGTCTTCACTACAAAAGCTCTATCACCTTTAGTTTTGTTTCTGGATCTTGGAACAGCCAACAGTTCAGGACAAGATTATTTAGAAGGAAATATCAGCTCTGTTGATCCATACAATGCAAGTGAATGGTGACCAGAAATTTGAAGGTCCAAAAAAGTAATCCATAAGACTCCAGTGATTAAATTAATATCTTCTGAAGCAATATGATAGGTGTGGGTGAGAAACAGATCAATATTTTAGTACTTTTTTCTGTGAATCTACACGTTCACTTTCATTTCCACATTCTGGTGTGGAAGTGGCTTTTACTTTCACATTCAGCCCCCTACTGGTTGGGGCTAGTTAAAGGAGGAGATTTAGAGTAAAAAAAAAGTTTAAATATTGATCTGTTTCTCAACCATCCCTGTTATATCACTTCAGAAGATATGGATTTAACCACTGGCATCATATGGATTACTTTTATGCTGACTTTGTGTCCTTTTTTGGAACTTCTGAGTTCTGGCCACCATTCACTTGCATTGTATGGACCTACAGTGCTGAAATATTCTTCTAAAAATCATTGTGTTCAGCAGAAGAAAATGTCATGGTGAGTAAATGATGACGGATTTTTCACTTTTGGGTGAAATATCCCTTTAACATATCAGGGGTATTGTTTACAAAGTATTCAAACTATGAGAAACATTTAGATTTAGGGACATTTGCTAAAACCCATATCATTGACAATATCAACCCACATAAGATAAACATAGTCATCAAATAATCATTAGTAAATGAAAAACAAAAGTGATTTGATGATGTTCAGGATTGAGAACCCTGACATACAGTATAGATCATACTGACATACTGTATACATCTGTATAGATCAAACATAGTCAGAATATATACATGTATGCAGGTTCAGTGATGTTTCACATTATCACTTTATATGAGGATTAGAGAACTTGAAACAGATGAGACATGCCCATGAGGCAGGGAGAATTCAAGTAAACATTTTGCACACTTTCTTTAGGGGTTTGCTTACCATCATCGCTTTCTCGTTTGTTATATTTTAGTTGTACATATGAGCTGACACCACTTTTGGTCTCAAGATGTGTTTTTCTAAATTTCAAACTACGTTTTACTTCACCCAAAAATGAAAATGCCAACACCCTCACCCTTATGACGCCATCCCAGATAGACCTACAGAGCTAAAATATTCTTCTAAAAATTATAATTTGTGTTCAGCAGAAGACAGAAAGTCATACACATCTGGGATGGCATGAGGGGAAGTAAATGATGAGAGAATTTAAATTTTGGGTGAATTATCCCTTTAAAAATGCTTTTTATGATGCAAGGCAACAAAAGTGAGACTCCAAAAGCCTGATGTGTGTGTACATTGACAATACGTTTATCTCAGACAAATGGACATTAATCAAAGTTTCTCTCGTTTTGTCCACCATCTTGGATTTGTTTTTCCACTGAGCTCATCAATGCATTCTGGGATCACCTACATGGGGAGTAATTTTTTATGACTGTTTAATTATTTGGTAATTATTATTTACAATTGGCCAAAAAGAGATATCTTAGGAGGCTACATACTTAAGAACTTTTGGGAGCATGCCTCTGATGCCTTAAAATGTTGCCTGGAGGCAGGCAGCACATTAGGTTTTTTAACAGACCCATAATGATGATATCCTGATATCATTAACATTTACAGTAGATCAGTTCATGTAGCTTTTGAAATCTTTCTTCACTTCTGCCTTTCATATACTTCTACACCCCTAGGTGTCAGTTTAAGTCCAAGTCGACTTCCATGTTGGACAGCAAAACATAAACCAAAAATTACTGCATGCGCCTTTAAGCAAATGCTTTCTTCATAGTTTTCATGTGTGAGACTGCTGTGGTCAATATATATATGGGGGATATAATTGTGAGTTAACTTTTTTTCACAATATTCTCCTAAAGGTGCTGTGTAAGGAGGGTCTTTTGGGCAATCGTGGGTACTGGGAAGTGGACTGCGAGGGCTGGGTGGTGATCGGGGCAGTGTGTGAAAGTGCAGGACGTAAAGCAAAGGACGGCCCATGTGGCCTAGGTGAGAATGACCTGTCTTGGGGTGTGGGCTGGGCTGGCTCTTGCTACCATGTCTGGCACAACGGGGTGAACATTGAAGTCCAGGCTCCCCTCTGCCCCACCATTGGGATCTATGCAGACCAGCCAGCTGGCATCATCAAGTTTTTCCTAGTGGAGGAGGGAGAGAATGACTCCAAAGAAGTCAAACTGATTCATCGGTTTGCAACCACTTTTAATGATAAGCTCTTTCCTGGTTTCTGGGTGGGCAGGAAATCCTACTGTTGGATCCAAAAAAAGGATCAGTAGGAGGGTGAATACATGGTGTAAGGAAAATTGTTAGGGTGACTTGAGGAAAAGAGGAAGAGAGCTGTGCTGGAAATTTATCTGAGAAACGTATCATTGGTAGGAAACAAGAAAAGTGACAAATCTCATCATATCCATTGGAATAATTAAAGTATAACAGAAACCTTTTGATTGTTTGGAGAACTCACGCTCTCTTCAACATAAAGTATCCTGTGTTTCAATTAACTACATTAGCATAGATATACTAAATGAACCCTAAATGGACTCTAAATAGACCTTAAGTTCCAAATTAATGCTCTAAAATATACATTTAGCTCAATGCCAGCCTTTTCTGAATTCGCAGCTGTAACAAATAACTGGGTTGGCCAAAAAGTGTGTATACTCAAAATATATTAGGCTAGTATTTTTAACCAGTGTTTTTATTTGTGTAGCATTAATCTTAATGATTTTGAAAAGTCATTTTATTTCTAGGGTCTGAATAATTTTGTATTCCATGTGAAGTCAAATGCAGATAACATTGTGAACACCTATGTCTGTGATCAAATAAAATAGTTGACAAAAATTTACATTTGTGTTATTTGTTGGTTACTGCTGACATGTTATTAAAACCAGATACAGGTCTTGATGCAGGCCACCATCTATAGTAGCCCTTAAAAGAATTTGGACACTTAAAAATATATGAGTGTCATTGCATTAGATACAAAATAGAGGTCGACTGATAATGTACTTCACAGATATCGATATCCTAAGGTGGTGGAAGCAGCTGATAACCGATTAATCGGCTGATCGTTTTTAAAATAGATTTATAAGATGTAAAAAAGATTTGCAGACTTTACTAGCTATGACTGGCACATAGGCCTACGTAAAGGCTACAAGAGTCCATAACAAATAAAATCGCAGATGCAGTTTACTGTTCAACAAAAATTCTAATAATAACCAGAAAAAAATTAAGACTTGGTGCATAACGTGAGACTTTTAAATATAATCAAGCCTTAAGGGACTAGGGACTCTTATTTTGAAATGACAGAGGAAATAACTCCGTTAAAGAAGTTTTATGATTTAGGATTTACCAAATGAAGCTTTTCTTAGAGCCCATAAGCTAAATGTTACCACGTCGAAGACACATGCTGATGGGACACGCTTCCATATGGTCGCATTTGTCTTTTGATTATCTAATCAATGCATTGATGTGAGGATAAAAATATCAATAAATGCTGTCAATGCTGAAAGATCTAGATACAGCAAATCCCAATATTTTTATTTCACCTTTAGGCCACTGTTATACTAGAACCAACCCGTTCTAACTGTAGAGTTGTTCAGCACCGGCCACAGAGGAACACGGAAAATAAAGAAAGAAAACTATCGGCATAGATTTTTCCAAATAGCAATTAACGGCACCCATACATCAGTCTGCCTCAAATCCAAATTCCATGCTAAATCAAAACAAGTCATATCTGCAAACAAATTATGTTTTCTCATAAGTAACTTTTCTGAGCCATATTGCCAGTAACTTTTAACAAAATGCTGTTGGTCATTTTTAATGTTCAACTAATATTTGACAACCAGAAATGTTCCAAATATTTTTGCCTTAATTTTGAACAATGTATCTATTACTTCATGATATGAAATGAAACAAACCTTAGGTATGTCTTAAATGTCCAAAAACTGTTTGGAGCCACTGTACAGGAAGAATCAGCATTTCCCTCTAAATGAGTTGTTGACTTTCCTCTGTGAAGTTATGGGGTGCGTTCCATTCAGAAGTGATCATCCCTTCCCCTTGTTCCCTTCTAAGAATGTACCTTTCACTGAGAGCTTTGGAGGGTTGTAATGTGTGGTGCTCAAATATAAAATTATTAGTAACACATTTTTTAAAATGTCATTTTTATTTGAAATTCTGTTTGGAATAACCCTACCATCCTTGGGCAGAAACTCCTGACATTTAACAGCAAAAAACAAAAGGGCAACCGGATTCAACCACAAGCAACTTCTTTATTCAAAATGCACTTACTTAAACATTGAACAGTTGTGAAATGTTTAAGATGGACACATAGCTACTTTTGGAGTTTTGTAAACCCTCGTATGTTTGAAATCTGTATTCCTTCAATCTGGTAAGAATTTTTGTAAAGAAGCTACAGCAATAATCAGTGTTGCAACATTTGGCATCTCTGCTTCAACACTGTTCAAGCACGTTAATCAATTATATAGCTGAAATGATCTTAATTTTGCAGATGAAAACTCCAAACATTCATGTTTTTGAAGCTTAAGGATATCAGAACCTTCAAAAGCAAACAGCACTGAAAGAACCAGTCCCCTCTCATTGTCCTTTTGGGTTATAGTGCATTGATTCAGAAAGTCTTCAGGAAAATATGCAGTTAAGTGCACACAGACAGGGAGAGACATCTTTTGTAGTCAGCTTTTGCAGTCCTGCCATGAATATAAATCACTGATTTCAATGCTGAATGCAGTAGTACATATATTTAAGCACATGTAGTGTTTGCTAGTGTACAATGCTCCTCTGGTGATGGATGTGTATGTCAGTGTGTGAAGCTCATATAGGATCAGTAAATCCCACACTGTAGAGGAAAGCCACTGGTGTTATTAGTAATGCAATGATGTACATTTTCTCTGTTAGTGTTTCTCATAATGAAATGCACTGCACAACTAACATCTGCCACAACCATTCAGTCTAAATCATTAAAATGTTTTCAATTTAGACCATGCTGTTCACGCCTCTCTTGTCCGGCTGCTCATTTGATTAAAAGGTTTGGTTAAAGTTCTGCCAATTTTAGCGAAATAGAAATACTAATGATATGCAAGAGAAGCGTCAGATTTGGCCTCTCGTTCTCACGCAGTCACACACTCGAATACACACTCGAACACAGGTCCTCTCTCAATGCTTGAGAGAGAAGTCGCCCGTGTTAATCCTGGGGCGTGGTAGTGCTCCAAACATCTCCGTTCCGTCTGTGGCACCAGGGACCAGCAGGGCTTTCATACTGGCAGCTATGTGATCCAGATCTGGACAGCCCACCTACAACACAACAGCCCATTCGTGTACGAGTAATTACATATGGCTAACAAATTCTGAGTATAATAAAAGGAAACATTTTATAAAACAACTGTCTCTATTTTAATGCTCAATCATCTCCATTTTTTCTATAGATTAAGCCAGATGTAACAAACTCCCATGCAAATGGTGCCTCTGATGTTGGTAGTTTTGGTTGAAACAGCATATCTGAATCATATTAAAACTTTTACTGTTGATTGTTATGATTTTAGTTTCAAATAAAAACATAATTGCATTGACCCTGTTTCCACCTGGTATTAAGATGCGTCTCGGGTGATCCGATCACGTGGTCAGGTGAGACACATCGCTGTTTACACCTGGTCGCTTAAATGCATCTCCTGTGACCACTTGTGATCAGATTTGGAGGCGAGGGACTCTGTTGAGGACACACAGCAATCACTATATCAGTGTACTGCATGACATCAAAGTGCAACAAAGTCAGAAAAGACAAATAAAGTGCAAATGAACCAGCACACTGTTTTTCCCATATGCAGCTGAAATTTAATTCAAGCACAAAAGAAAGAACAGAACAGAATTCGAGCAGAAATGTCTGTTATTTTAGTGGATTACCTGTATTAACCAGAGCTTCAGATGTTTGTGCTACTCATAAGTGTCCCTGCATGTGACCATGCAAAGTTCTCGTGCTTGTGAAGGTCCTGAAATTCAGCACGGGATTGCAGGTATAGTGCACAATTTTAAGCATTCCTGTAAGTTCTACGATCATAGCGCAGGAAATTCCTGCACACTTTTATTCACTTTACCGTGCAGCTGCAAATTATTAAACCAATAGATTCAGATGAACAAATCAAATCAATAAAGTTGTATTTGTATGAAACTGTAACCCCATGTAAATCCATTCCATCTCTCCCTCTCTCTAGCATGCAGCTGTCAGCAGCATGTTGAGCGCTTGAGTTTAGTGGGAGCATGCGCAGTGAGGGAGCGTTTTGTTGGATAATTACTGAACTTAAGATGTAACAGATGTATAAACTTTTCTAAACCTGTTAATTCGACATGCAAATAGTGTTATACCATGTCTTCGTTAGTGAGATTCGTGATAAAACTAATCGCTACTGTTAATAATTAACAAAGATGTTAACATTGCGTGACATTGGAGTGGCCTATAGATTTGAAACTTTTCCTATCTCAACGCTCCATCATTATTCATAATGCAGCACATTTGACAAGAAATGCAGAAATACCAAAAATGCTTTGTGTACCAGCTGCATGGTGAAGAGAGACACTTAAAAACCTGTTACATCACTCATCTCCATCTCTCCATCCAGGGTCGGAAATGAACGGGGGCTCTGGAAAAAAATGTCCCCAAAATTCTAAATATGGGGGCAAAAAATGCCCCCCCAAAGAGTTCTTGTTGTTTTATTAATAACAACTGATAGCCTATAGGTCTACATCCATATACAGTACAGACATCACTATCTTCATTGGAAGTTTCACTGAACATAATTTGTTTTGTGTCGTCCATTGTGCAGAGTGACTGGCAGATGCTCGTGCCATAAACACGCACAAACAGGCACTCGCTTCTTACGCTCCACAGCAGTTCGATATCGGGCTCATGTGCTAAATTACGTGACCATTCAGTCCTTTTGTTCAAAATATACTGTCCTAGTAATGGGCTTTTTCACTGCACGGTACAACTCGACTCTGCTCAGTTTTTTGGGGTTTTCCACTGTGGATAGTACCAATCCTGCAGATCACTGATTGGTCAGGGAGAATCGTCACTACCAGCGTCACTGGATTTACGACACGCAACATCAACCCACTAGTTTTAAAGTTAGCAACAGTGATAACAGTATCATTTGTTCACGTGAATTTTGAATTGTGAAAAAAGAAACGGCTGAGCACAAAACCACAAAGTGGTCAATAAACGAGGTCCAGATGGCAAAACGAAAAAGTCTCTCAGGAAGTGTATCAGCAGTTGGCCGCACACGGCTACCACCAGACCACCAATAGTGTAGGGAAAAGTTCAAATAACTTAAGTGACTACAGAACCATCAAGGAAAAGTGGAAGTGGTTTGACCAAATGGACGCTATCTAGACCGGTGAGCAATGGGAGGGAGAGTGCCCTGGACTGGCGTTGATCCACGATGGAGGATGGTATGTTTTGTTATGTTAACTCTATACTCCGCTTAAAAGCTTCACTTTATTTGGCTGACCAGCTACTGGAAAGCTTGCATCCCAAACAACCAGGCCAATTTAACTGTTACACTTGTGTAAAATCACCATGCAACAACTGCTTTATGCAGCAGAATGAGCTAGTAGCTAAAAGCTAGCGGTCGTGTTATTGTTTTGGTCAGTTTGTGTCGTGTTTAAGATTATGTCACGGCAGTAGAGGCGGCGCAACTATGACAATCAGCAAATAATCCCACCCAGGTTGAGGTGGCACTAAACTGCAATGGAAAAGCAAGCTCAGAAATGTAAAGTGGGTAGAGTTGAGGCGAGTCAAACCGTAACGTGCAGTGGAAAAGTGCCATAAGTAACAGTGTCACACCTTGTGCTATACAGCCTACTTCCATGCCCATCGGTTCATCTCACTTATGCCTAACTCTGTTTGAAAAGCCTCCTCACCTGCTAGAAGCCAAAAGTGCAGGATTGATGTTTTTTATTTATTAAGTTAATCAGGTCTGATAGAACAAAATATAAATGTAACCAAATGCTACAATGTAGTTAATAATAATATTAACAAAAATAATATCTGGATAAATAGCTGTAACGAGGTACAAGGGAAAGGAGGCGGTGAGAACCGGCTTGACAATATAAATAATAATTTAATAATAAATTAAACAAAAAGACAAACACAAATAAATGCCGGGCAGCTGCCTGTAATTCTCTGGATCCGCCGCCTCCTGTCACCTTTATCCCTCTCGAGGGCTTGATTAGCCTGATTAGGGGCTGGGTCTGCAACATCATGACCTGGCCCCGCCCTCCTCCCAGCCACAATAGCCTTGATGTGAAATAAAACATTATTAATGATGCAATAATAATTTTGCATTAATCCCTTTTAGTGTATGCATCAAATTATGAAATGCTTATTTTTGCATTGGTTTATTATATTGGCATGAAGGAGTTGCTAAGTTTTTTAAGCTCCTCATTCCAAATATGGAGGAATGCTGTCATCTCTGTGCATCAGTTTTGTAAGCTATGTTAATTTAATAGTCAAAATGTTTGGAAATACAGTGTGTGAATGAGAACAAATGTTTTGTTTCAGTAACAATGCACATTATGCAATGTAGAGATCATACAATTTTATTGCAAGCATTTTTCCAAATTGAATTAATTGTTTAAATTCTAACACAAAAGGATGGCAGGGTCATTTTATAAGGTTAGAAGAGAAAACAACTTGAAAACAAATGCCCCTGGAAATCAAATATTGTCCCTTTATGAAAAAGTTGATTTCTGACCCTGGTTCCATCTGACCTATATGAATTTCAGGCCTTGTGTATGTATCTGCTTTTTAAAATTTTCAGTTCGGATGGTTATTTCTTTTTAAAGGAAATTGGCACAGTTTAAACTCTTGTTTTAGCGCAGTGGTTGATTGACAGGTGAGGGATGTCGCTTCGCTGCTGCCGGGACGCATGCATCAAATGTGATATGGTCACATTCGTATGTGATGTTTGGGATCTGATCACAAAAAGTTTTAGACACGTTTAGACCTGTATTTAGCGCTGACCACATGTGATCGGATCACCAAAAATGCATGTTAATACCAGGTGGAAATGGGGTCATTGAAAAATCTATAGCTGTGTCTCAAATGATGCAAAATACACTTAGGCCATCTAGTGTAAACATTTTCAAAGTGTAGTACTGTTCCATTTGGAACACAAACAGTGCTTTACTACACTGAAGCATTCACGTTTTTTAGCTGACCAAAGTGAATTTTCAAATACATGTGATGTGCTCCAGCTAGTTTTAGTGTGTCAGCCAAACTCATTTCAACACTTACATCTCAAATAACGTCCATATTCACACAGAGTGGGTGATGGTAAAGCATCCAACTTACATTTGCAAGGTGCTGTCTAAACAGATGTTTTTGTAGTTGCCACATTCAACATTACAACAATTGTTTTGCTAGGCCAGCATCGCACCCACATAACCCACATCTTCCGCTACATACTTATGAAGGTTAAGCCACGACCACATGTGCATTACGTGTCCAAAATTTTTCAGCTGAAGTACATCATCAGTGTATTCATAGTACACTTCTGTAATACACTACAGCTCTGTCTGCCATGTAAATCATAAATCCTTGAATGTATTTTTTTTTTTTTTTTTTTACACATTATAGCCTTATCTATGAAAAATCTGTCATTTAGGCTAAAATCACAGGTACATTTGTGAATGAAGGCATGTATGTAGTAGGTGTGTAACTGACCCGTTCTCCACTATGGGAGTCTCCCTGTGGTGCATGGTTGTTCCTGTAGCCCCACACTGGTACAGTCACAGGCAGTGAACGTGCCATTGCCATGGGGTGAGAAGTGCGAGATGTCAGGTGACCCATTGCCAAGCCACGTGGAGGAGGAGGGGCTTCCTCACTCAATGAGCCTGACAGCAATTAAATGGATAGCATTAGAAATGAGAAAGATGGAACATGTTCATCACATACAGTCAAAAATAGACAACTCTGATGATGATTTCTCATTAAAAGGTGAAGCGTGTTATTTCTGCACCACTAGTGTCTTCTTTCATTTATGACTTCCTAAAACTAGTTTCAAGTGCTCCCCCATATTCCATGTGGGCGGCTGTGGATCAGGTGGTAGAGCGGGTCGGCTGCTTATCGCAGGGTTGGTGGTTCGATTCCAGGCCCACACGACTCCACATGCCGAAGTGTCCTTGGTCCTTGGTCAAGACAATGAATCCCAAGTTGCTCCCAATGGCAGGCTAGCGCCTTGCATGGCAGCTCTGCCATCATTGGTATAAAGCACTTTGGTAAACTCTAAGGTAAACAGGTGGACCTGGAACCATGCAATTGGTTGTCAGCTAATGTTGTTTATTGGCACAGAAACATACATACTTTAGGGCGGCTACACACTAGAGTTAAGCTGCATCAATGAACGCTGCAAATGCATTGATGGTGCATTGGAAAGGAAACATGCAAGGGTTTCTGATAGTGAAGCTCTGCCATGTGACCAAAAGTTAAGAACATTTCAACTTTTGCTACAATGCATTCTGGTGTAGGCATCCATTGACCAATGGGAATCTCAGAGAGGTGAAAATCCACCCAAAAAACATGGCAGACAAATTATGCTGTGTATTCATTCCCTGTCCTCTATTATTTTTCTCAATCTGGCTAAAAAAGATAGTAATGGTGGAGAGAGAGCCTAGAGAAGAGTTTCAATGATTACCGGTACATTGTCAAAAACATATTTTAAATAGCCATCTCTATCCATGACCACCTCTACCATCTGTGGTGCACCCCTTCCAAACAGACCTTATGCACTCCCATATACTCTGAGCTTTCGCTAGAGTATAAGTGCCCATAAATTACATTTACTACATGAAGATTCATTGACTACATTTACATGGACATCAGAAAGAGGCTCACAGTAAGAAAGTGACACTGTGTCACTGTGTGTTTAAAACAATTAATTATAACACAGCTTCTCACCATCAGTGCTCTCTTCTTCCCCATCAGACTCAAAGAAGGGTTCACAGTCCCGGGACAGAGAATCCTCATCCATTGAGAAGACTCCTGAGAGAGATTAAATTTGAATTCATATTTTGAATTGATATCACTGCAGCAGAATGAAAAGGAAAAAAATCAAATTCTAGGACAAAACACACTTGCCTGCTGATTCATTAAGGTTACATCTCCTTCCATCCAAATCTTCTTCCTCCTCCTCCTCCTCTTCCTCATCATCTTCCTCCAAATCCACAATATCTGTTCTTTCTCTCACCTTCTCACCTTCTTCCATCACTGCTCTCTCTCTTTCTCGCTCTCCATTCCCATGGTGTCCGGCTGAGTGGCCAAAGGCAGTGCCCGAGCTGTAGATTGACGGGTAGCTCTGTGAATAGAGTCTCGTGTTGGGACTAACAGAGCTGACTCCATCACTAGTCAAGCTCTTTGAAAATAAAGAAACATTAAAGGGTTAGTTCACTGAAAATTACAGTTCTCCCACTGTTAACTAACCCATGTGTCATTCCAAACCTGTAAGACTTTCTTCAAAGGAACACAAAAGGAGATGTTAGGCAGAATGTTAGAGACAGACAGCCTCGGTCACCATTCACTTTCACTATATGCAAGAAAACATGCTTGACTAAGGTAAGGCCAATAAGCTATAGAATTAAAGAATGACCACTCACCACCCTTTCAGAAGGCATGTCAACACCCAGTATGGCTCCTCCCTCTTCTACCTTTAGACGTATGTGCCTCTGTGCCGTCAGTACAGTGGTGGAGTGCAGAACTGCGATGTCATCCATGTATCGCCATGATGACTCAGCCAGTGCCCCTTGTCCCCAAACATGGTAGGCATAATCGCACTTTCTGCCTCCAGAAGGCAGAACTCCGCCCCCTTCGTGATTCCTGCCTCCTTCACCCTCGACACCGGAGGGACGGAACTTCTTATATGCAGTCAGAATAGCAAAATCACAGCCAGACTTCTGACCATAAGCCTCTGCAGCAGCAAGCAGTGCCTGCCAACTCTCTTTGTGATTATCTGGGATCTCAGGGTTCGAGGATTTGGTGACAGAGGCCATGATGGGTGTATGCGACAGCCAGTGGCTCGGTTGAATTGCTGTTTTGGAATTAAGACTTGCTTTGGAATGTTGAAATGCTGGTGTCAATAAATCTCAATATGTGTTATCTGTGGCACGAAAAAGCTGTGTGTATGATTGTACGTGTCTCTTCCTGTGTGTATGAAATGTCACCATGCACGTTTTACATTTCCTGGTTTGTTTAGTGTGTGTGATTAACACTCTTTGGTTTTTATATGCTGATAGGACAGTACAAGGAGGCACAACAGTAATGTTTGACAGTGTCTGCGTGCATGCGAGAACTAGGGGAGAGTTGGGAGGATGCCACTTGCTGATGTTCCCTAAAAATGAAAAAACAAAACAAAAAACACAATATTAATGCATGTAGATGATCAAGACAACATAGCCATAAGCTGTTCTTATTTATGTATTTGTTCATTAATATTCACACATTTAGAACTGCAGAGCAGCTTGGAAACTAGTTGCAGTGCAACCCCCAAATCACTTCCATCCCTTCGCACGTGACGCTCACGTACACAGTCTTTACGTCTGTTTCGGGTGTTTAGTTTAAATTAATTCGTTTGCAGTATTTGTGTGACCTTAAAATCGATTTCAAGACCTGTTGAGCAGCTGCATGACCTGCAAAGCTTGTCTGTCTCGTATGTTCTGTGCAACTTGGTCTACAGCCAACCCTGCGCGGATGATTGCTGCTGTTGCCGTATTTGTTTGTCAATGCCAGCTTTAATCTGTGGCTAAACAGTCAGGTCTTTGCGGTGCGCTATTGAGCTTGTTGATCCGTTCTCTGGTAAGTGGCCAATAGAAACACAGGCCAGTCCGCTCCAGCGTTAGCCATGCAGCTTATAACAAAACCCATGTCTTGTCTACTATTTTAACATTTCGCATAATCAAACATTGATTTTGGTATTTGACTTACACGCTTAATATCCTCCCGTCTCTGTCACAACCGTCCTTCACCCTCTTTTGTTCGAAGCCTCAACAACTCGTGCCTATCTCTCCCCTAGACTCCAGAACAGCAGCAGCGATGACGCGCACAGCGCTGTTTACAGTAGCAGGAGACGCATGAGCGTGCGCGCGCACATGCGTCAAACCACTGGAAGATGCGACCGAGAGCTCCTTGGATGGAACGCAGTCAGAAAGAATAACAATATGTTCATGATTGACATATGATAATTTGCAGGACTCCAGCTACCATTCTCAACTTTATTAGATTAGTATTTAATTGTGGAAAATGTTGCGGCACACACCAAATGCTACAATTTCTCTAAGGACTTACTTGTGCATACAATATTGATTCGTGCTTTTTTTATTTATTTATTTAAGGTTTTGTAAACAAGAAACGCATACAATATACGCAAATTAGATTTAGTATATTTATTTGTAACATTTTATAAATAAAATTATATATGAGACTATTGTATTTTTCTTTTTTTTCTCATCAACTTCAAATCACATTTCAAATGATGACATCGGGGGGTTTGAGCTGTTTTCAAAAACTGAGTTTGTTTTGTTTGTTTTGTTTGTTTTGTTTGTTTGTTTTTTTCTGGGCTAAAGCACTAAACTAATAAGCAGAAGTTTGTCGGTACGATCCCCACTGCCAGCATCATTGTGTCTTGAGAAAGGCACTTAACTCCAAGTTGCTCCGGGGGGGATTTTCCCTGTAATAAGGGGTAAAAGCATCTGCCAAATGCATAAGTGTAAATGTAGGATTAAGCCCCATTGTACCCTGCATTAAAATAAAGAAATGTGACCTAGAAACATTATCCTCATCTCAGACTTCAAAAGAGCCACGCATAAAAGTATAAAACTACTAAATGCTTTTTTAAAGATTTTTTATTTATGGAAGATTATTTATTCTATATATGAAATGGTCGGATAACCAACCTTTTAGGATGGTAGAATTATGTAAATTTTGTAACGCATAATTTTCTGAATTTGTGATTTGTATGGTTTATCAAATAATTGTGTGGTGTTTTTTATATTATTGTTTTTATTTTGTTGTCAATAATAATACTAAAGACACCTAAATTGGTTCTGAGTTTCTGATTTGCTGCTGCGGAAGTGGGCGGTGCCCTCCAGAAAAACGGAAGTGCGGGAGTGTTTTGGTCGTAGTACGTGAACAACGGAGGAATGGAGACGAAGCCAGAGAGTCACAAGGTGAATACTGACAGTGGTTAGCAATAACATTGAGTTATGTCGTCGATCTAATATCTGACATGACATCAGCCGTGCATCTGTATAACCTATATTACCTTTTTATCCTCTTTATGTTTCTTGGATATGGCTGTTAAAAAGTTGTTTTAGTTAGCGTATGAACACTGGTTTCGTACAAGTCTGATGGTATAGTCATTGTCATGTTTTATGATGGACTCTCAGTTACGTTTACAATATCACTGTCTTGCATTGGATGACACGTTCAGCTCAACGGGATGGTATAACTAGAAGCTCTGGTCACAAGTTACAAAAGAATTATAGAAAACTATTAGATGTATTTCTAGACACAGTCGATAGATCGCCACTGCCGCTTTCTTCCTTTGATATGAATGTCGTCATAAATAGCTGATATGTGTTTTAAAATATTAATAAACCGAACATGAATTGGCTGTTGCAGATTTGACTTAAGAAATAAATGTGGTGTTGGCTGACAAATCATTAGAGTATAGGACGTTTAGCTAGTCCTTAATAATACCTTATAGTAGTAATATTGTGAAAAATATTAAATTGATTATATCTGTCTCAGTGCTTTTTATATGGTCAAACCATTCATTGTAATCCTTATTTTTTATATTTTAAATTATCTATATCTTTGGTTAAATGTTTTATGTATTATGTCATTCGTCAGCTGATCTTTGAGAAGGAGGGGGTTTATCTCCACACCAATGCCAAGAGAAGTAATCAGGACACAACCATCCCCGGCTTTATTCGTATAGTTAAGCGGGTAAGTTCTGTATGTATATCAAGTACTATTGTAACAAGAATATGGACTTGATTTACTCATTTGACTGTTTATGACATTTGAAAATGTGTAGGATGGAGAGCCAGCACTAGAATGGAGTCCTGTTGAGGAGGATGTCAGAAATGCTCCATCTGTCTTTTACACCAAAAAGGTTGGTAAGAGAAAGACTTGTCGAGATTGCCACAATGGGACACTCTAATAGAGCACAACATTGCATGCCCACTTTTTCAGGCACCTGGGTTCCAGAAGTATTTTTCCCATTATTTTTTTTTTCTTTATGCTTTTCATAAAATACTTGCAAGCCATGAACCAAACCAACCAGCTCCGAGGTGAATCACACCATTAGAAACTTTGTTTTGAAGCGAAAAAGTGTTTGAAAATTGGACAAAAAGACAAAGGTACAAGACTGTGTATTTACCGTCTTTCACAAGGGCACAAACTACAATCCCATGAAGCATTGTGAATGACCTAATGGAGTATAAAATTATTGATTTGAGGTTGTTGTGAAATATTCTGATATCCTGTATACAAAGATATACAGTAAGTAGTTTGATATATATGGGAGACCAACTCGCTTGCATCATTCAGAGTATGTCATGGCAGTGGGCAGTTACTTCCGAGCTTGTTTAGTGGGCTTTCTTGGCCGACAGTTCTCTGATAGTTTGATCTTCTCTGCTTGGATAGTGTAGTTGTTCATCAGGAACTCTGATAATATACATGACTTTTAAACAATGAAGTTGCAATTACACAGACTGATGGCTTCAACAGAAGCATATACCATCAATGAACAACCTCGTAGCTCAGGTTTGGTCTGTCTTTAAAGGTTTGTAAGTTATCGGTCTATGGAATAGATCAGTAGGATTTTTACTTCCAGAGCCAGACTGTCGTGCTCTATTTCAGTTCAAAGTTCACTTGTCACATGCTCTTTTGGGAAGACAATGAAATGCTTTTAAGATCAATACTGAGATTGACATTATAAATACCTAATATACTGTATGTCACCTAAATCTCTCTCACCCAATTCTCTAAACTCTGTGTTCCCTGAAAGGATGGCGAGGGAGGGGAAGAGGAGACTAAGTTTGACCCAGGCTATGAGCCAGACTGGGCCGTCATCAGCACAGTCAAGCAGGACAGACGGCAGGAGCGTCCACCAGTCAGAGAAACCGGTTCTATACATGGTATTTAAATGCATAGTTGATTTAAAATGAAAATGTTTTAATCATTTACTCTCCCTCATTTAGGAGTTATCAAGCAGAATGTCCAAACTGCTCTTTTTCATTCTATGAAAGTGAATGGTGACCATGGCTGTCCCTGGCCCCCATCCACTTTCATTGTATGGAAAAAAGCAGTTTCAACATTCTGCTAAATACCACTTTTTGTGTCCCAGATATGAAAGTAAGTCATAGGGGTTTGGAATGACAGGAGGGTGAGGAAAATATTGTAGTATAAAAAAAATTTTTTTGGCGAACAATCTTTAAGTAAGTATACTTAAAGGATTTATTTATTTTTTTTGCAGGTCAGTGGGGCTCATTCTCTCTGCCTCTGTCAGAGCTGTACTCATTACGGAGGCCTCGTTTTGCTCTGGGTAAAAACTTCCTGGTGCTGACCACCAGAGGGGGCCATCCTCTCCCTCCATTGCACTTCCATCGAGGGGGCACCAGAGAGCTGCTGAAGGCCATGCAGCGGTTCATCAGACTTGCCCCGTGAGTGACATACACATTTCTCTCTTTAAGCTGCCACTTTTACCTCATACTACTTTTAGTAATATTTACACACTCATGTGGCACTTTTGTCACCATGTTCCGCTCTGTCTAAGATCTCCCGTGGATGGTAGGCTCTTCCTGGCCTACCCACATGATTCTGGTGCCCTATCTCAATCATTTGATGAGCTTCACCTCTTTGATGATACCAGTGCAGACCTTGTCTCTGTAAGTCTATGGCACAACTTTTGTGTTTTTAGAGTGGTTTTATAATGCACAAACCTGTAAACACACCATCTGATTGGTCATATCTACAGAGGTTCATTCAGGATCCTTATGAAACCACATTTGGGGGGTTTTCCAAAGTGACTAACTTCTTCCAAGGAGCACTTAGACATCCAGAGGCACCCCTCAGTAACCGCTTGCCCCAGGACGCTCACTTGCCACACCTAGCTGATGAGGAGCCAGGCTTTGAGCTCATTACCTGCGTAAGTCACCAAGCATTGTGGCTGTCTGTTTTATGTTGTGTCTGTAAAAATAAATGCAAATGAGAAAAAGGACAACACTTTTTTTTTGACCAGGGAGTAGAACTCGGCCCCAGACCAGAGGTCAAAAGAGGAAAACCTTTGGATAATTGGGATCAGTTCTTGGATTCAGAAGGACGTGTCACAGACTCACAGCGAGTCAGAGAGCTTGTGTTTAGAGGGGTATGTCCATGTTTTCAAAGAATATACTTCTATAATCCAAATTTTTCTTCTGCAATTTATAACTGACAGGCGATCTTCCTGTAATGCTGCTTGTATGCCAAGATGCCATGAAACAGTGATGTAATTTCTATCAAAGATTTCTGCCTGCCTTTTCTAGGGCATTGTTCCATCTTTACGGAAAGAGGTGTGGAAGTTCCTGCTGGGGTTCTACCCATGGAAGAGCACAACAGTGGAGAGAGAAGAAATTCTTAGGGTCAAAACGTGAGCTTAACATCCTCTGGTTTGTCACACAAAAAAAAAAAATGCATAAATAAAAATATTTACTGCATTCGTTACCGTAAATACAGACTTTTTTATAGCAACTTGATCAGTTTTTTTTTTCTGTGGTTTCCTGTGTCATTTCCCTCTGCTTTTCACACCTTTTCTTAGCACATGTGATGTATTTTTAACTATCTGCTTAGAATGTGCTTATGTGATGTGCATACTTTTCTACTTTGGTGAAAAAGTGACTATTAAGTTGTGATGGGCGTGTTCGAGAGTTGAAAAACGTGAACCGCTTCACGAAGCATCGAAACCTGGCCAAGTAAGGTGACTGGAGCAAACGAGGCTTCGTTACGTCATTTTTTTTAGAAGCGTTTAAAAAAATATATTTTGCTGTTTGACGCTAGGCACTTTATTCCACACTGAACCCCTGAGCCAGTGTCAAATGTGTGGTTGTAACTGATAAGTAAACTTGAGTCAGTTAACAATTACCAAGTTCAGAAAATCAGACTGATTCAAACACGATTTGCTGATTGGAAGTCACTGATTTACAATTCCCTGTCAATCACTTTAAAGGGATAGTTCACCACCCCCCAAATAAATTCTCTAATGATTTACTTACCTTGAAGCCATCCCAGATGTGTTTGACTTTCCTTCTTCAGCAGAATCAAACTGAAGATTTTTATAAGCAGATTTCAGCTCAGTTTGTCCATACAATGCAATTAAACGGGTGCCATCAGGCTGCTGGCTGTTTAAGTCTTCCTATTGCATTTACACGAATGCGATTAGCAGATGTCCCCTGCGTGTGGCATTTCGAGTGCTTCAGAAAAGTGAATCAATTTGCAAAGCAACTGGTTCATGTGATTTGAAGTTTTGAAAAAGCTTAGTTTCTCCCATAACTACTACTAAGAACATAAATACAATGTATAGGATTTTAGACTGTAGCCTAAGTTTTATGAGATGTCTAGATTAATGTTTTCTTCTTTTGTTCAATGTTTTCTCCTGTGTGTCTTTCCTGATGCAGGGATGAGTATTTCAGGATGAAAGTTCAGTGGAAATCAGTAAGTGAAGAACAGGAGATGAGGAACTCTCTCTTCAGAGGATACCGAAGCCTCATAGGTCAGTTTAACTGTCTTTCAGTTCCCTTTTCCACTGACACAGTGCCAGTGCTGGTGCAGCAGCCGATGATAAATCTTGTGCTGTTCCACACATTTCCACTGAAGAAAAGGTGGTTCTGGGCCTGAAAGAATTGTTCTCCACTAGCCATTTAAACCTGCTTGTTTTGGTTCAGGAGCCTCAAATGTCACGGGCAGGGTGTTGCAGTGGGACGGCGTGCAAATTGAAATGTAAAACAGGCTTAATTTTGCAAACGTGGAAAACCGGGTGAATGTGACGAAAGTGAGGTGGTCATTTAACGGGGACCACCACCAGACTAATGACTTTGGTGATGGAAATGGTCCTATAAACTTGAGGCCCAGCTTACGTGAGGGGAGATGGGAGATGGATGTCCTGAGAGGACAATCAAACTCTCTGCCTGGACATGAAAGCTGGGGGCTTAGACTAGTGTCGGTCCGCTGACCTCTAAACCTGAGCACCAGTCCGTAATAAGGCTTCTCTGGCGGCTTTCCAGGTGCATCGGCACCTCTGCAAAAATGCATGGACGTATGGAACCTGAGCATCAGGCTCTTGAGCGAGGAACAGAGGGGGCTTGTAGCCGAAGCTACACTGGAAGTGTTATAACTTGTAGACGCCGACAGCAACAAGTTATGTGTGCACTCAACCCAAACCAAATTCTCGATCCAAGAAGAAGGGTTACAGGAGGCCATATACTACTGTGTCTTCTCCAGTTCCTGGTTCGCTCGCTCTGCCTGCCGGAGGAGTGGGGGTGTGTCCTGCGCTGGACTCGGACCAGAGGGAGAGCAGAGCTGCTGAAACATCGCTGTCAGATCCGCAAGCTGTGAAGACATTACCTCTAAAGCACGGTTAGAAGCAGATATCTGGTCTTGTTGTCATCCAAGCAAAGCTCCTGGTTGAGTGAGGGTGAGGTGCAAGCGGAGCCCTGACGAATCTCCCGAGACGTGGGCAGAAATCGAGGAATCCTCCTCCACAGTCCTCTACACCAACTGGCGAGAGTGAATGGAGGTAGACGGGTAACCGCACCTCAATCACCCAGCAACCACAGATACAAGAGCTTGTGAAGAAGTTTCGTAGAAGCTGGTGAGGTGCAAACGAAGCCCAGACAAATCTCTTGAGACTCGGGCACAAAACAAGGAATCCTCCTCCACAGTCCTGGGCACCAACTGGTGAGAGTGAATGCAAGCAGACAGGTCACAGCACCTCAATAGACAGGCAAACAACAGATGCTAGAACTCATTTAAACTACATAAAAAAGAAGAGTTCGACTTCACCGTAAACAGCGCACATGTGAACAGTAACCGAGAATAATAAACTGGCAAAGAAAGATTGGAAACACGAGGAATAAGAAGGGAGTGCAATTAGAAGAAAGCAGGTTGCAGCGGGCATGTAACCACCTGTGAGACAAGATGGAGAGAAAAACAAACAACAGTAAGAGCTGGCACACATGCCAGAACCGTGGCACAGGGGGGATGTTACGGTTGTTGATAATGTTGACACCACGTGAAGTTTTCAAAACAACAACAACTGAGGCTGACTAACAAGTGTTAAAGATATAGTTCACCCAAAAGTGAAAATTCTCTTATAATTTACGCACCCTCATGCCATCCCAGATGTGTATGACTTTCTTATGCTGAATACAAATCAAGATCTTTAAAAGAATATCTCAGCTCTGTAGGTCCATACAATGCAAGTGAATTGTGGCCAGAACTTTGAATCTCAGCAAAGTCAGCATAAAAGTAATCCTCCAGTGGTTAAATACATGTGTTCAGAAGCGAAATTATTTCACTTTCATATTCTTCTTCTTTTGTATTTGGCAATTTGCATTATTCATGCATATCGCCACCTACTGGGCAATGAGGAGAATTTGTTGTAAACAATGTGGGTGAGTAAATGATGAGAGAATTTTCATTTTTAGGTGATCTATCGCTTTAATTGTACCTAGAAAAAAACTATGCAGCTGTGCTCTGTGGAGGAAACCAACATGCTTCTTGCTATATGGTCGTCCCTGAAGATCTACGATAAACTAGAAAGCTGTCAAAAAAATGGGTGGACTGTGAAATAAGCAAAGAAATGGCAATTGCCAGCTTCAGTTGTAACCAAAAAATGTATTTAAAAAAATATGTTTTCAAAACTAGGAGTAAATCTTACACAAAAAGAAAGAAAGATCATAGAGTGGCATGTTTGTTTGGGGGCAAGTTGCGAAGTCGTTATTATGTCATTGTTTGTCTCGCAGTGGAACTTAGTGAAAATGTGGGCTGTTTCTAAGAGAGGTCTCAGGCATTAGCACTGGTATCGTTTTGGCAGAAAAGTGATATCAATTCACTCTAATGGGTCATTCAATACATCTGTAATGTTGTTTTCATTTTAACCAGAACGAGATGTTAATCGAACAGACAGGCTTAATTCCTTCTTTTCTGGGAATGAGAACCCAGGACTTGTGCTGCTTAATGATGTGCTGATGACATACTGCATGTTTAACTTTGATCTTGGTAAGCATATACTCCATATGTCATGGTAATTCCAATTATATCCACCAGAGGATGCTGTATCAACAAATTTTCTCTCCCATCTCCTTCTCACTTCATCTGTTCAGGATACGTTCAGGGAATGAGCGATCTTTTATCTCCACTCCTCTTTGTCACCCAGAATGAGGTGGAGTCATTCTGGTGTTTGACGGGCTTTATGGATCTAGTGGTTAGTAGACATTCTTTGTTTTCGGAGTGTGTATGATTTAGTGGATACATTAGATATTAAATATCTCTCTGTTCTCAGCACCAAAACTTTGAGGAGTCTCAAGAGGCCATGAAACAGCAGCTCCTTCAGCTCAGCATCCTATTAAGAGCAGTTGATCCCGAGCTATATGACTACCTGGGTAAAAACACACACACACACACACACATTTTATATGTCAAATGTGCAACATGGCAACTGCAGTACTTGTTGACAATGAAGAATTAACAACCAAGAGTCAGCAAGTATTTTTCAACAAGCTTCCATTTCAAGTAAACGTTTAAAAATTAAAAAATATATTTTATGAAAAATTAATAGTAAAACAAGTAGAAATATAAGTGAATGAACAGGTTGTCAAAAAAGTATAAAAAGTATGAAGTGTAAAATGTTTATATAAAAAAAATCTACAAAAAATTTATAAAGTGTATAAGGTGTATGCCTCTGATGCCTATGAAGTTTACTCAATATGAGTAGTATTTAAAAATGTATACTACCATTTTATAGTTGTTATACAGTATGTACAATTGTATTATTGTTATGTACATTTGTTCTTGAGTGGTGGCATGACCTGTTCATTAATATTGCATTCCTCTCTTTCTCTGTCACAGACTCTCAGGATAGTGGCTCACTTTGCTTCTGTTTCCGATGGTTACTGATTTGGTTTAAGCGAGAGTTCCCTTTTGAAGACATCTTGAGTCTATGGGAGGTAAGATAACTCAAAAGGGTAAATAAATAAATAAATAAATATCAACATGCAGCACTTGTTGTTTTTTTTTGTTGTTTAATTTAATGAAAGTGTCCAAATCACATTAAATGGAGGAATCACAATAAATTTAGCAAAAGACGCAAGATAAGAACTATTTAGGTCCTTAAAGGGACCCAAAATAAATTAAAATTATAGATTCATCTCTCTCATCATTCACTGGCATTCATGCCATCCCACATGTGTATGACTGTCCAGGGCTCGACATTAAGCATTGTCATGTGCTTGTAAATTGGTCATTCACTTGTCTGTGTAAAAAGTGAATAGTCCAGAGAGAAAAACAAAAGAAAGTACGTAAGGGAGCAAAAAAAGAAAAACCTCCATCTTCATCATTTGCACCTAATTGGGATTAAGAAAACCGTGTTGAAAAATGCTTTATCATTACTCACCCTCAGGCCTGTATGAATTTCTCTCTTGTGAGGAACACAAAATTAGATTTTTGGCAGAATGTTAGTCACAGTCACTATTCACTGTCACTGCATCTTTTTATTTTATAAAATAAAGTGAATTGAGACTGAAACTAATATCTCCTTTCGAGTTTCACAGAAGATAGATTGTTAGACAGGTTTGGAACAACATAAAGGCGAGTAATGATGATTATATTTGGTAACGCTTTACAATAAGTTTCTATTCATTAACATTAGATAATGCATTAGCTATCATGAACTAACAATGAACAGTATTTTACAGCATTTATCAATCTTAATGTTACTTACTAAAACAATTACTAAAAACAATTGTTCATTGTTAGTTCATAGTGCATGAACTAATGTTAACATATACAACTTTTTATTTATTTTACTGCATGTTGGAATTAACATTAGCCAAAATTAATAAATGATATAAAAGTTGTGTTTCATGTTAACTGATGTATTTAACTAACGTAACAAATCAAACCTTTTTGTAAAGGGTTACCAAATGTTCATGTTTTGGTAAATCATCTCTTTCTCACCAGTTCCATTAAAAACAGCTGTTTAATATTGATAAAATGCATCAAAAATGTTAACAGTTAAAATCCTGAGAGAACATTGCTGCTAAATCAGTTCAAAACAGATATGCATATTAAAGATAGATAATATCACTGTGTTTTCACTGTGTGTAATTAACGTTGTAGTATTAATATTATTATAATATACACTGGCGGTGGCCAAAAGTTTTGAAATAATGTACAGATTTTGCTCTTATGGAAAGAAATTGGTACTTTTATTCACCAAAGTGGCATTCATCTGATCAGAATGTGTAGTCAGGACATTAATAACATTAAAATTACTAATGCAATTTGAAAAAAAAAAAATTTTTAACTACAAAGAATTCTCATAAAAAAATCCTCCACGTACAGCAATGACAGCTTTGCAGATCCTTGTCATTCTAGCTGTCAGTTTGTCCAGATACTCCTGTAGCGATTGCCATAGATGTGGCTGTCTTGTTGGGCACTTCTCACGCACCTTACAGTCTTGCTGATCCCACAACAGCTCCATAACACTCTTTTCCAATTATCTGTTGTCAAATGTCTGTGTTTCTTTGCCCACTCTAACCTTTTTGTTTTTGTTTTTCTGTTTCAAAAGTGGCTTTTTCTTTGCAATTCTACCCATAAGTCTCTTGCACCCTTGCGTCTTCTCTTTACTGTTGTACATGAAACTGGTGTTGAGTGGGTAGAATTCAATGAAGCTGTCAAATGAGGCATCTATTTCTCAAACTAGAGACTCTGATGTACTTATCCTCTTGTTTAGTTGTACATCTGGCCTTCCACATCTCATACTGTCCTTGTTAGAGCTAGTTGTCCTTTGTCTTTGAAGACAGTAGTGTACAATTTTGTGTGAAATCAATATCAAGCATTGTATAGCCTTCATTCCTCAAAACAACGATTGACTGACAAGTTTTTAGAGAAAGCTGTTTTTTTTTGTGGTTGCCATTTTTGACCTAATATTGACCATAAGACATGTCAGTCTATTGCATACTGTGGCAACTCAAAAACAATCACAAAGACAATGTTAGGCTTCATTTAACGAACCAAATAGCTTTCAGCTGTGTTTGATATAATGACAAGTGATTTTCTAGTACCAAATTTGCAATTAGCATGGATTTTGGAGTGATAGCTGCTGGAAATGGGGCCTGTCTTTGTATGATAAAACAAAATTTTTCAAATAGAGATGGTGCTGTTTTTTACATCAGTAATGTCCTGACTGTCCTTTGGGATCAGTTGAATGCCACTTTGGCGAATTGAAGTACCAATTTACTTCCGAAACAGCAAAATCGGTACATTATTCCAAACTTTTGGCTGCCAGTGTATATTGTTATAAACTTATTAAAATTTACTGATTCACATGACAGATAAAATAACTTGGATGCACACATTAGATGGAGCTCTAGAAAGATGAGGCATGTAACGGGTGCATAAGTCTGTTTTAAGTGTTTCTCTTCACTCTACAGATGGTATTATAACACAAAGCGTTTTTGAAATGTCTGCCTTTCTTGCTGTATTGTGAGGGAGCCCCACGATGTGCCAAGACAAAATTAGAGCCTCCAACATTGCATGCTTGCGATGAAGACAGATTTGTTGATTATCCACAGGAGCAATCGTTTTATCGCATCACTTGCTTATAGAAACTTGGCCCGTTTATATGTGTAAAATCTAAAGGTCATTAAATATGCGCTTCCCCACTGCTTGCACTGACAAGCTGTTGAACGCTGCACCACGAGTAAAGCCAAGAGGGAAAGAGGGCAACGTAATGGAGGGAGTTCCCTGCATTTTGAAAGTGGAACATGCGGGAATGATTAAAATTGCGCTCAATCCCCGCAATCCCAAGCTATTGAGCTAACATTTGTTATTTATATTTTAATGGAGCTACTTGTCCATTCGGGAAAGTAAAATTCTCTTTAACTTGACCGTTCAAAATTCCAATTGTCCCTGACAAGTGGACAAGCATTAATGTCGAACCCTGCTTTCTTCTGCTGAACACAAACTAAGATTTTTAGAAGAAGATTTCTGCTCTGTTGGTCCTCACAAGTGAATGGGTACCAAACTTTAATAGATAAAAGTAAGCCGTATAACTCCATGTCTTCAGAAGGGATATGATAGGTGTGGAAGTAGCAACAGATCAATATTGAAGTCCTTTTTTACCATCAGTCTCCACTTTCACATTCTACTTTTGTTTTTGGAGATTTGCATTCTTTGTGCATATCGTTTTTTACGATACCTATTTGGCAGGGAGGAGTATTTACAGTAAAAAGAACTTAAATATAGAATTACACCTTTAATATTGTTCTAGATTTATGTAGTATTTCACTTAAAGATCTTCATGTCTTCTTGTTGTAGGTCATGTGGACTGGTCTTCCTTGTGAAACCTTTCACTTACTGATGGCCTGCTCCATTCTTGAGTCACAGAGAGAGGAGCTGATTGAGTCAAATCATGACTTTAACTCTATACTTAAGGTGGGTTCTTTATACATTCCTGAAGGATTGTAGCCTATGGAAGCAGAAAGCCTTTGGAAAAAGTGCACGACAAATTATAAATAAGTTATCCAGTTTCAATCTTACCTTTTAAGTGTGTGTGTAATAGGGCTGGGCGATAGGTCAATGTTATTGGATATCAATGCTGTCTTACAAAGATCCTGATGCCGATTGCAACACTCAGTTGACAGACGATGATTGAAAATATTGGGAAATGACAAAACCATGGATCTGGGAAGTCGCCAAATATATTAAAAAGCGTGTGAAACTACCACCCACCAAATGCGACGAGGCTGAATCCAGTTTGCAAGCTCCTTGTCCAAATGTATTTCATGTGCTGGTAATTTTGCTCATCTACCTGCAACAGGCAGGCGACCTGTAAGACATCTCGAAGTGACACAAGAAATGCTGCTAATCACAAATACATGCGCTTGAAGAAATGTACCTTATTATATTTTTAAGAACAGACTAAAGAAAAGTGTGTCTGACTCGCTGTTTGTTCAGAGGTGTGCAGCACGAGCCTGTCATGTGGAACAAGTGCATGTAAAGAGTTTTCACACTTTTTTCTCTGTTTCATTCATCTGAAAACGGTTTGAAAGAATAATGTCATCTATGAAAATGCTGCAAATGATCTCTGATCATCTCAGGAGGTGCTGTGAGTTTAGTTTGCTTTTTTTCCACGCGGTTAACATGCATTGTGAACGCAACTCTGCGGATTCAGTAATATATACCTTTGTATTAAAGAAACAAATATGAAAGTGATTCAGTCATAAAGTAATACAAGACACATTCATCTTGAACCTAAAATTGAGTTTTATTTTATTTTCCATAGGCAGCATTTACTGTATTACCAAAATGCAAAACAAACACAAATTCGATAAGAACACACATTTGGCAGCATTATTTTGGGAACACAAGGAAATGTATTCGGCTTATATATTATGATTATAATTGTCTCTACATTTATAATTGTCTTTAGTTCTTAATCTGTAGGCTATTAGTAATTTTTCACCTGTTGTCGTTGACGGATGCTTGCGTGATGGCGAGTTATTAAATAAGATTTTTTTTTTGTCACTTATTTTATTGCTATTTTCACTTAGTTTAAAGTGCAATTTGAATTTAGAAATGTCTTTTTTTTATGTTTTTCAATAAATTAATACAATTTTTAAAGCTAAATTAATAAACTAAAACAATTCACAGACTCTCGTCAGGGGGGTTTGACAATATAATCGTATATTGCAATATTTTTCAGAAGATTACTGATAAACGTATTTTTACATATCGCCCAGCCCTTGTGTGTAAGCATTTGTGTGTTTTTGTTTACAGCACATTAATGAGCTCACCATGAAGCTGGACCTGCATTCAGTGCTCTGTGGAGCTGAGGCCATTTATTTACAGCTGGCGCATTGCAAGGTGAGATGGGACAGTGCTCTGTAGAAGAGATAGGACTGCTGATATGGTATGAAAAATAACCGTAGTCATACATATTTCATACTGTAATACTTGATAACTGCTTTGTTCTCAGGAGCTGCCTGTGAAAGTACAGGAAGTTCTTGGACTGTATGTCCCCTCAAGCTCTTCAGAAGAGAGCCCAGATTCAGAGACCAGAGAGACTGATGCTCTTCTCAACCAATCAGAAGCCAGGGGAGCTACAGCCTGCCAGTCATTCAATGGGCAGACACCACAGCGCCCACATCCTACGTATCCCTAATTTCAGTAATTGACAGAAGGGGAAGAGCGGATTTTAAATGACATCTAATCATGAATATTCCAAGAGATTGATGATTAACTTGTTTGTTTATAAAATACTGGTGAATGTAATTCAGAAATTAGAATCTATAGCTGCAGCAACCTAAAACTGAGTTTTGCTGACTGTTATGTACTGTACTTTCCTAAGAAGGGCAGAATATTTTCAACATGCTGTTCAAACTGAGATGTGTGAATGACTGAGGGCATTGCAAACAGCCTGGAAGAGAGGGAATTCTGACACCCCATTATGCTTACAGCTCATATTTTATCTGTCGATACCATTTTGCTTTAACAGAATTGTATATCTCATTGCTTGTGTGGTCGTGTTCACACTTAACTACATTACCCACTACCATGTCTTTAGTCATTATTATTATGCATTGTATTATAATGTATAGTCGTTCTGTTACGTCTTTCCTGTTTATGTTGTCTGTTTCTTCACTTTCTCCCTTAAATCCCCCTTTTCGCAGCTAAATGATGCTGTTCAGAACCATTTTGCATGCAATGTAGCAAGAACTACAATTGATTTTACTTATTTTGTTCTTTGTTTTTAACCACTGTGCTTTTTCCATGTGTGTCATATAGCTAAAGCATCTTAAATAAAACCTGCAAACTTAGTAATGGGCATTGTCTCTTTTTTTTTTTTATTGGTGTGGTATTGTTCCTTGTAAAATATCTTTTCTTATCAAATTATAATTGTTATTTACACACTCAAGGTGTACCCTAGATAAACGGTTTTAATTATATCTCTTGAAACTAATTAAAAGTGAAAATTCTGTCATCATTTGCTCACCCTCATGTTGTTCCAAACCTGTATTACTTCCCTATTATCTTCTGTTGAATGCCAGAAATAAAGAAAGATATTAGGCAGAATAACAGAAAATAAGATGTAATCAGTGTATTTACTGGGAGATGAGAACTAGCTATTATAGTACTTTTAATAGTAAAATAACTTTAAAAAAATATATAGTTTTGCTAAAAAAAAAAAAAAATTAGGAGTTTTTAAATTACATAATGATTTTGTGTGTGAAACTATCAACTAATGAAGCAGAAAATAATTTTGAGTGTATGACATATGTTTTGTTTAACCACTAAATTTATGTTTATCACAGAACAAAACGACCCATGTGCCAATAAGACACCACCAGTGTCATCATCACACAAACAAACACATTCACACCCTCCATCAGCAGGTGTCTGACTGGGGTTAAAAGATCAGGGTAAATGGGGTCACTGTTGCCCACTGTCCAAGCAAATGAGCTGGAAAATGAGGGGAGGAGAACCACGCCTCCTTCTCACCATCCTACTCGCTGCTCTTTCTGCCGTTCAGCCTCCTCTTTTCTCTGTCTGTCTCTCTCTCACCCTCCCTTCATTTTCCCACTGTGTTTGTTTGAATACAGCTGCAACATATGAATTTAGCATGGCACTTAAACAGCCTACGATCTGCCACCCTTCTTTGTCTCGTGCCCAAACATACATTTTTACTCATGAGACTCATCTTGTCCCCTGTACAACAAGCATGACCTCGCTTTACTGGGGATGAGAAAAAAAGTATGAGTGCCTCATTCAAACTCAATCTGCTCTGAGTTATCCTCTAGTTAACTTTCATTGCCTAAAGCTGTTTGAGCAGCTCTGTGGTGTCTGAGTGAAGCCATTCTTTGTGTATGTGAGAACTTCATTGCTTTTTAGAGAGTTATTGTCCTGTGATTGTGGCTCGATATGTCTCTGTGTAAGAGTTATTTCAGACTCCTGACAATTTCACAATGTTCTGTGCTCTGTTCTGTCCTTTTCACAAAAACTAGGACGAAATGAGCTTGAATTAAGAAGTGGACAGCAATCTAACAGGAAGATCCTTTTTCAGTGTTCAGTGCTCAGGTTTTGTTTGCTCTAAAAATAGGCCAATACTCCTAAGCCACTATAGTTACTAAAAACGACCCAAATAAAATCCTCTCAGTTGTTATCATCATTTTACTAGTTCACATGCTCATACAATCCTTAAGTGAGATTTGGTAAACAGATTTGACTTGATATCCGTGGAGGGCTCAAGGACCCGAAAAAATATCTGATAATATCTGAATTGTTTCCCCTACAGAGCAATGGGATTAAATAAAGAGAACAAATGGAAACTAAAAAAATACAATAATAGAAAGAGTATCTCACATTTTTCTCCTCTAGACTTACAGAAGATAATCTCAACAATGTCTCAAACTGTGCTCAGATTTGACAAGATACCACACTATGCAATCAAATGTAAGATATTTAAAAATATACTTCTCAAATGTTCTCATCAATTTCTTCCAAGATGGTCTGGCCCATGCTTTTCAAATGATTTTTTTTATAGCTATATAACTCAAAAACTCTTCTGAACAAAAGAATAACAAAAAATTGCATGACTCATTTTTACAAAACCCCAACTTTGTAAATTGGCAATTGTCAAATTCAAATGTTCATCGCCTGTGTGCATACTGACAAATCCAGTAATGAGTTCCTCACTTCAGTGACCTGCTGTGACTCTCAGGACCATCCAGGAGTCGAGTGCTAGTGTAAGTGTAAGTGTGTGTGAGTGTTTAAGTGAGAGGGAGCAGAAGGCCAGGCACTGGTGTCTGACAGTGATTTGTAAAGAGAGACAATACGCCTCATTGACCTGCCTGGCTCCACTGTCTGTTGCACATACCTCGTCCAGCACTCCCATGAGGACTCACCACTCTTTAAACAGGACACCAGATTGCCACAGGCCCAGGGAGGGGCTCAGTGCATGTTGTATTTGATGGAGATGCATAATTGCTTTGAAAATAAGGGGGTGAGTATGTGTGACTTCAGTATGACGAAAACAAAAGTTGCACACTCTCGTTTTACCACTCCTGTATCAGATTTCAAAAAGCTTTTCCATCTGCTCTGAAAATCAGGTGTTCTGGAGTATCAATTACAGATTTTCTTTAGTTTTTAAAGCATCATTATATATTCTAAATAAAAAAAATACATTCATGCTAAACTCATACTAAACATGCTGTACACCCTATTGAAAATATCAGCATTGCTGGTCAGCAGATTATGTTGTGTATTGGATGCTGGAAACAACCATTTCAGCTGGTTGACCAATGAAATCTAGCTGGTAAAGCCATTACATAATTCTTAGTTAGTGCTGAAATCACTACTTCCTGGTGAAGCTGGTTGACCAAGGAAATATACCCTGTTATTCCAGTTAAGAAGTCTGGTTTATGATGAAACCAGCACTTTATGGTGAAGCTGGTTGTCAAAGGAAATCTAGCTGGTAAAGATAGTTAAAAAGTCTGGTTAGTGCTAAAACCAACACTTTCTAATGAAGCTTGTTGAACATGGAAATCCAGCTCTTTCTGGTGAAGCTGGTTGACCAAGAAAATCTAGCTGGTGACCAAGGAAATCTAACTGGTTAATTAAGCTAGTTAAAAAGTCTGGTTAGTGCCAAAACCAGCTCTTTCTGGTGAAGCTGGTTGGCCAAGGAAATCTAGCTGGTAAAGAAAGTTAAAAACTCTGGTTAGTACTGAATCCAACACTTTTGGTGAAGCTGGTTGACCATGGAAATCCAGCTCTTGAAGCTGGTTGACCAAGGTAATCTAGCTGGTGATCAAGGAAATCTAACTGGTAATGCTAGTTAAAAAGTATGGTTGGTGCTAAAACCAACACTTTCTGGTGAAGCTGGTTGACCATGGAAATCCAGCTTTTCCTCGTGAAGCTGGTTGACCAAGGACATCTAACTGGTTAAGCTAGTTAAAAAGTTTGGTTAGTACTGAAACCAACACTTTTGGTGAAGCTAGTTGACCATGGAAATCCAGCTCTTGAAGCTGTTTGACAAAGTAAATCTAGCTGGTTAAGCTAGTTAAGGAGTCTGGTTAGTGCCAAAACCGGCTCTTTCTGGTGAAGCTGGTTGACCAAAGAAATCTAGCTGTTTAAGCAAGTTAGGAAGACTGGTTAGTGTTGAAAGCAGCTCTTACTTGTGAAGCTGGTTGACCAAGGAAATCTAGTTGGTGACCAAGGAAATCTAGCTGGTTAAGCTAATCAAGAAGTATAGTTAGCATAACTAACCACTAACCAGCCTAAACCAGCATGGAAATTTATGCTTGTCTAAAGTTGGTATTTTCAGCATAATTTTTTTTATTTATTTAATGTCAACAGCTAAATATTTTAGAACTTTTTAAAAACTATGACATTCAAAAATGTTTTTTGATGTCAGAATGAGCTGAATTTTTCAAGGTCCATAAATTACTGCATATACAAGAAGTATAGTATTGTTAGTTGAAGCACAGATATACAAAATACAATCACACCATCTATTTATCTGATACCCTTCACTGTCAACAAACATCCATGACTTATTGTTATTCATTCTCATTGTCACAGCTTGGAGATGACCTTTTTCTCTCCTCTCTCTGTTGCTCTGTCTCTCTTTTTTCTTCTCTCGCCTGACGGTGACAAGCTGTTCCTCTGTCCCTCTGGGTGACTCCCTCTCTTGTCTGCACTCCTCTCTCCTCCCCTCCCTCTCTCTCTCTCTCTCTCTCTTGCCCTCTCTCCACCTGTTGATGCTATTGTTGCTCAGCCAGCAGTCTGGTCTTTTATTTTTTTTACTCCGCTCATTTTACACACCCCTCTTTTATTCTTAACTTTCTCAATTTTTTTCATCACCAGTCACTTTTTCTCTTGGAGGATATATAAACAGGGAGAAGAGAGAAGAAGGGTTAGAACAACTTAAGAACTTTGACACTCACCAGCACACACTTACACACACAACTCAAGCACTTTAAGGAGTGAAAGAAATTGGCACTTGCTCTAAAAGGAACAATTTTATTCTTAAATTATAAGAAGGGCACATTTAAACTCATCCACTCCTTTTATTTTCAGGACAGTGCAAAAACTCTCTTCTACTTGGGATAAACACCTTCAGTATTGGATCACAACTGCTGGCAGGAATGATGTCTGTGTCTCTGTGGTGTGAGGAGGAGGGCCAGGACAGGACTCAGGGTCGGGAGTCTTCGGTCAGAGCCCCCTGGGACCCAAGCGCCTCTGGATTGAGGGTTATTCAGAGACTTCTGCAGTCAGAGGAGAGGTACCTTCCCTCTTCACTCTACATATCCCTCATCCAGAGAGAACCTCATCGCAGAGAGGAGCTCGTCAAGTGGACCATGGAGGTAGATGGTGATTTAAAGATTTGTAAAGTTTGTGATATTTTTTAGAGGTTCTGTTTGTGCTTCAAACTGTTCTTTATGCATGAAAATAGAAAATTTTGCCATCTTATCTCTACAACGTATCTTTAAAAAGTCCACAATACTTCATATACTGTATTCATATACTTGAGGACTTTAGCTCCATTTGAAGAATACTGGAGACTGTTGTAACAAAGGGAGTTCCAAAAGTTTGGGATACTTAATTTTTTTTGAAAGTTTGAAAGGACTTCAAGGTTCCAGCAGTTTTGTTTTAGTTGTTTCTATGTTTCCTTTTCTGTATTTCTGTGATAGGTGTGCTATGAATGTGAATGCGATGAGCTTGTCTTCCCCCTGGCTGTCTCCCTGTTGGATCGATATCTGTCAGTCACTCTATCTATGCCTATCTCTCCATCCTGTCTGGCTGCAGCTTGTATCCTGGTGGCCTCCAAGCTCACAGAAAGTGACACAGTTAGTGCAGATACCCTCTGTGCAGCAGCAGAGTATGACTTCCTCTCCTCAAACCTACGGGTGAGTTTTTTTTTAAAGAAAACCCTCCATGTTCTTAAGTCACAACTCTTTATTAGTATATTATATTATATTATATATTACACAGTATATGTGAGTATACATATTAAACTTATATACCTGTGCATATTTTAACAGGAAATGGAGCGTGTTGTCCTGGCGACCTTACGGTGGGATGTGGCAGCAATGACCCCTCAAGACTTTATCCCTCACTTCCTTCGCACTCTCTGTGAACTGAAGGATGGTGACACAAATACAGGAGACTTTCTCTCAACATTGAGACGTCATAGTGACACACTTGTTGCCATGTGTGTGTGCGACTCTCGTTTTCTGGGAACACCTCCATCTCTGGTCGCTGCAGCCGCTTTGAACTCTGCCCTTCGAGGTTTAAGGGCCAAGAATGCAGGAGAACTGAGTGTCATGACTTCCGCCCTGGCCACACTCTGTCAGACTGATGTGGTAAGCTAAAATTTCTTTGAGAGAGCATTGGGGAGATTTATCAGTAGTATTTATGTCTCTGTGTTTCTACAGTGTGTGGCAGTTGCTAACTGTATAGTATGTCTGTCTACAGGCTGTGCTGCAGTGCTGTACTGATCTGATTGAGGGAGCTCTCAGGGAGAGACTGAGAAATGGAGCACAAGAAGAGAAAGATGCTGATATTGAAGATGAAAGACCCAGCACCCCCACAGACCTAAGAGAAATAGACTTTTAAAGCAGGGTTATTTTATGAGTGATATTTATTGAGACTGCTTGTTTGCAGTCTCACTGTAATTTATCAGTAAAACTGATTTCAACACAATGTGACATTTATGTTTTGTCTTATGTATCTTTTGAAGTGATCTAATTTATAATCAGTTTTATTTATATGCTTGAGGGATTATTTAATTGTGGAGTACTTATTTTGAGAATATTTATTGCTTCTATTGCCATAACTGTAATTGTGACTATTTATGTATTTTAGGTTTATCTTTTTCACTTTATGTTTTGCATTTCCACATTTTATAGTTCATTTATTATCATGTTATTTATTGTGTACTCATTATTAATTTATTTTGTTTATCAGTGTTTCAACCTGTTTGTAATCAAAGTGTTTGATAAAATGAAAATCTATTTTTCGAATTAATTACAATAAAGTGTCTATGGTTGTCAACACAGTAGTCCATTATCAAACAAAAAGGAGAAAAACAGAAAATATACAGAAGAAAAATGCATTCCTCTGTTAATTTTCCATCATCTGCACTATGCCAAAGCTATGCCAATTAACAATTTTTGTTAAATAGTCACTTGCACAATGAATTGCATCAATTTACTACACACAGATACTGCATACAGTCATTGAAAAGTTTTAAAATGTTCAAAAAACATTCAACACACACCCACTGCTTCACCTTTAGAAAACAATCATAATAGGTCAAAACTACCATACCATGAATTTAATGATAATGTTTCTTTCTCATAAAAGTTAATAACATTTAAGAAAATAAATAAGGAATCCAGCAATGTTCCATTTTCATTCCAAAAGTTATATTGCTTCTGATAAATCCTATAAGAGAAAATAAATATTGTTGTTTAGCCAAAAAAGTGCATAAAAATGTATGATTTGTTACGTAATTATTTCTCATAAATGTCCGAGGTCTTCTAGAGTTTTCCTTGGTGGCATTCATTTTCTCTTAATGTGTAATTATGATATATCCAAACTCCCTATCAAACTCTCCAACTTTCATCGTCAGGTTCTCTTAGCATGGGCTCTAATTTATAAACATAATTTTTCACCACAGAGATGTTTTATTTGGAATAATAAGAACATCTTATTCAAGAATAAGTCTCTATTTTATGATAATTGGTTCAGTAATGGTTTATTTTTAGTGGAGCAGTTGTTTAATAAGCAAGGTCTTTTGTTCAGATATTCAGAATTTCTTTCCGAATACCAAATACCAATAACCCCAAAAGAATTTGCTACAGTAATGGGTGCTATTCCCTCTGGTTTATGTATGCTTTTTAAAAACTGTAATTACTCCTCCTCAGTATCTACTGCATCCTTTCCTAATCCTTGTGATACTCCTGTTGGTCAAATGTGTTTTTCTGAGTCGAAAGTTAAAAACTATAAAATAAGATGTTTATTTCTTAAGGATTTGACTTCTGTTCCCCCTGTTATTTCCTTTTGGAATAATTTGTTTGTTAACCTTAATTGGAGAAAAATCTGGTCTTTACAGCAGAAATTCTTTCTTACAAATAAAGTGAAAGAGATTTCCTTTAAGCTCATACACAGGTTCTATCCTGTTAAGAAATTTATACAAAGATTTAAATCTGACATTGAGCTAACATGCTCTTTTTGTTTGAATTCTGATGAAACAGTGGTTCACTTATTTTGGTCATGTCACTACACTCAGAAGCTTTGGAAGGATATTGATGTGTTTATCAAGTGTAAGATTTGGCCAGGCTTCTCAATATGTATGAGAAACATTATATTTGGGTATTTTGACTCAGACCCCACAAACAAAAATATCTGTTTTGTCATTAATTTAATTCTTTTCCTAAGTAAATTTTACATTCACAAATGCAAATTTTCAAATTGTAAACCTGTCTTCTTAAAATAAATTGAAAATTATCTAAATGTGATTTCAATATCTACTAATAAGAAAGCTATAAGGACTGCTAGAATTTGCACTGCCTTTGATCTCTTGATGTGAACATTTTTAGGTGATGTAATGGCCCTACATGTTTTTTTTTCTCTCTCTCTCTTTCTTATTTTTTTCTTTTCTTTTTTTTATATATACTATATATTTTCTTTTCTGTTTTGCTGTTGTTTCCTTGATTACTGTTTTGGTTGATATTATGTGATGTAGATATGCTTTCTCTTTTGTATGTTCCTGTTCTCAGCATTAATTAAAAAAAAAAAAAGAAAAGTCTTCTAGAGTTTTCTACACCATAGGCTACATTTTACCACATGAGCGTTCCAGCTCAAGTACGGTGTTACGACAGTAAGCAAACGTTTGCGGATTCCACTATCTGTCGCAACATTGACTGTGGCTTCTCATAAAACAGCAATTTTATCGTATCCACACATAGTTAATTCCAAAAGTATTGTTTAGTGCGAATCACGTTGAAGATTAGCGGACAGGCAGTCAATTCATTAAGTGATTAGCTGTTTCCTAAAAAATGCTGTTTATTCAGCACACTGAAGCTTCTCTTTCATAGACATACATTAAAAAACAAATGCCTCTTGACTCCTCCCGTTATGTATTTCTTTGCTAAACTCGAATGTGACCCTGCTAAATGGGCTCAGCGCGTCGCATTTGCATTGCGTCATAAGTCCTGGCCGCACTTGTTTTTGAGGCACAACGCTGAGTAATGTTGTAGTCACGGGGTTTCACTATTGAAACAGTAAAAGGATCTGACGCTGGTAAGAAAATACGATGTTGATTTGACATAGATTAAAGAGTCTTTAGGGTCCAGATGACCCTATACGCAGTTGTAAAAGTTTGTGACTGTTTGTCTTTCTATGAAATGTGTTCTTGCGAACTGTCTTGAACAGACCTACAGACTTTCCTTTATTCGGCTGCTCTGTCTTGGCCGATGTGACTTTTATATAAATCTGTACAAAAGTACATTATCAGCTAGTGGTCATTTAATGTCAAGTTATACCTTTAGGATGAAATTGAAGGTTTTCTTATGAATGTAAATCAAATGTGCTTGTTTAAGCTATACGAGGATGACAGGGGGCTTAAAGGGGCTGCTGCTTCTCTCTCTGTGTCTGGTGGTGTGGACAGTGCCAATTGATCGCAACGCAGATCCCCCTCAGGAGGAGAAAACGGAGGAGAATGCGGTAAGACCAGTCTCAAATTATGCTTTTTTGGCTACAAAAGCCTTCTGGGGATCAAAATAACTAATTTACTCACCTTTACCCTTGACTTTGCTGAAAATGGTGTGCACGTGTTCCATAGGACACTGGCCTGTACTATGATCGCTACCTGAGGGAAGTGATTGAGGTTCTGGAGACAGACCCTCACTTCAGAGAAAAACTCCAGACAGCCAACACAGAGGATATTAAGGTAAACCTCTCAGACTGTTCCCTTTTGCAGTTATTTTTTTACATTTCATGCCTGTATTTAGCCGTTAAAGTCAACATGAAATAAAAATGAACAGCTCCTTGGTGCATGGTTTTCCAAAAGCAAAATGACTTGGCATTTTGACTGATGCCCCAAGCCTTATTTTTCAGCCCTTCTCCTCCAATCACTTGTCATGTATAGACTTTCCACAATCCAATCAATTCCTGATATATAGGGCAGATATAGGGCAGGTGTGCTCAGGTGGTAGAGTGGATTGGCCACTAATCACAGCGTTGGCAGTTAGATTCCTGGACCACACGACTCCACATGCCGAACTGTCCTTGGGCAAGATACTGAACCCCAAGTTGCTCCCAATGACAAGGCTAGCGCCTTGCATGGCAGCTCTGCTGTCATTGGTGTGTGTGTGTGTGCGTGGGCGTGTGTGTGTGTGTGTGTGTGTGTGTGTGTGTGTGTGTGTGTGTGTGAAAGGGGCACAGTGTAAAGCGCTTTGCAGGTCAGCTTGTGCAGACCATTTACCATATAAAACGCAATTTCCGTCCTGCATTTTTCCACATTAAATATAGATAGAGATATTTTTACTTTACTGATGTATTGATCCTGTGTTTGAATTTGGGCTGTATTAGCAGCCAGACAATAAACTCTGTACACATAGTATACCACATAAAATACAGTAAATTCAGATAAATAAATAAAAAAAGTTAAATTGTAAACAACATGTCATGCTATATAGATGATAAATACATTCTATTTCACTCTGAAATATATAACATTATGGAAGTAAAATGGATTGAGAATGTAATTTCTTGTTGATTTTAATGGAAAAATGCTGTCTTTCAGAATGGGCATCTCAGTAAGGAGTTAGATTTGGTGGGCCACCACGTAAGGACCCGACTTGATGAGCTAAAGAGACAGGAGGTTTCACGTCTCAGGATGCTGCTGAAGGCTAAATTGGACAGCACCAATACACAGAGTGAGTGAATGTGTGTGTGTGTGTGTGTGTGTGTGTGTGTGTGTGTGATACTTGATGTGTGCTTGTTGACCCCTTTATTACTCATGTGATACATCTGAGCAAGGAAATCTGTTGCGGTAACTTCAACGCTCATGGTTGCAGGTGTTCAGATGGATCATGCCTCTTTGTTAAAGCAGTTTGAACATCTGGATCCTCACAATCAGAACACCTTTGAGGCCAAAGACCTGGAGTTACTTATTGCCACGGTAATTTGCATTCTGAACTTCAAAAGACTATGCAACACCATAAATAGATAACATAACTTTCTAATTGGTTGTCCTCGCAGTTTGCACTCGACTTCATGCATTCAGTGCATGCTTGTTCAGCAGCTTGATTTAATTCAAAGTCCCAGTTTAATGTACATTTGCCAAATGCCTGTAAAAATTGTAAATAAAAACTTGTCAATTGGGGAGTCATTTTATTATGAACTGCAATGCAGTATGTTGTTTATAATAAGCTTATTGACTCTCGCTGATGTTAGAGATTTGAGCAATTAAAATCCAAGCACTACCAATGGTCAAATATACAGTACCACTCTTTTCTTTTATTATTTCTCATAGATTATAGTATAAATAATTTACTTGTTATATATTTGTTTTTTGTGTGTATTTGCTTATTTACCAGGCCACTAAGGACCTGGAGAATTACGATGCAGAGCGCCATGAAGAGTTTAAGCGGTATGAGATGATGAAGGAACACGAGCGGAGGGAATACCTAAAAAGTTTGGACCAGGAGAAGCGAGAAAAGGAGGAGAGGAGAATTGAGGAGCTTAAAGAAAAGCACCGGCAACATCCTAAAGTTCATGCTCCGGTGAGAGAGAGGGAAAATATAGATTGAGATTAAATCTATTTTGTTTGATTCACATTTGTTCTTACTTTTCAAACTTCCAATTTATTTATTGTCTTCTATTTCCATCTCTTCCACCTTTCAGGGAAGTGAGGATCAGTTACGTGAGGTTTGGGAGGAGACAGATGGGTTGGATCCACAGGAGTTTAATTCCAAGACTTTCTTTAAGCTGCACGGTTAGTCTTTGTTTTTGTCCTCAGTAAGTCCATAAGCAGTCACACTGCTGACAAAATGAATTAAATCTGTGTTTCCTTACTTAGACACAAATGGTGATGGTGTGTTGGATGAGCAAGAGCTGGAGGCCCTTTTCACAAAAGAGGTAAAGAGTTTTTCAATCACTGAGGCTGGTGAATAATGACAGTGATGTAGGCATCTTTTGTGACATCATTTGTCACTTTCCACAATCGGGCCAGTGCGAGCCAGGGCCATAAACTGGTCAGCCGGGGTCAATAGCCTTGGACCACGAGCTGCAAGACCAAAATCAAGTCAAGTCAATCCATCACTTTGCATTTCCACCATCTGGCCAAAAGCCCCGCAGCGTTGCCATAAAAACCTGCCTTTAATATGCTGCCCTGACAATTTCACAAGCCAAAATTAACACACGTGTTATTGAGAACATCAAGTTTATATTGTATGGAAATGTTAGCTAGCTACCAAGATAATTTAACGTTGACAACTCGCCAACATTAACTGCCATGGTGTCCCAAGTGGTCTCCCCACTAACAGCAGGGCGATGTCCCAGCACACTGTCCATCATCTAGAATTATGGAAGTTCTTCTGATTCTTCAATTCGTCTGCCTTTGAAACAAAGAGCAAACAAAAAGGTTTTGCTTTTGCAGTGAAGAAAACAGCGTCTTCTCTACATGGCGACAACACTAACCCAACTCATCCTGGCCTCTGCTATAACGAGTGGGCCAAAGTAGCCCTTAGGCAGGTATTATGCAAATGTGTTACACAGTGTCGTAGATACTTTAAGGAAGAAATATCTGGACTACAATCCATCTGTTTCTTGTAGTTCCTTAGGAGTGTTGTCTGTGGGAGAGAATAAATCCCTTTTGTGTGGACTTTGTGCTTTGTAACTTTGCCGACCTTTTACATGCACAAAGAGCTATATTACACACTAAAGGAAATGTAAAATCCCCAAAAGCATAATAGGACCTCTTTAAAGCTTGTTTAAAGGTGCAGTATGTAAGATTCAGAAAGCTTTGTTATTAATGACACTTGTGGCCATTAAGTGAACTACAGCCAGCTACCTGTTGCTTGTGCACACACTCCATAGGGATGCGAGTGAGCAAGCATCCAAAACAATGACGTAACGTACAAAGAGACGGCGTGATTCACCGGCATCATGCTGACAGATGAGGTAGCATAATTAAAATTACACAGTTATGATTGTTTCACAAAGTCACAAACTTTGAGACTAAACTAAATCTACTTATCAACTTGCATAACATACTGATACACACATAAAGGTACATACTACTGAACTATACCAGACAGTTTACTGTTGCACTGAACTTATGTTGCACTATTGTATGTTTTGTCTGTCATATGTTGTACTACAACCAAGAAACCAGCATATTTGCTTAAATTGATCCTGTATACCTGACTTTTATTATTCTTTAAGTGAAGATCTTTGAAATTTTTCAATAAGAGTAACCCTGATTCAGGTTCGGTTTTGATCCCCAAAACCAAATGAAGGTCCCTCCAGAAATCAAATGCTCTGTCGATGTTCACTCTAGTTTTCGCTCGACCACAATCACATTCCTGCTTAGCCAGATGGGATTCAGTAATGATAAATCTTCTTTTTTTTTTTTGGCTTTCTCAGAGTTTGTGTAGGAGTCGGTGTTGTGCTGGGAGCCATTTTGTGGTGAACTGTCCCAATAAGGAGATAGGAGAAACTAATTTAACAGATTAAAAAACATACACACCACATTTGACATGCAAAAATGTATAACTGAAATGATACAAGCTCTTTGACATTTTGTTGCTTTTATAGTTGGAAAAGGTATACAATCCAAAGAATGAAGAGGATGACATGATGGAAATGGAGGAAGAGAGGCTGAGAATGCGAGAACATGTCATGCAAAACGTAAATCCTTCTGTCTTAATCATCTTTCTCTCATTCACTCTCTTCCCTTTTATCTGTCTCTCAGACTTCATTTTTTAAGACTCACAATGTGTGTAGCAGCAGTGACTAATTTTCATACGATGAAAAATCAGTTTGTTTTTTCTCTTATCAGCTTTTAATGGATTCGCTGCGCTGGTGTCTTAGTTTTTTTAATTAGTTAATTCTGTTCTCTGAGATATCTGATTATAATTGCTAATTTTAGCTTTTGCTCCTTGCTGCTTCTCACTGCAGGTAGATATCAATCGTGATAGGCTGGTCAGCCTGGAGGAGTTTCTCAAATCAACGGAGAAGAAAGAGTATAACAACGCAAAGGAATGGGAGGTTAGAGGCAGTCATAGATTTATTATTCAGGTTAAAAATGAGTCCTCAATAAAAATGACTATTCAAAAATATAATTTAAGCCATTTTTTTTAAATAAAGAAATGTTAGGACATAAAATAGTACAAAATATTTAAGATGCTACACTAGTTCTAGGTTACAGATCAAATTTGTAAATTTACCATTTTGACAATTTAAAAAAAAAAAAAAAAATTATAAAACATCTGATTTCCTTACTTGTTTTTAAGCACACAAGATGCTCTGGTAACACTTTACAATAATGTTTCATTTGTTAACATTAGTTAATGCATTATGTAGCATGAACTAAAAATGAACAATATACAGTTGAAATTTACATACACTTAGGTTGAAGTCATCCGGAAAGTATTCACAGCGCTTCAGTTTTTCCACATTTTGTTATGTTACAGCCTTATTCCATAATAGATTAAATTCATTATTTACCTCAAAATTCTACAAACAATATCCCATAATGACAACGTGAAAGAAGTTTGTTTGAAATCTTTGAAAATTTATTAAAAATAATGAATGGAAAAAAAAAAAATCACATGTACATGTATTCACAGCCTTTGACATGAAACTCAAAATTGAGCTCAGGTGCATCCTGTTTCCACTAATCATCCTTGAGATGTTTCTACAACTTGATTGGAGTCCACCTGTGGTAAATTCAGTTGTTTGGACATGATTTGGAAAGGCACACAAAAGTCTATATAAGGTCACACAGTTAACAGTGCGTGTCAGAGAACCCGATGGTCACTCTGACAGAGCTCCAGCGTTTCTTTGTGCAGAGAGGAGAACCTTCCAGAAGAACAACCATCTCTGTAGCACTCCACCAATCAGGCCTGTATGGTAGTGTGGCCAGACGGAAGCCGCTCCTCAGTAAAAGGCACATGACAGCCCGCCTGGAGTTTGCCAAAAGGCACCTGAAGGACTCTCAGACCATGAGAAACAAAATTCTCTGATCTGATGAAACAAAAATTGATCTCATTGGCCTGAATGGCAAGCATCATGTCTTGAGGAAACCAGGCACCGCTCATCACCTGGCCAATACCATCCCTACAGTGAAGCACGGTGGTGGCAGCATCATGCTGTGGGGATGTTTTTCAGCGGCAGGAACAGGGAGACTAGTCAGAATTGAGGGAAAGTTGAATGCAGCAATGTACAGAGACATCCTTGATGAAAACCTGCTCCAGAGCGGTCTGGACCTCAGACTGGGGCGAGGGTTCATCTTCCAACAAGACAACGACCCAAAGCACACAGCCAAGATAACAAGGAGACAAAAAAGGAGTGGCTACGGGACAACTGTGAATTTCCTTGAGTGGCCCAGCCAGAGCCCAGATTTGAACCTGATTAAACATCTCTTGAGAGATCTGAAAATGGCTGTGCACTGACGCTCCCCATCCAACCTGATGGAGCTTGGGAGGTCCTGCAAAGAAGAATGGGAGAAACTGCCCAAAAAAAGGTGTTCCAAGCTTGTAGCATCATACACAAAAATACTTGAGGCTGTAATTTGTGCCAAAGGTGCTTCAACAAAGTATTGAGCAAAGGCTGTGAATCCTTATGTACATGGGATTTTTTATTTTATTAACTTTTTCATAAATTTGCAAAGATTTCAAACAAACTTCTTTCACATTGTCATTATGGGATATTGTTTGTAGAATTTTTAGGACAATAATGAATTTAATAAATTTTGGAATAAGGCTGTAACATAACAAAATGTTGTAAAAGTGAAGCGCTGTGAATACTTTCCGGATGCACTGTAAGACAGGGAATGTTTTCTACGATTAAAGTCAGAAATATTGAAAAAAATTATTTTAAATGTATTTGGCCAATGTGTATGTAAACTTCTGACTTCAACTCTATTTGTTACACAATTTATTAATCTTTGTTAATGTTAGTTAACACAAAAACAATTTTTCATTGTACATGTTAGTTCATGGTGAATTAATGTTAACAAATGCAACTTTTGATTTTAAAAATGCATTCGTATATGTTGAAATTAACATTAACTAAGAAGGAACCTTATTGTAAAGTGTTACTAATGCTCTTTGGAACATTCTGAAATGCTGGATGACATGAATCATCAGGTTTTGCACAAACTTGTGGAGTCCATGCTAGCTTGAGTGTATGCTGTAGGGTTGCAACGGTATGAGATTTTCATGGTATGATAACCGTCTCCGAAAATATCACGGTATTACACAATTAGTATTATCAGTGAAAACAGGAGGGTTATTTATTCATTTTTAAGCGAACACTTTATTATAATTGAAACTTGAAACCAATTATTTTATTGAAGTATTTATAAAAAATGTCTCCCTTTTGAAAATAAAATAAATAGAAAAATAAGAATTATAACAGAATTATAAACATGATAAAAATAGCATGTAACTATAAAGCATGTTAGCTTACATGTTAGCACAGCATGTTAAATTAACTACTAAATGGAAAAAGAACATCAGCTGTGTGAGCTTTTAAAGTAATGTCCTATGATTATTAATAATGAACATATACTGCTCCTGTCTGTATCTTTAACTCAGTGCTTCTCAACTGGTTTTGCTACAGGACAGATTTTACATTGGACATCAAGTGTCAACCTGCCATAGTTTAAACATAACCTGTATTTAATGTATCCTGGGTCACATTTCCTTTTATGTTGCATAGTTTTCCAGTACAAGGGCATGCCTCAAGTGACATTATTTCTGTTTGTTTGATGTCAACTACAAAATCTACAGGAAGTTTTCTCTCCCCCTTTTAATAATTGAAGAGCATTTTTACTTATATGAGCCCATTATTATCCCGTTTGTTAACTAATATTACTTAGGAAAGGCTCCTTGTTACAATGGTTAGGTCAGTGTGCTTGTCTTAATAGTAATAATAATAATAATAAATTACAGTATTTATGAAAAATTCATTCTAGCTGAAACACATCTTGAAACGTTAACTACAACTGCTACTGTTGATATAAAATTAGGTCTAATAGATTCTACTTTTAGATTATTTCATATGAAACTATACCACTTTTACTCATGTAAAATCCTGAAACAAATTTGTAAAGGTGATGGTGTGTAATTATTAGGGGCCACATCGGGCTTTAAGTAGTGCAGCGGGGGGCCACATTATATTTTATACTTTTGAGAGACAATGTTCTGCATTGATTTGGTTTCTGTATCTTTTAAGCCCAGAAATAGTTGTGTACTCAATTTTATGAAGTGTATCTGTGACTAGTGAGACTATTCTGCAATTGTTTTAGGTATTGTATTGCTCTACAAAGATGGATACTTTTCGATCAGGCATTAAAAAACGAAATAAAGGCTGAGCTTATAAATGTATTTTACCATCTCTATTTCCTGTTCATTTCTTATTCAATTTAACACTTTCTACATCAGGTGTCTGTTTCAATAAAAAAAAAACCTAGATGGTTTTTCAACAGAATAACACAGACTGCATGACTATGATAAATGATTACTGCAATAGTTAGATTAACATACAGATGTGAAGGGACTTCAACATTTCTAAATTGCACAAATAAAAAAATACATATACATAATCGTCTCTGGCTTGCTTTTGTTCACATGTCAATGATTACTCCATGTGTCAATGATCTACTTTTAGATTTAATTTAATCACTGAGAAGGTTTACCTGCAAAATTAGTAGCACCAAACATCACAAGCAGCCTCAAGAATGTAGCCGTATAACACTTTTCCTTGAGCAGAATATTGCACTACAGATCGCTAAGTTTGTTCAAAGGGGAAAGGGAGAGACAGAAAAAGTGCACTCACGTGCATGGTTGCCAGATTGCACAAAATAAGTATTACATTAGACGGAATATTTCCTATTTGCGCAAGTATAAATCTCAAACTGGGGTTATTGCGTCTCTTATCTGGTAATCCTGAGAATGTTAAACGATTGTGGATATGCGTTAGGTCCCAATGCATGTTTACTGAAATATCCAATGAAGAAATTCCACATTAAACCATGTGGAGGGCCTGATCCAGCCCGCGGGCCGTAAATTGCCCATGTCTGCTTTAGCTGTTTGCGAGATTATCATTAAATCTGCCTCGGCAGTCCTAAATAGCCGATCACTTGGGCGGCCGCCGAAATATCTCCAATGGGAGAACCATGGCATTGTTCTTTCCCTGCTGTCCGCGACCAAGTCCAACTAGACCAGTTGAGAAACACTGCTTTATTACACACACTCTCAATCACTCTCTCATGTCAGACCCTCTCACCTCGCTTCTCTCTGATATTTTCTCCGCTGCATTTGTGTGTGTGTGTGTGTGTGTGTCGCAAGTTGACGAGTCTGACAGGCTGACAAGGAGGAAAGGAGATGCACATGCGTGTGTTAGATTCTCCATCCGGTTGCATTTTTTTCTCAATACCGTAGATTAGCAAATGTACATGCTATGATAACCGTCAATTTTCAAACCGTGGTATACCGTGAAACCGGTATACCGCTGCAACCCTAGTATGCTGTCATTAAAGCAAAAGGGGAAACATATAAAAAAAAATTACATTTTCGATTCAAAATTGTAATGCGATTAATGTAATTTAGGAAAAACTATATTAAATTAGAAAAATGCTATATAGTTGCATTTTCACAAGTGGAGTCAGACTTAAACACCATTGTATGCCCAGCTGATAAAGTGGCAGTGAAGTGGTTTAGCCAGACCGATTGTATGTGTGTGAGAAAAGGAGGTTGTTTGAGAAGAGTAGTGGAGTTTGTCTCTGAATTGACTTTTATTATTCTGTGTTCAGTTGGCACTGTTTAAAGAGCAGTGTTTTGTGCTTACTCATTACCTTTCTATGCTCCTCATTCCAGATGCTAGATGACACAAAGCCAGTGTACACGGAAGAGGAACTGCAGCGCTTTGAAGCAGAACTTCAGGATAAGGAGGTTGAGCTTGGCAGAAGGGCAGAGAAATTAAGACAGGAGCAGGAACTTCTCAAAGAGAGAAGCAAAGCACTGGAGGTCCAGAAAAGAGAATATCAGCAGGTAAAGAACATAATTAAGAGTGTAAAAGTTGACCGTTTTTTTCTCTGAAACAGTGCTACAGTAACTACTGTAATAAACTAACTCCCAATTATATAAATCAATTTCCAATAACCAAGAAGCATGGCATTTTGGGGTATATTATTATTTGATTTGATCTCTAATCAGGCTGTAATGGAGATGTCACAAAAACAAAAGGAGCAACAGGCAGTTAACAGACAACCTCCCTCTGGGCCTAATGACGAACTCCTGTTTCAACAAGAGATCCAGAAACTAACAAATGAAGACAGTCCAGGTGAGAGGACTAAATGAACATGAGTCTATGAATAAGGCTTTTGTTAACTTAAATTAGCTAAATAATTTTAGTTTAAAAAGTTTGACAAAGAAAGGTATTTTAATGAGGGATGGGAACCGTAAGTAATTTAATGATCCTGGTTCCATTTACAATTCCGAATCAGGCATCGTCATTTTGAGTGGTTCATTAAAAAAACTGGCTCATAAGAGTAATTTTATTGCTAACTGAACTACAATTATCATGCTGAATGTTTTTCATGTCGTCGATTTTCACTATAAATCTTGACATCAGGAGTCTCCTTGGCATTGCATTCACTTGCATTGTATGGACCTACAGAGCTGAAATATTCTTCTTAACATCTTAATTTGTGTTCTGCAGAAGAAAGTAAATCATACATATCTAGGATGGCATGAGGGTGATTAAATTATGAGAGAATTTTCTTTTTTGGGTGAACTATCCCTTTAAAGAACAGTTAACATAACCGAACGTCATATAAATCAATCTGTTCCAGTGTTGTTGTTTTTTTTAATAATAGATCTTGTTCTCAATAAGAAAATAGTAGTTGCATCTGTTACTTCATTTTTTAGTTCAGTGCCTAATGCAATGCTTGTTTTGTCTTTCAGTAGTTAAAGTCCCTATTGATCAGAATGGAGATGTTCAGAGGAAGCTGCCAGCTGAGCCACCACAGAATCTGCCTCACCACGCCCCCTAACACACACTTCTATGCGCTTTTAATACAAAAGGACTTAGACATTATAGCATACTCCCTCAGTATGCACTCCCCAAATCACACACTCTCATGTTGACTTCTGCTTTATCCTCTGCTTCAACCAAATCTGCTCAGATCCCTAAACCTGTGGCAACCTAATAAGCCGTGAAAATGCTACGCTTAGGATATTGTATGCTTACACGTATTTGATACAGTGGAAATCTATTTTAACCTTTTAGCTAAAAGTCCTTACCTTTGCCCTGGTTTCATTAAGGTTTTCTGTTTTGATTTGCTTTTTAATGCAACAGAGAAACCCAATAAGGCAGCAGCTTGTTTCTTGAACAATATGGTTCTTCTCTGTGGATTACATGTTTCTCTGATATGAGGCACATATTCATAAACCAAACATACAGTATGTTTATTCAGAGTAGCGACAAATGACATTTTTGACAGGAAAACGAGTTTGTGAGGTATAAACTTCTTCTAGTTTGTGAGGTCTCTTCAATGTGTTGTACTATTGTTTAAATTGGAATCTTTCCAAAAAAAAAATGTCAGTAGACCAAAACTTTTGAAAATAGTTGTGGGATGGTTTGTGTATTTCTGTGACTTCTGATCTCCTGGGGTTTTCACACACAACAGTCTCAGGTCAATGGAGAATGACCAGAATGATTTGAGCTGCCAGAAAGGCTACTGTAACTCACAACCCCTCTCTACTATTGTTGGGAGCAGAATAGCACCTCTGAATGCACAACACGTCGAACCTCAAGGCGGATTGGCTACAGCAGCAAAATACCACATCGGGTTCCACTTCTGTCAGCCAAGAACAGAAAAAAACTGAGGCTGCAGTGGGCCTACCATTTGTGCACCTCAGCAGAAATCCAGATTTGTTAAAGCTTTTGGTGAGCTTCTGTCCACTGCAGCCTCAGTTTCCTGTTTTATGCTGACATTAGTGGTACCCGAAGGGATTCACTGCTGCTGTAGCCCATTCACCTCAATGTTGTATGTTCAGAAATGATTTTTGACATAGAACTGTTGTAACATGGTTATTTGGGTTACTGTCACCTTCCTGTCAGCTTGGACTAGTTTGGTCATTCTCCTCTGCTATCAACAAGGCATTTTCGTCTACAGAATTGCCGCTCGCTAGATGTTTTTTGCACCATTCTCTTTACACTCTAGAGACTGTTGTGTGTGAAAAATCCTAGGAGATCAGCAGTTATAGAAATACTTAAACCAGCCCGTCTGGCACCAACAATCATGCCATATTCAAAATCACTGAGATCACATTTTTCCCCATGCTGATGGTTGATGTTAACATTAACTGAAGCTCCTGACCCGTATCTGCATGATTTTATACATTACACTGCTGCCACACAATTGGCTGATTAGACAATCGCATGAATAAGTAGATGTACTGGTGTATCTAATAAATTGGCCGGTGAGTATATATATATATATATATATATGGTGCTGATCTGAATAAGGGCTGTTATTCAGAAACCACAGTGCAATGAATCTACTTAATATTCTTGATGTAATACAACATCACAATTATTTTATGACAGTATTGTATTTCTCTCATTTAATAAATTATATTTAAATGTTATCATGGCACATTTTAAATACTGATAACTACACCAGTTTAAGTTGTTAACGTGGTTCTCTTGATGTAATGAATACCTTGAAATAATAGTGCTTTACAAATATCATATAAATATTAGGCTGCAGTGTGATATAAACTTTAACTGTGATTGGAACAAATACTATCAAGTGTGTAATGACACCCATAGGATAACTCAGCCCATATGTCTCTAAAGTTTTTTTTTTGGGGGGGGGGGGGGGGGTCCAAATGTCACTATCTTCAGTTCTGCATTTCTCTTTTCCAAATGTCACTATCTTCAGTTCTGCATTTCTCTTTACGCAAGTCAATTAATTTTTCTCACTACAGTCTCAACACTCCAAAATGTAATGACAGTGATAGTGACATTCTTCAGCAGTATTTACTGATTTGCATTGTGTAGTTTGCTCACACTCCTTGCCACGTGGCACATACTTTCTGTAAATTTTATTCCAATTCTGTCAGACACTCCCTAACCCCAATGACCTCGTTACTCCGCCTATTGTGTTACAGCTGTCACATTTCAATTACATCCACTTGTGATGCTGCCATAGAAATTTAAATATTTTTTTGACACCCAAACATAAGCATGGAGCTCTGAAACTAATGTTGTCCACATATTAAACTGTTCTCACAGAAATTGGTTTCCTTAACTTGTATACAGGGTTTTTGCTAAAGAGAGACAGATTATATCAGACTAGCCGATTTGTGGGCTGATATTTAGCCATTTTGAGAATATCAGCTTCAACCAATAACATGCCTGCCTAGCCAATTAACAGAATTAGTTTAGCACATTTTGAGTTAATAAATATATAATAATAATTGCAATATATATATATATATATATATATATATATATATATATATATATATATATATATATATAGTGGGTTGGGAGGGTTACTTTTTAAATGTATTCCACTACAGATTAGGTCAGTAATTTATTTTAAATACTGTGGATTACTACTTCATTACTGGTAGATTTTTTTTTCACTTGTTTTGACTATAAAAACTCTGCTAGTACAGTAAGACAAAATACACATGTTAAAAATACATTCTCTGAATGCAGTGTTGTTTCTAAAACAAGATTAATCAAATTGATCTTGTTTTAAGGATTTTTAGATATTTTTACAGGAAAACAATACAAAAATTGTTATCAAGAATACGATTTTTGCCATATTAGAAAAAAGAAATTATGATCCAACATGATGAAAAAAGTATGATTGTGCCTGGTAACGTGCATGTAAAATGGCTAGAAATAGCAATTTTGCTTAGCATAAAGATGACAATTTACTGCTCCAAACTTACTTCAATCTTACTTCTAACGTACTTCTCTGTCTGCTTGTATGAATGTAACACATCATAAAAAAGTGTTTCACCGCTGTTCAAATGCACTTTGTATCACATCATTTATGTATAAATGTTTTCCATCTGAAAGGACTAAATATGAAATGAAACAAATGACAATAAAATGCAAAGTAATCTCTTCAGTAATCAAAATACTTTTTGAATGTAACTGTATTCTAATTACCAATTATTTCAGTTGTAACTGCAGTGAAATACAGTTACTTATATTTTGTATTTTAAATAAGCAATCACATTACATGTATTCTGTTTCTCCCCAACACTGTGTGTGTGTGTATATATATATATATATATATATATATATATATATATATATACAGTTGAAGTCAGCAGTTTACAGTGAAATGTCAAAATAATAGTAGAGCTTTTATATCTTTCGTCACATTCCCAGTGGGTAAGAAGTTTACATAAACATTGTTAGTATTTGGTAGCATTGACCTTTAAATTGTTTAACTTGGGTCAAATATTTTGGGTAGCCTTCCACAAGCTTCTCACATAAGTTACTGGAATTTTAGCCTATTCCTCAGGTGAGTCAGGTTTGTAGGACTCCTTACTCGCACATGCTTTTTCAGTTCTGCTCACAAATTTTCTATTGGATTGAGGTCAGGGCTTTGTGATGGCCACTCCAATACCTTGACTTTGTTGTCCTTAAGCCCTTTTGCCACAAATTTGCAGGTATGCTTGGGGTCATTGTCCATTTGGAAGACCCATTTGCAACCTAGCTTCAATATGTCCACATCATTTTCCTTCCTCATGATACCATCTATTTTGTGAAGTGCACCAGTCCCTCCTTCTGCAAAGCACCCCCACAACATGATCCTGCCACCCCTGTGCTTCACGGTTGTTATGGTGTTCTTCGGCTTGCAAGCCTCATCCTTTTTCCTCCGAACATAAAAATGGTCATTATGGCCAAACAGTTCAATTTTTGTTTCATTAGATCAAAGGGCATTTCTCCAAAAAGTGTGATCTTTGTCTTCATGTACACTTGCAAACTGTAGTCTGGCTTTCTTATGGGTATTTTGGAGCAGTGGCTTCTTCCTTGCTGAGCAGCCTTTCACGTTACTCGTTTTACTGTGGATATAGATACTTGTCTACTTGTTTCCTCCAGCATCTTTACAAGGTCCTTTGCTGTTGTTCTTGGATTGATTTGCACTTTTCGCACCAAATTATGTTCATCTTTAGGAGACAGAATGTATTTCCTTTCTGAGCGGTAT